>CM053758.1:21617570-21646628 GCA_028658305.1 Pachyuromys duprasi
GGCTCTCATGCATAGTTTACCCCCCTTTCCTGCGCAACCTCAAGCTAGTTCCTGGGAGCTCAGAGGCCCGCTTTTTTTCAAGCATGAAAAGGCAGTCAAGAATACTTGTGCAAAGGAGGGTGAGAGGGTAATGCTGTGTTAAATGAGCTGACGCCTGCAAGCCCTTGGCATGTGCTCAGCTCATGGAATATGCTCCTAAATACTAGCTACTTGCACCGCTTCTAGTTCCAGAGATTCTGAGCCAGTGGCTTCAAATTGGAAGTGCCACAGGCTACTGGAAGGGAGACCACAGCGTCTCCCTCCCCATGGTCTTGTGATTCTTGGAAATAGTCGCCTTCTTTGC
The DNA here is from genome assembly GCA_028658305.1 of Pachyuromys duprasi. NCBI lineage: Eukaryota > Metazoa > Chordata > Mammalia > Rodentia > Muridae > Pachyuromys > Pachyuromys duprasi. Next base: position 21,617,914 of record CM053758.1, read on the forward strand.
CTTCTTCAGAGGAAGACAGTAGAAATCCACACGAGTGCCCTAGGGCCGTCAGGGGATTTGGGCTTTCCTGAGGATGGAGGAGTCTCATCAGTGAGAGTGTCCCAGCTGGGTCTCCATGTGGGTGCTCTCCAGAGGCTGAGCCTTGTGCTTCTGAAGGCTGCATCCAGCTCTCATGTGTTGACACTAACGTTTAACCCAGTTGTGTGAAGGCATCCTGGGTGCCCATTTCTGATAAGACCTTGTGTGTTCAGGATGTACAGATATAGATGTGACGTTTCTGAAGGGCATCTGCAATCTCAGGGTGCCACTTTGGCCTTGCTCCTAAGACATGTTTTCCCCCTGGGTGTGTTTCATTATTACTTAGTTTACAGAATAATGGGTTCTGTTATGCCATTTCCATACATGTGCATCATTAACATGTACTTTGCTCACAACCCCTGTCACAGTTCCTGGGCTCCTTCTTTCATTTTGTTTTTGAGAGAGTTTCCCCAATGCAGCCTGGGCTGATCTCAAACTTTTGATCTTCCTGTTTCGGCCTCCTGAGTGGTGGGATTACGGGTGCTCACCCACCATGCCCAGGCTTAGTGGAGTTGCTTCTTGGAGCCAGGCAGTAGGTGGAGTTGGCGAGAGGTATACCCCTTATTGGTGGGATGCTTTACCCAGAAGACAACTGGCTGCTGGTGCCTCTTAGGCTTAAACTCCCTTTCAGGAAGAGAGCCCACGTTCATGGAGGAGCCAGCAAGTGTCTGGAACTTTGGGAAGCCACAGAGGGCTTTTAATTCTGCTTTAGTCGAGTTGACCCCTTTGGTGCTAGAGATCAAACTTAGAGTTTTGCGTATCCTGGGTAAGCGCTCTACCACTGAGCTATATCTCTGGCCCAAGTTATCTTAAAGATGGCAATGATCTTAATTTTAAAAACTGATTGATTATGTCAGGCAGTTTATTTAGTCTTGAAAGAGCCACCTGCAGATACAATGCCCCTGACAGCCAGCAGGGGGCAGGAGAGAGGAGATATCCCGTCCCCACACACCGCCTGTGCTGGAGCTACAGATACAGGGAGCCTCATCTTGTAGCAGGCCATCGGTGACTGCTCAGCCCCGCAGAGGAAAGGTCTAAGGTCTGGGTGCTTATGAAGGAGACAGACCGACGCAAACTATTTTCCTGATGGCCCTGCCCTCAGTTCTTCCTGCCCAGCCCGTGTTTGGCTTGGCACACTTGGGCCTGTCTGTGTTCTTCCAGTTCCCAGTTTACTTCTCCGGCCTTATCTGGGTCACAGCAGATCTGGTGCCAGTGTAGTGCAGCTGGTCTTTTCTGCTCACCACAGTCCGTTTCCTCTGCCAGGGCAGTTTCTTCATCCCTAGGCCCTCCCAGGGTAGAGCCTGCCATTTGTAGCCTTTGTTTTGTGTGACCTGACCGCATGTGACCTGGCCTGTAAAACCCGTGGTGACTGAGTCTTGTCGTGTCTTTCAAGGCTACACACTGACTAGCCTAGAGAACTTAATCTCTGTCTCCCAGCTCATTTTACCCCTGGTGCCCTTCATAGTGTCAGCAGCAGTATCTACTTCAGGCAGGGGTGGTGTACCTGCCGGTGGCCCTGGGCCTGGGATGGGCTTGCTGTTCACATCATCCCTATTTGCCACAAGTAGGGAGACTAAGGCACAGAGGAGGGAACCTCTGTGCTGAAGGTCACACCACTGGAGGTGCGCTGAAGTTTGTCTGGACTTAGCCGTATTCTCTCTGCATGCTCCGTTCAGCAGGGGCTTTTTGGAGGGCCAGATTTTCAGCTGCTTCTGACAGCTGCTGAGTTCCAGCCTCTCCAGTCTGGGGAGAAGAAAGCCCACACCTGGGGCTGGCGGAGCCCTGGGAACGCATTCTCCCTGGCCTCTGCATGTGGTGAGTGTATTGCGCTTGTCACACTGTCTCCTGAAGTGCAGGCATATTGAAGATGGATATCACTTTCATAAAAGCCACTGGGGAGAAAGGGAGAGGAGAGACAGTTCGGGCATCCGAAGGAATAATTGGATTTATCCAGTAATTGTGGGAAGTGACAGTATGCCAAGAAGAGCACCGGATGGTGCGCGTGGCTCTGGATTTGTCAGGCATATGTTTTTAATTACTCTGTCTCCGTTGTCATTATTTTAATAGAGACCTAATTTTGAGAATGGGGTTCATTATTTAATTAAACTTTATTCAACAGGGTTGGCAAATGAGCGGGTCTTATGGCTCAGTGCTGCCCTCTAGTGTGTACTGCATAGATTGTCAATCTTCAAAAATAGGCGATAAAAGTTGCCTCTACAAAGTTGCCAGGACAAACATAAGCATCTGTCTTCACTGTGTGCTCAAGGAGTACCAAGACACCGGTTCCAGTGGCTTCTTGTGCTTCAGAAATGCCAGGCAGAAATCACCCTTTTCCTTTGATTCCCTGGAGAATAAGCCTCGTCACAAACACACGCAGCCTGCCTGCACATGGGATTGGGATAATTGCTGCCTTCAGGTTTGTTAGAGAAGGCTGGTCCCTGAGGAAGGGCCCTGGTGGTGTTTGTACATAAGATGAGGTGTTTGGTTCCATCTTGGGCCCGCTAGGCTCAGGAAGGGTTTCGGCTGTGGACTGTATTGAGAAAATGTCATAATTTTTATGCCTGCGAAGTTGAGCTGCCAGGCTGCTGTCTGCCTCACATTGGCCAGCTTGTGTCTGCGCCAAGAGCCTGTTGGGAAGAGCGGCAGGCTCCAGACTCACCCACCGTGGGTTCAGGTTGTGACTGTGCAGATGAAGTAGCTGGTGTGGAGTTGGTGTTCTTGTGTGAATGGCTGCAGCCGTTAGGAAGTCACCGCAAAGATGTAGTGAATGGTGTTTACTCTCTTCCCCCTAGATTACTGCTGAGGTGATCAAGGAGAGGGGAGAACTAACAGGGGTGCAGAATATAAGCTGACTTTGTTTCTCTTGTTTGTTTGCTTTGAGATCCAATCAGGCTCTTACAGATCCGCCTGCCCCCGTCTCCCAGGTGCTGGGATTTTAAAGGTGCCGGCCTTCACACCTTGTCCAGACCTGTGTTTTCTCTTTAAACATAAACAGATCAAACTATTAAGAGTATTTTATGTGCTAATTAGGGCATTTCCTCCTTCTAATCTTTAATTACTCTCTGCATGAACAGCCTTTATTGATGAGATGGCTCTGACAGCCTGACATCCGGGATTGTGGCAACTGAGCTTTCTTTGCTCACTTATTTCTTCATCCTGTTCCGCAGTGGATTCTAAGCAGCCTGTAGTAAGGGACAAAAATGACTTAAAAAACAAAACAAAACACAAGAATGTACATCCAGTTAGGAGATGAAGCCCCAGGGAACAGGAGGGTGGGAGCAGTATCTTAGGCCGAAGCACACACACTTGTGGAAGGCTGTATGAAAATATGGCCGCCTGATGTGCCCAGTAGTCCAGCTGGATCTCAGAAGTCGCATTCCCCAGAACCCCTTCCCAACCTCAAGCACACTCTCTCTTCCTGAGAGCCCAGGGGGGTGTCAAGAGGAAATTGTTTTATCAGGCCACACGCTGTGACCTGGTGGCAGCTGGGCATTTGGGAGATGCCATCGTGGGGAGCTTATTTTAGAAAACTTTTTATAGTCACACCAGGCAGGCCCTTGCTGGTGGCTCCAGGGACTCACACTCTGGTGGGCTGCAGTGATAAGAGGACCAAAAAAGGGAGTGTTGAAGTGGAAGGGATGCTGGGTGATAGATAAGCCTGTGCCCCAGGGCCAGAGTGAATTATGCTGCCTTCTGGAGAGCACCAGGTCGCTTGCTGCTGCTGGGGCTCCTGGGAAGCTGGCCCAGAGCATGGAGCTGTAGATCTTGCTGGGTCACAAAGGGTAGGCCAGGTAGGTGCCAAGCCTTAGAGCGAGTCCTTGCTTACCACAATTAGCCAGAGGTTCATAGTCGGGAGAGCCACTCTCCTCACCTTCCCACTGGTACCCAGCTCCTGCTGCTGCTCGCTACTTCTGTGTCTTCTCCACTCTCACAGCTGCTAGACACATCTGGCTCATATGGATTTGAACTCCCCTTTTGCCCCACATCCCCCTTTTCTCAGCCTGGAACCTGGAAGTAGCCTTGTTTGTTTCTATTTTTGCTTTGTCCCTGTACATCCCGGCCATAAGCCTGAGCGTTAGTTCTAGCTTCAGGGTGTTGGGCCAGCGCCCACCCTGTCCTCCTGCGCTGCTGAAGGGCTTCTTCGCCTTCCCCTGTTTTTCTCCGTTTGTGCACTTTCACTGGCGCTGCACACAATCTGGGTTAGTTATTACCTTATTTCACTATGCTTTGGTTTCGCTGTCTGTGGAATCAGGGCAGCAATAGGGCTCATACCAAAAAGCTTTCAGGAGGATTAAAGTCATTCACACACACAGAGTTCTTAGCACAGCTCAGCGCACACAGCTAAGCACTGAATAAATAGTGGGTTCTTACTTGTTGCTACTGATTTCCAGGCCATTCTCTGTACTGAAGCTACAGAAACCTTTGTAAGAAATGAATTTGATCTCTCTTACAGCCCATCCCCTGAGTTCCCGCAAGGTATTACATGGCTGTAGGTGCCTTCCACTAATGTGCCCTCCTGCCTTTCCACAGGCCACCAGGTGCCATCCCCCACCCTATAGTATTTCCTTCCAGGGATACGCTTAGTTTCTTCCCACCTCTTTTCATGTTTGGACTGATCTTTAGAGTCCTGCTTAAGTGCCATAGCTTAGGTCTTCACTGAGGCCCTCCTGACCTCATGTGCCCTGCACTTCTCTATGCTGTCACTACCATATCCTCTGTGTTTTCTCTGCTTTCCTTGGAGGAGCCCTAATCAGCACTTAACAGTGATTGGATAATGGCACACTACTTCTTTTTCCCCCTAGATGTTGTTTTATTATTTTATGTGTATGAGTGTTTTGCCTGTGTATATGTCTGTGTGCCACATGCATGCTTGGTGGTGAGCTTCCAAGTGGGCACAAGGACTCGAACTCTGGTCCTTTGTAGAAAATGAGTGCTCTTAACTGAGCCAACCCTCCAGCCCCTTGTTTCCCGTGTCCCACACATTTACCCAGTCATTCCCCATCCTTATAACCATATAGTAGGGACATGTGTTTAAATCCTGTTTCAGAGTTGAAGAAATGAGACTCTGAGAAGAAAAAAAAAACAACAAAAACTGATACCAGGTCACTGCGCTGTGAAGAGAATGCGCCTACATTCTACTCGGGTCCCAGTCTGTGGACGTTTTAGATACCATCCATAGTGAGATGAGAGAGTTCTTTCCTGGCTATAGGTGCCAGCTGAGACTCTGCCAGTATCAGGAGCACACCATCCCCATTTGAAAGTGAATAACCTCCCATTCTTGTTTTTTTGGGCATCCATCCTACTGTAGTCTTGTGTGGGGTAAGAGATCATGTGAGGTACCTGTTAGAGTCTATTTAGCTTTGACTAGGAATTGGTCCAAGACTACCTGTATGCTTGCTGCTAAGAGTGGTTCATGTGTTAACACTAACTCTTTTTAAACTTAGAAAGTCTCATAGCTGGGCTCCAGACTTCGAATAGCCGAATCACTGGACGGCTAGCCTACTACAGATGCCAGCTGGGAACAGCACGAAATGGCAGAGAGCAGCATACACAAGGTCCTGGATTTGAGCCGCAACACCCCCACAACAATATACAAACAAGCAACTAAACATCATATAAATAGAACAGGTGCTGAGTTCTGGACTCGCTCTAGACTTTTTATTTTGGATTATGTGGGGTTAAGCCTCTGGACCGACACTTTTAATCCAGAGTTATTCCAATCAAAGTGGAAGGTGATACTCAATGGCACTGTGTGTGCTGTAGCTAACCAGATGTTTTGTGTCTTTTTCCTTCAATTTAAAATAGTTATATATATATGTTTGGCTCCAGTGTGTGTATGTTATGTGAGCGCAGGTACCAATGGAGTCCAGAAGAGGGCATCAGATCTTCTGGAGCTTTTGAGCTGCCTAAAGCATGGGTACTGGGAACCAAACTTGAGCCTCCTGCAAGAGCAGTAGGTGCTCTTAAGCACTGAAACATCTCCCCAGCCCCCTTAAGTTTTATCAGAACTCTTTATTTGGGTGGCTTTTTGGTTTCTGACCGTGGAGCAGGAAGCTGTCTCCCCTTGGGTCCCACTTTGCATGGTTATTGGCTTCCTTGGTCACTGTGTTCAGTGTGTCTCCTCTGTCCTGGGGTCAGCTTTCCAGCCCAGCTGAAGCCACTCGCAGAATTTGGGTTGGTCTGTGTTTTGATACAGGCTCTCTTTGTATTGCAGCCCAGGCTGGCCTGGGGCAGCTCCTGATTGCCCTGCCTCTCCTCCCCCAGTGCTCGGGTCACAAGGCTCCGCCAGCCCAGCCTGATGTTAAGGTTTGTTTTTGTAACTTCCTTCCCAGAAACAGCTCTGGACTAATCAGAGTTCCTGGCCTTAATGGCTCAGCTTTCCTCCCCTCTGTTCTGTCTCTAAACAAAGGCTTCGAGTTTTAATAGGCACGATAACAGTAAAATTAGCTTGATTAGGCTCCAGGTGGATTTAAAATGTAAGCTAATGGCATCTCTGCCTGACTCTGCTGTGCATTTTATTTTGTGCACAGGATGTGCGTGTCACAGTGACTGGGGGTATGAACGGATGATTGAATTAAAGTGGCCAGCTTTAGATCTAACCTATTAGATTCCGAGAAACCTGGACCAGCAGCTTGTAGTTGAGTCTACCTGCCTTCTGTCCTTGATTCCTGTTGTACCCCAAGTGTTAGCACCTTCCACCCATGCTTATCCCGCTGGGAACCCTCTGGGTTCTTGGAGAGCTCAGAATGGGAGGCAGGGCCTGTGAGACGGCTTAGCAGGCGAAGATATCTGCAGGTAACTGTGAAGACTCGAATTTAATTCCCAGGACCTCTAGTGGTGCCCTCCAGCTTCTTTATGCACATCCTGGCACACATGCCCCTCTCTCAAATAAATAAGAATGAGGGTTTTTTTGTTTTTTGTTTTTTGTTTTTGAAGAGCAGTAATTATAACTGGATACCTTTTGCTGAAAACCCACAGCTAGTAGCTTCCTTCTTGACCTGAAAGTCCCCATGTACACTTTCATTAAATAGCAAAGCTCCATGCTGGGATGCTAGCAACTGTGCCCAGGTGCTTTTTCATGCCTCTCCCAGAAGGGAACTCTGGCTGCCAGTAGGCTCTCTACTAAGAGGAAGCGGAGGCCTGAACAGCCACCTACTTACCAGCTGTGCCTAGTTTAGTGTGTGACTTGCTCACTAGTCTTTATCTGGTGTGCTTCATGGCCCCCAAAGGCCTTAGAAGAGTAAGATTTTTCCCCCCTTTGGATCAAGAGTATAGGTTTTATGTTGTCTGAGCTCACTAAGAACCCAGAATATCAAACCTAGTATTTGAATCATATAATAATTAGCATATAATGCTAACATTTGGGAGCAGGGGACAGAACCATAAGCCCCTGGCCATGGCTGCTTCATTTTGGAACCTTTCCTAGGTTTCTGGGCATTGTTAGGAGGACAGCCCAGGAGGTAAATGTAAAAATAATTTTCTTGCCAGTTTTTTCTGCGTGGTATCCTAGCGACGATGAAGTGGCTGTCCTTGGGTTTTGGGGCACCAGCTGGGACAGTGTCAGTGCTCACCAAAAGGAGGGATATGAAAGGGCACAGTCACAGTTGGCCTTTTAAAAGTCGATGCAAGGGCTGGAGAGAGACTTGTTGGGTCTCACTCTTTAGCCCAGGCTGATCATAGCAATCCTCCTGCCTCAGCCCACAAGCATTGTGATAGCAGGCATGCACTGCCCATACCGGGATTTTTAAAGGTTTCCTAAATTCACTTATTTTTAGCATTGTTCTATGTCCTGACCATCAAAGTAATATGTGTTTATTGTAGACAAGTTAACCAAACCAGAGAATCTCAAGGAAAGAGCTAAAAACCCACCATGGTTTTGACATTGTTCCATATCGGCAGGTAAGGATGTGTCTGCTTTATTGAATTGTATACTGATTAGAGTTAGGGGTGCAAGGTTAAAAAGAAATCATAAAACTAGACATTCCCCCCACCACCACCATGGACAGTAATTTGTGCCCACTGAAGTCTGAATACCTATGAGCTAGAAGAATAACTGAAAAATCTCTACCAGAAGGCTGAGGGCAAAATGATTCCCCTTTTAAGACAAGATCCACTCCCCAGTGGGAGTGCATGCAGGTGAAGGATTGAGCTGTATTACTGTTTGCCTGGAAGGTTTGCTTCATTCTGCTTTAATATTAGGGTTTTATAGCTCTAATATGGGCTAATAGATTTACTTGTGAGGCTCTTGTGCCATAACAGAACATGTTTGCTGCAGGGCATGGGTAAAGTCAGCTAGTGAGGAAAAAAAACCATCAGGCAGCTCATGGAAAGTGCTTTCCACCCACAAAGTCTACACATGCACACACAATCAAGATCATTTGTCTCAGAATATTTTGTTTATTCTACAGTAAATAGTATATGTGTATCTTTTTTTTTTTCTTAAGACAAGGTCACTCCCAGGCTGGCCTCAAGCTCCCAGAGCTCTGCCTGCCTCTGCCTCCTGAGTGCTGGGATTAAAGGCGTATGCTGCTACACCCAGCCCCAAGTCTGTTGTTTTTAAACTTGGACATGTTTTACTGCGAGGATGTACCAGAGCATATTAATCAACCTCTTGGGTGTTTAGGTCATCACAGTTTGTACTGCTATGCAAATGGCGACACCACGAGCCCTGCGTGAATCTTTGCTTACACCTACAAGTACATTTTGTGCATAAATACTGTGGATCTGATGGGTCACAGGAGCCGAGTGTTCTTAAGGCTTTTACTTCATATTGCCAAATGATCCCCAAGAACACTACACTCTCTACAGCGGGTCTATTTCCCTGCTCTAAGCTGGAGATTATTGAGAAGACTCTTCCACAGCATTCCTGTTCTTTATTGCTGGACAATTTGTCTGGGTGAAGAATTTTTTTTTTAAAGTGAGGCTAGAGATAGGTGAATACTGGTGGCTGTTTTGGGGTTTTTTTTTTTTGTTTTTTTTTTGTGGAAGGGTGGGACAGATAACGAAGGGTGACCTGCTATCCATTTCTTTTAAACTATCCTTGGTGGTCATCTAAAGACAGCATTGTAATACTTAAAGGGCCCTCACAGTTCTAACAAGTGTATTTGGTATAATTTTTAAGGTTTCTTTCTTTTTAATTCATTTTTTAAAAATTTTATGTGTATAGGTATTTTGCCTGCATGTATATATACTACATGCATGCCTGGTGCAGGAGAAGGCTGGAAGAGGGCATCAGATCTGGACCTGGAATTGCAGGCGGATGTGTGTTTAGGACTTAGACCTAGGCCTTTTGGGAAAGCAGTTGGTACTCATAACTGTCTTTCTAGCTCCAGTTTCTTTATTTTTGTGTGCATGTGTGTGTATTCATGTTTGTGTATGTGTGCATGTGGAAGCCAGAGGTTAACACTGTCTTTTTTGATTGCTCTCCACCTTATATATTGAGGCAGCATCCCACTGAGCTGGGATGTGACTGATTCAGCTAGTCTAGCTAGCTGACTTGCTTCTAGAACCTCTTCTTCACCTCCTTAGTCCTGGGATTATAGGCAGATCCCAACACCCACCCAGCATTACATGGGTGCTGGGGATTGGAACCTAGCTTCCCCTGAGCCAGTCCTTTAGTATGATTTGTGATTTGGAAAATAGTTTGCTGACTTGTGGAGGCTATAGAATAAGAATGGCATTTGTATGTTTTTCCAAAGGAGATATGAGTTAAACAAATCTCTGGAGACGCATTGTCCTAACCCAGCTCTGCACTGTAGATGGAACACTAAGACCAGAAGCAGAGGCATTCCTGAAGGGCTTCGCAGAATGGTAGTGGCACCTGAGCCGGAAGTGAAGGTTCCCAGCTCTGCTCAGTGTTTGCTCACTAAGGTGAGACAGCCATGGGTCAGAGAGAGATGAGAAAGCACTTGAGGGTCTCTCTGACTGTTTTTCCTGAGCCTGTGGACTGCCCCACACACCTCCTGGACAAAAGCTGATTCCCAGGCATGGAGGCCCACTTCTGCACAGTCATCTCCACCTGTTGATAGGAGCTCAAATAAACCTTAAATACCCTTTACTTCCTCAGCAAGCCTCTGCAGCTAGGTTGCTTCCTCAAGGCAGACTTCGTTGATTTCTCAGTCAGTTTGGGGTTCCTTGCATAGCTGCCTCTGCCTCTGTACTCTGTGACCGTTGTAATGAGTTTGTTCAGCCTTCAAGCTCTCCTCCTGACTAGACTATCTGGGCTCTGAGTGAAAGAACTTTATCCTCTGTGTGTTGCTGCAGGCACTTTCTGAGCTTTATTTTTATTTGAATATTTAGATGCTAATGAATGAATTAGAAGTGTGTGTGGGTTGCTGGGCGGTCCTGTTTCCCCATGCCTGCAGGAGCAGAAGCGAAGTCCCTTATTACCAAGGACACTGAAAGAAGAAAAACACAGTTGGGGCTGCCAAAGTCAGAGGGTATGGACTGCTTGCTGGAGCCTGACAGTGGACTCCTAGGGTACAGGGGTCAGCAGCCACATATAACCAAGTCTTTCCTGGCTTACCGGAATCAGCTGGGCAATTCCCTAGGTGTTGTTAAAGCGGAGCTTCCAGAAACATTGTGCGGAAGAGAATTCAAGGTCAGGGCTCTCAGAAGGTTTTTGGTGGTGCATGGACATCACACCCCGGCCCCTACCACCCGGCCCTTGCAGTTGATGGGTGCTTGCTGCAAGGGTTTGGCAGGGCTATTGGTAGCTGGCTGAGCTCCAGAGCGCCGCAGTGGTGAGGCCGCAGGTCCTGCCCTCCCCGCGCGCTTGCCTCCCTCCCCTCCTCCATCCCAGCCTCCTCCAGCTTGCAGCATCCTCTGCGAGAAAGGAATGTGCCAGTCTGGGACGCGCCGTCCTGGCCGCGTAGCTGCACCTAAGGCGCCCTCTGGACTGCTAGGGGCTGGCGCCGGGCGCTGCGCGGCGCGCTTGGGTCGGCGCTGATGTCAAGTGGGTGTGGGCTCTTCTCAAAGGCCCAGGAGAGGACGAGGAGGGCGCACGATGCGCCGAGGGCGCGTGGAGGCCCGGGCACATTCCTTGCCCCAAAGCTGTTGACCGGTGGCCCGCTGGGGCCGGAGCGGGCGCATGGAACCTTGGCGCTGCCCGCCCCGGGATGCGCACCACGCTGCCCCGGGGTGCTGGGGAGAGCCGCCGGCAGCCTGCAGGTGTGTGCACGCACGAACTTTAGGGCAGGACTCTGGGATCGTGGGCTGTGGTCTGGTGCTTTGTGTCTGGGTGCGGCGGGTTGGGAGAATTCAGCCACCCCCTGGCTAATCTCCCTTTGGGAAGGGCGCGCCGGTAGCTGCCCAGCGGGGTTAGAATTGCGTCTCCAAGTCCTGCCTGTGTTCATGGTAACAGGATTCTCTCTCTGCAGACCGCATGGGTTTCCAAAATCGCCGTGGTGCGTGGGAACTGGGAAGCCCCAGAAGCATGGGAGCTGCGGGTCTGAGGCTGGTTCCGAAGGAGGCGGGAGGTAGCCAGTGTTTCTGCACTGGGTCGGCAATCCACCTTTCCGCCCTCCCGGAGCCTTTTCTTTTCTTGTACACTTTTGTTGTGCGAAAGCCAGAAGCTGGTTGTGGAAAGGTCAGGGGTCAGCCCCTTTTGAGTGACATCTCAGGTGTCTGACATATCTTCCTAGAGGAAGGCAGAGGGCTTTGTTCCAGGCTCCCTTTGCACCCAAAGCCCTGACGCCTGGGGGTCTATGGCTGAGGCTCCTGCCATTCGTCTTTCTTGGCAACATCAGCTCCTGGTAGGCAGGTTAATTATTAATATGTATCGGCTGGCGACAGACTCGAAATGAGATTGGTGGCTCTCTCTCTCTCTCTCTCTCTCTCTCTCTCTCTCTCTCTCTCTCTCTCTCTCTCTCTCTCTCTCTCTCTCTCTCTCATTTCAGTCCATAATACTGCAGTGTATTCCCAAGGAGAATGTGGCCATTCTCCCAGGGAACCGGTACTCGGGAGGGACCCCCTTTTGCTGTCTCTGGAACAGCCAGACTCCCTAGGGAGGACAGCAAGACAATGTCCCTTGCTTTTTATCTTTTTAACAGTATGTACCTTTCTCTTTGCCTTCGGAAGCCAACTGCGCTCTGACACCAGACTGAGCTCTTTCAGTGTGCACCTAGAGTTTGAGCTGCAAATGCTATCTGCAATGCCTCACACTCTACAAGTGCCTCTGCTGTTGCTTAGAGAACCCTGGTCTGTAGAACCCCAGCAGGACCCTGACAGGTGGTACCAACCTGTGCCTCCAGCAGAGTGAAAGACAAACCTAGGTATGGGACTATGGGAACAGGCTGGAGTGAAGCCCTCCCTTGGGCAGTTTCAGTTTCCCTTCTCATCTTGGCAGGAGAGCATGGATTCTATCACCAGGCACTAGTGTGCTGTACAGATGGGGTATTTATACCTGGGCCCCAAGGAACTGAAGGGGAAGAGCCCAGGCTGCGAAGGGCATGGACAAGAAGGGGTGCCAGGGATAAATGAAAGAAAGCAAGCATGAATTGACACCTTCAGCCTTCTAGCACGGTTGAGTCTTGAGACCTGGCAAGCTGTCACGCACTGTTTTCCCAGCCTTGGACAGAGTGCTTGGTCTGGTAAATGAAGGGCCCAAGGACTGATGTAGTAAGAGTGATGAGAAGCAAGACTGTTGGAAGTGGCAGGAGGCAGTCTTGCAGAGGAGGGGTGGGAGTGGAGGGCAAGGAAGCTGGTCTTAACTGTGCCTGTGGCTGACAGAGGCTCCCAGGCAGGCCTGGTGCCCTCTCCACTCCAGCTTTCTGAAAACTTCCTCAGGAACCTGGCTCCTTAGGCTCCTCTTCTCTCTCCAGCTCTGTGGGCTGGCCACTCACAGCTGCTCAGATAGTGCCATCTCACCTAGTCTTCCTGGCAGAAAATAGAGGGCTTGTCTAAGGAAACCGCTCTTCCCTGATCACTGGGGGAACTGTACCATGGTTTTCTTCAGCAGGCCTCCTGGTCTGTACCCAGTGCCCAGGAATGTTGTCTTCTCATTGGTGACCCAAGCTACTGGTCCTGTGTGGAGGGTTTGGAGGCAGCTCTGACTGAGAGCCAGTTTTCCTCTCTTGTAGGAAGTTGGCCCAAACCTGCCATCTAAAAATGTCTGCCCATCTTTTGGCTTGCTGACTGTCCAAGCATTCACTGATAATGGCCTCCATCTTTGCCTGGGGATTCTGCCCCTGCCTCTGTCTAAGGGGATTCTGTAAAGAGCCAGTGAATAGCAGTATCCTCTGGGCACCGAGTTGAATGGGAAGGGAGCGGTGATTGGAGGATTTGAGGGTAAAGTTAAACAATTTTCAGGGAGGCTTTGGAATTATGGGATGGGTTGTGGGGTCAGAGGATGGGGTGTGGCTGTTTGGGTTTGTTCCCCCCACCTCCCGGTGTCTCTTGCTCCTTATGTCTACCCTGAGTGGAACAGGTAGACTTGAGTCCAGCAGCAGCTGAGACCTCTTCTGGACCCTGACTCCAGGGAGCCCCTTCTTAGGACAAGAGAAGGGGCTCTGAAGGTTTGTTTTGAATCAGGAGATCGGGAGAAGATAGAGAAAAAAGACCCTGGCAACCTTGTTTGAAAAAAAAAAAAATCACAAAGGTCTTCCTGGGGCTCGCACTGTCTCTTGTGAGGGACAAAAGGGGACCAGTATTCCAGGCAGAAAGAGAGGGAGAGAGAATCAAGGGTTGATTGAGGCAAGGTGCGTTTGTCATTTTTCTCAGTGGACATGCGTTTGAACTCAGTCTCTGCTTTGTGTCTTTGAGGTGGAGCCAGTTCCTTCACCTGTGAAATAGGGACAAGGAAACTCCACCCCAGCCCCATTCTCTGGAGGATTATAGGAGCTGTTTGGAAAAGGATTTAGCCCAGTGCTGACTAATTGGCAGCTAGAGGATCCTCGGGTCATCAGCTGGGGGAGCTGTTGTTTTCAGGTAGGAAATAAGAATGTTAGAAACCATGTCTGGGCTCCTACATATCAGATGTGAAACAGTCCTGGAAGGCTTTAATCAGACTTGAACATCAAACTGGGCACCCAGCCTCCAGCACCGAAAGAGGTCTTCGGGGCCTCATTAGTGGGGCTCGGATACCAGTGCCGCTGAAAGGTGTCGTAAGACTGACCAGGCTGCACCTGTCAATAACTCAGGCAACACAAGGCCTTTGTGATCCAACAGGATCCTGTGTGGGAATGTGGCGTGGCTGGTGTTCTGGTATGGCCAGCTGTGTGCCTGAGGCTGTTGGACACACCTTCTTGGGTTGTGTCATTGAGTTCTTGACAGTTTTAGAGGCAGATACTATCACACTTTATGGATGCGGAAGTTGAGCTGCTAGGAATTCTTTTGATTGCCCTTTGGAAACCATCCTCTGAAAGCCTCTAGATTCAAGTTTCCTCAATGTGTTTGTGTACCCTTCTTCGTTGACCCATTCTGCTGTTGTAAAATAAGTAGGGGGTTCTCACTGGCTTCTTGTTCTTTCGGGGTCTCTTCCTGCCCTTCATCGCATACAGGCTCTGGAGCTTATTGGCGTAGCACTCTCTTGTCTGTAACTTTTGAATGTCTCTTGTGTGGGCCTCTTACTGCTTGCCCTCACTCTTACCTTTTAAGAAGTTGCTCATTGGCTGGGGAGGTGGCCCAGTACTAACGTACCTGCTGCTCCACATGAGGACCAAGTTCAGATCCCAGCGCCCACCTAAAAGCTGGCTGTGGGAGTGGGTGTCTGTTACTTCAGCATGGAGGAAGGAGGTTAGCCCTTGGATTTGGTATTGTGCAGGACAAGTTCTGGTCTGAGCTGGCTGTTGGGCTCAGCACTCCCAAAGGTCACAGTGCCCTGACTCCTCAGTGAACTCTTCTGCCTCATTGCCTTTGTGTCTCATGATCTGCCAGTGTGCACTGAGGTCTGAAGTCCCCAAAATGTTAGAGACAAAAAAATGTCGGAAAGAAAAAAGGAACAGCACACCCTGGGAAAACCAGGGCTCACAGCTGGTGGTGTTCTCAACCTGGACTTACTCATGAACAGAGCCATGCTCAAAGCCTCCAATTACTTTTTGTCAGTTTGGCAGTGTGCTCCTAAGAAAAGACAGCAGCCTTGTGGGCTGTTCTCTCTCTTAATGATAAGAGCAATATTATGAAGGTGCAGCATGAAGCGATAAATTCTGGTTTGGAAGGAAAAGTAAAAGCAACGAGTGGGACTCTAGGCACTTGGGAAGTTAGGCCATCTAGAAGGCTTGGAGATCCCCCAGCAGCCTGGTGGTGTCATCAGAGCAGGTGCCGTCCCCTGCATTTTACAGCAAAGTGCAGTGACTTGCCTGAGGCCAGGTGCCCAGACATGTGCTGGTAACGCATGGTGCCCTGACGTGACTCAACGGCAGGTAGTCTTGTTTAATAGTTTTAATAAAATTTTTCTTTTTAAATATGTATTTAGAACTTAAATATTACAAAAGGAGATAAAGGGGGAGAACTGTGGATAATTGTAGAGATGAGCACTTTGCATTTTGGTGGAGTTTTTCTTTCTCTTAAGGAAGTGGGGTCTTTTGCTTTTGGTGTGGGGGGTGTATCTGGTTATTTGTCTCTGGGATCTAGTGTTGAGCCGTGGAGCAGGTAGTCTTGTTTCCCAGGTAGTCAGGTCACCTTTGACTCTCTGCACGACGTGTGGAGAGAGCAAGAAATTGAGAATTGAGTCTGTGTGCACTGTGCCAGGGACTACAGACACAGTGGCAGCCAGCATCCACTGCTCAGCTCTGCTTCGGGTACTTCATATATGTCCTACAGACTCTGTCCCTATTGGCCTTGTGAAGGGGGCGGGCATTCCCATTTAATATAATAATTGTAGGAACCCAGAGATTTACTGCCTTGCCTAATGTGATAAAGCCAGTGACCACCCAAGCCGACATTCAAGTTTAGATTGTCTCATTACAGACCCAAATAGGTACCTTTCCCAGTCACTCTCCACCTACAGCAAAGCTTGCAAACCGCCATAGTCTTTGAGATGGAAGGAGCTGTCGTTCATCCTTTTTTTATTATTCGTCTTTTTCTCTTTGGTGTTAAATAATTCTAGTTGCCTACATGTCTGTGGGTATAGGTAGGTTAAAGTGTATGGGAGGAAATGGGGACGGTCATTTTGTGAAGGTGCCCCAGGGGGTCCTGGAACCAATCCCCTGAGACTCTGAGGGCTGCTGTACTGTGTGGAGTGACCTTCATGTTCTCCTCACTCTCTCTCTCCTTTTCTTCTTCTTTTTTAAAGATAGAGTTTTCCTGTGTAGCCCTGGCTGTCCTGAAACTTTCTCTTTAGACCAGGCTGCCCTCAAGCTCACAAGAGATCCCTCTGTCTCTGTCTTCTGAGTGCTGGAACTAAAGGTATGCGCCACCGCACCAGACGACATTCATGCCTTTTTAAAGAAATTCTCAGCTTGGCTTATTTTGCCTGTTTGGGCCACTTGATAATATCAGACTACTGGACTTGGGAGGGATGGAAAAATTTGGACTATTAATAGGGAAAACAGTGTCTCAAAACTGACGTGAACATACAGAACCATTTCTAGTTCATCAGGACCAGAGCTTAGGCTTCCCCTCCTACCCATGTCCCAAAGTATGAAACGGGGTCATGGCGGGGGCATCATTCTTTTATTACTTTTAACAGTTTTGTGTGTTAGGGAATTTTTTTTTCATATGATTTGAAGAACAGCACAGCTTAAACTTTAAACTCCTCATTTGTGAGTTATTATTGCTTTGAATATGGCTAGAATCTGTACTGTCTATTTAAAGAAAAAAGTGCAAGTACGGGTTGAACAGGGCCCCGGCTGAGATTTCAGAGCGGTGTGTGGGTGAGGTGTGGTAAGCGCTCTCCCTGTGAGGGACTTGCCCAGCTGCCTGTCATATTTCAGGGACCGGAAGAAGGAACTGGCCCTGGTGAACATATTCTGCTTGCTGGCTATCTTACCCATGAGTCCTCGAGAATGGCCTCATTGGTGTGTATTCAGGAAGTTCCGAAGGACATAATGACCAAGATCAGAGAAGAAGGGGAAAATGGAGTTGGGGTTTGCCTTGCTATGGTTGCTCATTTTAGCTGTTTTCCACAGGCTGTGTGCTAGGGATCCAGCCACCCTCCTTTCTGGGCTCTGATGTCTGTTAGGACCCGACTTCCTCAGTGCCAGGCTCAGGTGGCAATGAATGAGGCTCGGTTGCTAGGTTGCCATCGTAGCCTGTTAATTTAAGGCCTCCTTTTTTGATGGAATTTCAAGGACTGGAATTTATCAAATCTGACTCATGTATTGAAGCGATAGAGCACTTATCCCGCTGCCATTTGGCTCGTGTTTGCATTGTGGTGACGCCACATGGCTCCAGGAAGACGTGGTCTGTGCCTGTCAGTTTCTCTAAAGGGCACTTGTTACATGAGTTCTGAGACTCATATGTCTGTGTTTTCAGCGATCAGAGAATCAGCCAGAGCTTGTGCACCTAGAGCGGTGGGAGGAGGAGGAGGAAGTGTGAGCTCTTGGCTCCTTAGCTGAAGAAACCCAGAACTGCAGGCTGTAGCGGGAAAACAGACCTCAGGGTCTGCTTTGGGGGTGGGAGCCAGAACATCAGGTCTAAGCTTTGTACTCTTCCTAGCCCAGCCGAGAAAGTGCTGCCGCCTGCTGGGGTAGTGGCTGAGTGCAGTAAGGCACGCTATTCACCGATTAATTTACATCGCCAGCGCAGATTAGAAGGGCTCCCGGTGCCGTTTCCGGTGCCGTTTCCGCAGTGCCTGCCACCTCGGTCTCATCGTCTCACATGAGGCAGTCATCGTCTGTGTGCTGCACATAGGTGCTGTGGCAGCTGGACCAAATGGCCCCGAGACGTCCAGGTCCTAGTCCCAGAGCCCACGGATGTGCTGCCTCTCTTGGTAGAGAGAACTACAGGTGTGAGGAAGGGAGGCGCTTGAGATCGCCTGGTGCCTAGAGAGTCAGAGGGGAGAAGAGCGGAGAGAAGGTGTGGCAGGTAGTAGAGAGAGCACATGGGCAGGTTGACAGAGGTCGGGGTGGCTTCTTCTGGTAGCCTGCCCTTACTTTTGCCGGTGAAGCAGAGTTCGTATTTGTGATCTCTAGAGCTTTTCATGCACAAGTGTAGGCATGTGGGGTGTGTATGAGTGGACGAGTTTTAGTGACTCCTCCATTAGTGGACCTTTATCTGTGCTTAATCCATAGAGGAATTTAGGCTTTTTTATGAGAAAAGTAAGTATGTAGTAAATTATCTTTTTTAAAAAATAAAAATTTTAATTTAATAAATTTAATTTGTTGTTATTATTATTATCATTATTATTAAGAGATAGAGTTAGTATGTGGTCCAGTTTGGCCTCAGATTCACAGCCCTTCAGCCTAGTGGTTCTCAACCTGTGGGTCTCGACCCCCTCAGGGGCATGTCAAAGGACCCATATCAAATCAAGCAGTCCTGCTTGTTAACCTTAGAGCCATCTCTAGCCTTGTAAATACTTTTTGTCACATTGATTTCTATATTCTGGTAAATAGCTTTCTCCCCTGAAAAAAGGTATTGTTTGGGCTGTGTGTGTGTGTGTGTGTGTATGTATGTATGTATATTGATGGAGGTATAGAGGGCATATGGGCCTCCACATGACATGGCTATATGCTAAGGTCAGAGGACATCATGTGGAGTTGGGTCTATTGTTCCGTGTTGGTGCTGGACATGGAACTCAGGGTGGGATTGGAGGCAAGTGCCTTTGCCTGCTGAACTGTCTTGCCAGCATGGTCCATTTGCTTGTATATCGGAGGCGCCTATCCTCCTGTGACATTTAACACAATTTATAAGAGGCTTACTTATTTAACTTAATATGTTTGAGGTTTGTTAATTTATTATTTACGAATTTATTTCTTTATATATTGGTAGGGTTGTACTACACAGTCTTGGCTGGCCTGTACTAGCTCTGTAGCTCAAGCCGGCCTTGAGTTGTCTGCAGTTCACTTACTTCAGCCAGCAGAGTGCCGAGGTGGTATGCCACTGTGCCCAGCCTGGTTTAGTTTTGTAAGGTTTCCTTCCTCACAAGATGGTACCATTAGTGTTGTCTTCAGTTAGTTTGTGATAGCATGACATGAAACAACAGACAGATACTGAGGGCACAACAGTGAAACTCACACAGTCAGCCTGTGCCTTCCGGGGACACAGACAAGCCAACAGCTAGTTTTGATCATTGTGGTGAGACCCCATTTGGACCGTACATTCAGGGTCTTAGGAGGCCCGGAAGGATAGTTGGGAAAAGGAGGCAGGAAGGTCCTTACTACAGCAGGAAGAATGTGTTCAAGGTCCTCTAAGTAAGATCTGAAAGCAAGGTGGGCCTACTGGCCACTCCCCACAGATAAAGCTGCCTCTTCCCAGGCTGATATGACCCACCTCTCACCTTCTCAGTCCCATTTTCAGGCCAAGACCTGTGGCCCTACGTCAGTAGGAGACAGTGGGGCTGAGATTTGAACCCAGGCCTAGAGCCGAAGTTCTCACCATGCCTCTGTGGAAAGATCATGGCCGGCATAAGAAAGAAGAGTGCGGTCCTTGGAGCAGAACAGCCTCAACCTCACCAACAGCTGGGACTACTTCTAGCTCTCCAAAAGGCCAAACCTGCTGCTGTTGACACTCCCTCTTGGGAGAAGGGGGTGGCCTCTTCCCTGAGATCCCAGACTCTTCCTCCTGTATCTCCTGGCTAGTTGTAATTCACTGTAGGAGATTAGCTGACTCGGGACTCTGTCTTTATGTCTGTGGGAGGTCATCGTCCACGCTGGGGTGCTGCAGCAGCTTTGGGATCACTTGTGCTTCTGTAAGTAACCCCTCGCCCTCGCCCTGTAAGTCAATGAGTAAACTCATTGCCCCTCTAAGTTGGATTTTGGTAGACTCATATTTGCTTTGCAGTTGGGCCCCGATGAGGAGGGGGTAGACACTTGTTACAGTTTTTCAGGGAAAGAATTTCAGGGACACCTCAGTTCTACCTCTGCTTCAGAACTAGATTCAGAGATGACCAGCCTCTTCAGCCTCAGTTTCCCCATCTGTAGGAAGGCTACTTCGGGTGTGCTGTGAGTGGGAAGGGGATCCTGTGAATGTCCAGGACACAAACTGCTCATTTATCTCCGGAGAGGACGCTCACGTGGAGCCCCACCTCCTGATGGCTCAGCATCCTTCAGTGTCCCTAAGGAGGGTTCGGGGATGCACCCATAGTCAGGCATTGAGTTATATCTATGGACAGTGGCTGGAGAGCCTGCCTTAAGTATCAAGAGTTGGGTTACTCTAAGTTTCAAAGACCATCACAGTCTGCCTCTACACCATGCTGTCTGCATGGATGCCCATGCTAGAGGTGGCTGAGGAGAACACTTCCTGACCTGGGGAACGTGAGCAGAATTTTATCCCAGCCCTTCCACTTAATTCCTTTTGGTGTAACTTGAGGCAAATTGCCTTGAACTTTGGAGTCACCATTTGTTTTATGGAACGAAGCCAACAGTTTCTTCCTTTCAGACCACGTGAATGAGGCCCACCCTGCCCCTGGTTATACTGGGCAAGCCGCTGGCGGGGCTGACTCTGATGCTGGAACATTCTCAGGGTTGCTCCAGGAAGGCGCTGCACTGCAGACCCCTCTTCCCGCTCCTGCCATTCACCCTCATGCTAGGTCAGACGTACAGGGGGATCTGGACAAGAACTGGGAAACCCGGACTCTCTTGAGGAAGAGTCCTGTGCCTGCGTGTGGAGTGGCGATGTGTGGTTTCCAGGTGCTTCAGTGGGCATGCCAGGCCGTTTTGGAAGGCATAGTGTGTTTGCCTTGCCAAGTGCAGGATTGAGTGTCAGCATTTTGCTTTCTGGGAATAATGGCCGTGCAGATGAGGTGGACTCATCTCGGAGTTTTGTCAAGAGACCAGGCTCTCCTCTTTCTCTGCTTTCTCCCACCTTTCAAATGCTTTCTGATTATTCTTATTTATAATATTTGGAAAATAGCCCCCAAGAGAAGGAAATAAGAATTTATACCTCCAAACCCAGAGATAATTACCATTAGTTACTGTGAATATTTCTCCCTGCCCCCTTCTCTTTCCAGTGGTGTGGTGCTTTGGGGTCACTCACTCTCTTCCCCTCCCCCATCCTCTGTAAGTCAGTCCAGTAACTTGTTGGTGCCTAGAATTGGATTTTGGTGGAACCGTCCACTCCATCCCTCCCCCATCCTGTCCCACATAGTCCAGGCTGTCCTTGAACTCTTCTGTAGAAGAAGGCTTCCTGTCTGTGCCCAACTCCTGGGGTTTAGGGCTCTGGCAGTGTGCCCTGACAAGCCCAGTCCTCCCCTCCCCCTATCCCTGGAGATGGAGCTATTGGCCTCTTGCGTGCTAAATGGCCACTCTGCTGCAGGTCTGTACCACACTGCTTCTCTCTCTGTCTCTCTCTCTCTCTCTCTCTCTGTCTGTCTGAAATGCACGGGCCTTTTTTACTTTTTTGGGCAGAACACAGCTTTAATGTGTCTCACACACGGCCAGGTCACTGAAACCTTGAAACATTTTCATCTTTGTTGTAATGGTTGCTGGTGTTCCCTGTTCAGTAGAACTTTTCTCCTGAAATGCATAGACTCTGACTTTTTCCTTCTTTTTTCTTTCAATTCCTTGAATTTGGTTTTCTAGTTCAAAGATAAGTATATTCAGGTGCATGTCACTGGTGAGACGGCTCTTGGCAGTCAGGGTGAGGCCCTTGCCTCCGACCATTGTTCACTAATGCTGCCTCCTTGTCACTTACCCCGTGTCCTGGCGGACAGTACAATCAGCCTCTTGTGGCTCACCAGTGAAATTTAAGTAATGGGTCAGCCTTTCCAGTGCTTCCCTCTCAGTCAGGAAGTTCGCCCGTGAATCTAACCTAAATCTCATCTGCTGCATTTTAAATCCACCTGCCGCTGCACCTCTCAGTGAAGTGGAGCGAAGCAGAACCACACACCATCCTGAAGCAGCCACAGCTCAGCCCCGGCCACCAGCCTTATGTTACCCTGGAGGAAACTTGAGGGGCTCTGGCTACTGCTGTCACGACTGGGAGGGCGGTCTCCGCATCAAGTTGCCACTGATAACGCCAGGTAGGGTTTCTGCATCCTAGAGAGGCCGTCCTGTGGAGGCCAGAATACAGACCTCCGTGGCCCTCCACAGAGCTTGTGGGGCAATTATCATGCAGAGCGGTGTGTGACACTATGGGTCTATCAGATTTATTCTCTGCGAAAGGATGTGGTTGGGCTGGGGGATGGAATTGTCTCCCAATTGTGCATTGAGGATGGATGATCCCCCAATGGGAGGGGCGTCAGGTTTATTCTGGTCTCAGAACAGCTCTTGCAAGTGCAGGAGGCCAGAGTCCCAGCCTGGGCCACCCACCCTTGCTAAACAGCAGCTGGGAATAGACTGGGCCACCTTTCTTAGCCAGTGTTCTTTATCAGGAGACACCAGCTTTATATCCAGAGAGGGGCATGCTAATTTGGAAGGGAGTTGAAATGCAGAAAGCTGCAACTTTGAGGACAGCAAGAGGGCCCTTTGTTGCTCACCTGGGCATTTTAGAGTTGGCTGGCAAGAGCCCTATTGGGCTGGAGCCAGCCTCCTAGGGTAGAGCCCAGGCCTGGAGGCCTCCAGCCCCTGTGGGACTATCTGCTGTAGGAGGTGGAACCGGCGTCCTCAGGGACCTGGCCCAGGCTGGCTCCCTCTAGCTGTGTGCTGCCTTTCCCTTCCTCAGCACCAGCAGATCCCACCTCCTGTGAGCACACAGATGCTGTGTCTGGGTGGATTCCTAAAAGGAAATGCTTAGTTCTTTTTTTCTTTTTCTTTTCTTTTTTTTTAATGTACATTAGTGTGAAGGTATCAGATCCCTTGGAATTGGCGTTACAGACAGTTGTAAGCTGCCATGTGGGTGCTGGGAATTGAACCTAGGTCTTTTGGAAGAGCAGATAGTGTTCTTAACCACTGAGCCATCTCTCCTGCTTAGTTCAGTATAGCTTGCTGTTTTCTCCTTCAGTGCCTGGCACGGTATAATGCTGGGTATAATGCTGGGTTGAAATAAAACCAGCACCTCACAGGCAAACCTGTGTCTTGTGCACTTGGGTGAAGAAGCTCTCTGCTAGCCAGGCAATGGGAGCACATGCCTTTAATCCCAGTGCTCGGGAGGCAGAGGCAGGGGGATTTCTGTGAGTTCAAGGCCAGCCTGGTCTACGGGGTGAGTACCAGTCTGAGAACAAAGAAGCTCTCTGCTGGTTATCTTCCACTTCAGCCAGCCAGGCCACCCTGCCACCTTTCTGCCAACCTTCATTCCCAGTCACTGATGCCGAATGTCCCTGGTGCTTAGCTTGCGCCCACAAGTGCTATCCCTGGCTCTACTTAGAATCCCCAGCTGGGCGTGGTGTCGCACGCCCAGTACTCGGGGAGGCTGAGGCAGGTGTGAGTTTGAGGCTAGCCTGGGCTATATATAAATCGAGTCCAGAATAGCCAAGACTACACAGAGAAATCCTGTCTCGAAAAAAACCAAAAAGAATCCTCAAGGTAGACGCCTGGGATTGGTGCAGAGGCTCTGGTTTCTGTTCTGGACTGGGGCACTATTTTTTAACAAAACCTTGTACAGGTGGTTCGAATGCTCGCCAGTTCTCCAAAAAAACAAGGGTTCCCCATCTGTGGGTCATGGCCCTTTCACAGGGGTTGCAGATCAGAGATCCTGCATATCAGATGTTTACATTAACGTTCATTAACTGTAGCAAAATGACAGTTATGAAGTAGCACTGAAAACAATGTTATGGTTGAGGATCATCACAACATGAGGAAGGGTATTAAAGGGTTGTGACAACAGAGAGGTCCTAAAGTAAGGAGTAAGGAGCGCTTGCCATACCCCATCAGCACTGTCCTTTAGGGGAAGATGAGCGTTTGAGGCTGGAGACGCCCGTAGCAAAAGTTTGTTCCATGTTGTCTTGGGAAGCAGAAGGGGGAATGACCGTTGAAAGCAGATGCCTGGACTTCCTTGAGCTGGGTCAGATTGCTGGGATGCCTTTGTGGAGAACCTGTGCAGGCTGTGTCCTAGCTGTGTCTCCCTGGGAACTGAGCAGGTGCCATGGGCAGGATGAGGATGTGGATGCTTGGCGCAAGTCAAAAGATGAAAAGAAAGAAGTAGGATATGCATTTGCCTGTGTGTTTTTCTTCAGCCTGGATTCCCCTCCCTCCCTTTTTCTTTCATTCATTCATTCATTCATTCATTCATTCATTCATTCATTCATTCATTCATTCATTGCTTCTTTGGAGGGGTGGGGATAAAGCTATGCATATCAAACCTTGCATTTTCAATTTGTGTCTGAAGGAAAAGACAAGTCAAAGGATTGAGTGCCCACAGCGTGGCACAATCCTTCAGGCCCAGGTTAGCCAGCCTCCTGGAGAACATTGCGGATACCTTTCCTGAGAGGAGTTTAATAAGAACAAGTCATTGCCCGGGTGGAAAAAAGTCTCTTTGCCTTTTTGCTTGTCCAAGGTGTCTGTCTGTCTTTCTTTCTGTGACTTGAGCATGGCTGTTCTGCATGGGTGGTGCATCCTTCCTCACACTCTTTGGGGTGTTTGGGGCTGGAGCTTTGGTTTGCATGTTCAGCTGCTGGGCTGCTTCCAGCCTTCTCATTGTTAAAAAAGCTAGCACTCCCTAGAGAAAGCCCTTGCCACCCTTGCACCCCTAGGCTAGCAGTGGGTGCCCGTGCTCTCTAGACTTGCAAATCTTGCTTAGAACTTTTAAGACACTCCTGCGCCATTCGCACTGGAGTCTGTTGATTACCTGGAACAGATGCCTAGGATGATGGTGACTGTAGCGTTTCTAGGAATAGATTTTATATTTTAGTGAGACTCCAAGGCCATTGTATAAGTATAAAATTTTTGAGAACTGACACACTGCCCCCTCCCCCATCTTGTTTTATAGAGAAATGCACTGTGGTTAACTTGCCCAAGAACCTGGAAGGCTTAACACCATGACATCAAATTTACATAGTTACACCTTTTCCAAGCTTTGCCCATCTTTCTGCTGCTCTAGTTTGCTGACATCATTGTCTGGAAGTAGATTATTCCTCATTGTGGGGAACTGTCCTCTACACCAGGGAATGGCTTGTTTACTTGAGTGCGTGCGCACACACACACGCGCACACACACACACACACACACACACACACTAGTAGCTCCTCCTACTTAAAAGTGTGAAAAATGCCTCCAGTGTCGCCAAAGATCTTCTGGATGCAAAATCATACCAGTCAAGACCACTAGTTTCCTGGGAGAAACTGGCTCAAGCTCTTCCCTGATAGGTTTATGTTTAGGGATTTTACTTTTATAATTTGCATAATTGGCTTCTTCCCAGCTTGGTTAATGTGCAGGGTTGCACCCATAAATAGAAGTCACACATATAAGTTCTCCTCTCCTCTGCATCTTGGCCCGTGGAGGAAGGCATAAATCAATTTGGAAAGACCACTTGCTTTGGATTTTATTCGGTGGCTTCTTTGCCAGCCCTGTGCTTCCAAGCTGTGTGATCTTGGGCAAGTTACTTAACCTTCTCCAGTGCCTTGTCTTAGCAGAGTACGGTGGAAAGAAATGTTTGTTGTCGATGAGAATGAAGTGACACCTTGCATGTGGAAATGTTTATAAAACATTACTCATCTATTAAGTGGCAATGATAAAATTCAGGTCTAATTACTAGCACTTGAGGTTTCTCAGGTTGGAAAGGGCAGATCTCAGCACAGTGGTGCTAATTGTGTATTTGGCCAAGTATATTACCCATGGAGTTTTATTTCCAACTGCATTTCTGCCCATGGAGTTTTAATTTTTTTCCTTCTCACCTTAAAATTCACCTTCCCCTCCTCCTGCTGGGCCCACTGTCTTGCAAGATTGATCAGCATTTTGTTTTTTTTTTTTTTTTTTCCTTTGACTGTCAGAGGCCAATTTTTTTGTGGATTTTTGTTGTTTTTGTTTGCTTTATTTTTCCTTTTTATGGTGAGTTTCTGAAGGGCTGTCAAATGTTTTATGAAATTTCTTTCCATGTTGCTGACGCACACAGTGGCAGGTGAAAAGCCCATACGATCGTGCTGAGCCGCTTCCAGCTGAACTTGGAGCAGGCTCAGGTAGTGTAGTCCTTCCCTTTGCAGACTGAAGGGAGAGTGAGACATGGTCTCCAGGTTTTAAGGCTCTGGTGTGGCATCTGCACCTCCCGCTGCTTCCTCAGAGGGTGGGGTGGGTCAGGCAGGACACGCAGGCTGCTATAGCTGCTTTCTCCCCTTCAGGTGTTGCTCTGAGGTCTTGCTCTCAGTAACTTATGGATGGAATTTTACCAGAATACACATAACACATGTGTGATTGTCTTTGATTCTTAGAACATCCCAAGAGGAGATAGGCAAGGACATAAACGGGCCCCCGTTGCTATGGGGACACCTGGCAAAAAGGATGGCCAGAGAAACTGGAATCTCTTCTTCGTTTTTATCAAATCATCAAACCCTGTCCCTGTTGCTGCAGTGAAACACCATAACCAAAGCAGTGAGGGGAGAAAAAGGTTTATTTGGCTTATATATCCTGAATCACAGTTCACTGAGGGAAGCCAAGGCAGAAGTTTAAAGCTGGCAGGAATCAGGAGCTGATGCAGGGGCCTTGGAGGAGTGCTACTTACTGGCTTGCTTACCCTGTTTTCCAGTCAAACCCAGGACCACAAGCCCGAGGATGGCACCAGCCACAATGGGCTGGATCCTCCCACATCAATCACTAATTTAAAAAAATGCCCTACAGGCTTGCCATATGCCCAGGCTTCTGGAGGCATTTTCCCAACTGAGGTTCTTTCCTCTTAGGTGACGCTAGTTTATGTCAAGGTGACATAAAAACTAGCCAGCACAGTTGGCTAGTTTCTTCTGCTGAGAACTGCTCTGATAATGTAGCTATTCATCTTAGTGAGTAGTATAACTAATACGTATTGTTGAGTGTTTACCCAATGCACATTACATTTAATCCACCCAGACACCTCACAGAGAAAGCACCCCGCTTTCTCCATTTTGGAAGTGACGAAACAGGTTGAATGGCATACTGAAAGTGAGACTCAGAGCCCTCTCTTTCACATAGCCTAGATGGCCTCATTCCTGCGCTGTAATTACAGTGTCTCCTCCTGCAGTTCCGCCCCACTCCAGTCCGATGCTTACAGGTTCCTATGTCAGTGTGCCTCACCTGCCATCACAGAAATATGTGTTCTCAGCCTGGAGGCTAATAGTCAAGGTGCCAGTATCTTTGGTGTCCTTAGCCACCTACTGTCTTCTAGTTGTTAGCACTTCTTTGTCTTGTAAGAACCCGTCATGTGTATTAGGACTTGTTTGTTTTGAGATGCAGTCTCTCTGCTGTCCCAGCTGGTCTAACCCTCCCCAGCTAAAGCAGTCTCCTTGCTCCAGTCATGTGAGCAGCTAAGACTTCAGGTGTCATTACCATGCCCAGTCCAGGGTTCCAATTCAAGCTTTTGAATGATTTATCCTTTGAATATGACTACATTCTAAAATCCTCTAGGGAAAGACTTCAAACATGAATTTTGTTGGGACACGCGAGTCAGCCCGCAGCAGTCCTGTTTTGTCAGGTGGCCATTTTGATGGGTGGTACCCAGCTTGCTAAGCTTGTGTTTGACCCCTGATGGTGCTAAGAGCCTGAGGGAAGGGCTACTGCTAACTCCAGGAGCCTCAAGGCTACCTGCTGTTGGGAATCACACCTTTATTCACGAGGTCTGCATCTGCCTGGACAAACCTGCAACCTTCTAGAACCTATTCCTATTGTGGAATAGAAGTCAGGCCTGTCTCAGATAGATGAAGTGCTTTGCACTAAAAGTGCTGAGGCTGGAGGTCAGGCATGGTAGTGCCCATCTGTAATCCCAGGACTCAAGAGACAGAGGCTGGACGATCTCTGTGAGTTTAAGGCCAACCTGGTCTAAATAGAGAGTTCCAAGACAGCCAGAGCTACATAGTGAGACCCTGTCTGAGGCTGGGGGAGTACTGTAAGCTCTGAGCTCAAGTGGGTCTGACTCATGCTTGATCCATGGCCCCCAGGGTTCTGGGAGGTAGAACAGAGTAAAGCCCACCTCTAGGAAATGATCCTTCAGCCAGCTTCCCCAGAGGCATTTCTGCTTCTTTGTCCTCTTGGGAGACATGCTCAAAGAAGATGGAGGCTTTTTCCTGCAGCTGCAGAGGGCTGTGTTCTCCTTTCCCTCCAGACAGCCTACTAGCCGGTGGGGTGGGGATGGAAGCTGAGATTGCTTAAAGGGAGACTGCCAAACAGATGCTTTGGGTTATGGTGACCTTGAGCAAAGTAGTTTCGAAATTCATTATTTTCACTAGGTTAGAAGTATTTCTTCAATGTATAAGAAGCTGGAGAATAAAGAAATGGGAACTGGAAAAATGGCTCAGTGGTCAAGAACACTTGCTTTTCTTGCAGAGGATCCAGTGTTAGTTCCCAGCATCACATGGCAGTTCACAGCTGTCTGTAACTCCAGTTCCTGGGGGGTCTGATACACTCTTCTGATGTCTGCAGGTCCTAGATAGGCCAAATATGCAGGCAAAATATTTATACATAAAATTTATACAAAATATTTATACATAAGACAATAAATTGAGAGAGGGGGATGGGCGGGGCATTGGAGAGGTAGCTCAGTGATTA
>CM053758.1:21646728-21702576 GCA_028658305.1 Pachyuromys duprasi
AAAGAAAGAAAGAAAGAAAGAAAGAAACCACATTTGGTGAAATACACTATACTCTTAGCACTCAGGGGGCCGAGACAGGAGAATTGCAATGAATACCAGGTCAGCCAGGGTTGCATAGCAAGACCCTTCCTCAAAAGCTCAAAATAATATAATAATTCAGTAAATAAATAGGCGAAGCACCCATGTTCATTTCATTCCATGTGTCTCCTGGCGCTTTAGGCGAAGGCTGGAAGGCCACGCCTGTTTGGAGTAGGTGTACTTGGTGTGGTGCGGGGAGGCTGGGTAGCTGGCACAAAGAGCAGGCTGACTTCTGCCTCCCTGGGCACACGGTCTCCACACTTTCCCTTGCTGCGTCTTCCGCACTTACCTAAACATTTCATATCCTCCCCCATTTCAAAGGCCAAAAACCTTTGCAAGCAGAACGTGCAAAATGTACTTATGAATTTTAATTCTTACATAAATAACAGGTGGTGGCAGAACACCAAATTAGTAGCAGTGATGGTAATGTATATTTTCATGCTTCCCCCCCCCCCTCCTTATTTGATTCCTTCCCCTTCTTTTCCTCTCTCCTTTTCTCCTTCTCGGGGACCCCAGTTGTTCCAGGAGCTGGTCTCAAGCTCCTGTGTAGCTGAGGATGACCTCGAACCTCTGATTATTCTGCCTTCACTTTTCAGGTACTGGGATTATAGGTGTGTATAACACCTGCTTTATATGTTGCTGGGGATCAAGGCCAGGGCTTCATACATGCTAGGCAAGCTAACTGCTGACTGAGCCCCATCCCCAGCCTGCCTTATTTTCTGGATTTTCCACAGCAAGCAAGGCTATTCACAGAAGCAGGCAAAGGAGACACTCTCCATAATGTTGGGATTTTAGAATTAACATTAAATCTTGGTCTGCTTTTATCCATTCATTTCTTGTATTTCATAAACATAGTTGAGATTATGTGTTTTTGAGTGTGTGCATGCATGCATTCGTATTTTTATTTATTGGACAGATTCATACATGTGCATGATGCATCTTCATTATATTCGCCCCCCCTCCCATTTTCCTCTCTTATCCCCCCTCATTCTCTCTGGACCCCTTCTTCCCAACAAGCCTTCCCATTACTCCCATGTCTTGTCTTCTCTTTTCTGATTCATGGGGTTTAATTAGTGCTGCTTGTGTGAGCATGGGGCGAGGGTTGCTTATGGGAGCGCTGGCAGCTATGGTACTAATAACCACGGTCTCCCCCTCTCCCAGCAGCTGCTGTGAGTTCACGAGTGTCCTGCCATGTCCAGTGCGGGCAGTGTTTCACAGGGCTCCCCTCCAACCTCCAGCTCTTAGAGTCTTTTCCTCTCCTCTTCTGGGATGTCCCCAGGCTGTGGTATGTGTATGTGAGAGAAGAAGAGAAGGAGGTATCCTGTTTAGTGAGGAGCAGTCAGCAGTCACATAGTCTCAGTACTTTGGCTAGTTATGAGTCTCCACGTTAACCATCGTCTACTCTGAAGAGAAGTTCTCTGATCAAAGCTGAAAGCTGGAATAGTCTCAGGGAACAAGAAACAAATAATTAGAATATAGTAGTGGTATGTTCCCCTCTGGCAGTTCTGGTTTACAGTACCAGGTGTGAACTTCCTCCTTGGGAGCAGGCCTCAATCAGGCCTCAGATCTAACCAGAAAGTGGTTGGTTGTCCCCAGAGCAGTCACTATCGCTCCAGGGGACACGTCTTGCCTGGCAGGTAGGTATTGTGGCACGCAGGATCCACTGGTGGATAATACCTTTGATGGCTTCTCTCTGCCTGGCAGTCCTGCTAGCGTATTTCAGCACTGCGGAGGCTTGACAGCAGGAAGGAAGCTTCCGTCTCAATTCTAGCTTGATTTTTCTATGTCCTGCAGCCAAAGTGTGTGGTGTCTTCAGCAACTGAGTCTTGTCATCTGGGTGTTATGTTATAGATACAATAGAGATCTTGCCTGGTTTTTATTACATAAACATTTAAGCTTGGAATCTGTAGGCTATTCAATCAAATAGAATAACTGTGTTTGCCATCACCCCTTTTTGAGGGTCAGACACATAGGTAATTTCCATTCTTTCACTGTTAAAACAGTGCAAAAATATCCTGAACAACTCATGAAACAAATGCTAAAAAATGTTACAGTGGACTTTGAAGGTTTAGATTCTGATGCATGGCAATATAGTAGGCACCCAGCACTTGCTGTGTCTAGAGAATGAGGCACATGAGTATAGGAATGTAGTCATATGGAATTGTGGGTGGCTTCAGTAAGTGCTAACAGGAAAAAAAAATGAGGATTATTATTATTATTTTAGTGTGAAACACTTCACGAATTTGCATGCTATCCATCCACAGCAGCTTTGCTAATTTTCTCTGTATTCTTCCAATTTAGTATATGTGCTGCTCTATATGCATTTTTAAATATTTTGTATAAACAGGTAGGTGTTTTGCATGCATGTAAGTTAACCATGTAAGTGCAGTGCCCACGGAGGCCAGAAGAGGGCATCACATCCCGGGAACTAGAGTTACAGATGTTTGTTAGCAGCTATGTGGGTGCTGGGAAGTGAACCCAGGTTCTCTGCTAGAACAGCAAGTATTCTTAACTGCTGAGCTATCTCTCTAGCTCCAAGACCAAGCAGATTATTTTAGGGCAGTAAAGGCCTTGGAAAGGGTCTGCCACTTCATCTGTGAAGAACACCAGGGGTAAATAGTGGTTTGCACGGCTGGGCAACAGGAACATACAGTTGGCTCTAGCTTTGGACCTTGCTGAACAGTCAAATGGCAACAGTAGATTTTGGATCTCTGAAACAGAGGATCAGGAAGGAAGGCCAGAAGCCAGAGGGGCTGACCACTCTCTGACTGTGCACTGCCCAAA
Source organism: Pachyuromys duprasi (assembly GCA_028658305.1). Classification (NCBI taxonomy): domain Eukaryota; kingdom Metazoa; phylum Chordata; class Mammalia; order Rodentia; family Muridae; genus Pachyuromys; species Pachyuromys duprasi. The sequence continues at coordinate 21,649,591 of CM053758.1, forward strand.
CAAATGGCTTCTGGGACCATGTCAGTTTGTGAGAGACCAGAAGACATTCTTTTTGTTTTTCATTTGGCTCACCTCATTTTTTGGTGTTGGACGGCACACGAAATTTCTGTGTGACATGTCACTAAGTTTAACACAAATGACTCTTAAATTAATTTCTATTACATTTATTTATTTGTCCATGTGTTGGGGGATGCCACTTCCTTTTTGTCACTCACAGCAGCAACCGGTATGTTGAGTTATTTCAAAGAGTTGACGGGTTACAAAATATTAGCAGCCAGCTTGTCGTTAGTAGCGAGTGTGTGCTGGCCATGTGCGCCCAGCTGTGTGTTAAACCCGCTGCATCCCAGTGATCCGCACGTGAATCAGAAACAGCAAGCTCATAAAAAGGTCACTCTAAGGGACATTTGAATTCAGATATTGGCCCTGTTCAAAGGACTTGCAGTAAGATATACAGATTTATTTATTTTTATTTTATGTGTTTGGGTAGCATGTGTGCGCAGTGCCCTCAGAGGCCAGAAGAGGGTGTTGGATCTTCTGGGAGTAGATTACTTACCGCTGGTTGTGAGCCACCACGTGGGTGCTAGGAATCCATCCTCTGGAACAGCAGCCATCTCTCTAACCCCTAGGACTTCCTTTTTTTCTTTTTTAAAGACTAGTTGAGCTAAATAAGATATATAAATGTCCATTGAGTACATGGGCAGATGCTGAATGCATGCTATTAGCTATTGAGGAAGGCATGCAATGACTTCACACACAAATGTCTCTGCAGTAGTCCTGCTATCTGCTGGGCTGTGTCTCAAGGCTCTGATGCTACCTTAAATCACAGCTGGCACTCCCCACCCCCTACTAGCACCCCATGGTGAACCCAGCGACCCATTTGTTTCTCCTCTTGTGCCCTGCAGTGCTACCACACAGCTCCTCCCATACCTGCAAAGCTGAGTACTCAGGCCAAACTGAGCTTATAAAATGGCGACTTGATTGGTTTGTGAATTGCACCTCAGTAAAGCTGCCCTTTTCGCTCTCTCTGCCCTGGCAATCGTGTTGGGAAGGACCTCACTCATTTGAATTGATGAATTGTTAATGGTAGAGTTAAGAAGAGAGTGGTTAAGCTCCACACATTTTTTTTTTTTTCTTTTTGGAACTTTGGCTTTTATCAGTTCATCTTCAACAGAACCTACAGGGAAAAAAGGGCTCACTTTTAGCACAAAATTAAACATTTAGCTCTCAGATGGTGTGTCAGTGGACCTAGAAGTGATAGTCCCCCTCCCTCAGCTTTTTTCTAGTTTTGTTTTTCTTTTTTGCTAAGGGCTGCATATTATTATTTTTTGTAAATAACAAGCAAAAAATAAACTTTCATGGTGTACACATTCCTTTAGGTTATGCATGGCTTCACATAGTAAGCAGCTTAAAATTTAAATTTAGAATTTCTATTCTAGGAAAGTAGGTTTCTTTCTCTTTTATTTAGGGAAACGTGACTGGTCTCAGGTGATGACCTGACAAGCAATGAGGTCCTTTCTTTGGAGCCTGCTGCCTTTTAGCTTCTTTCTTCCCGGCCTGCCAGATCATTAAGGATCTTGACTAATTCTTCTCATCATTTGGATTTGTATAAATTTGTATGAACTCTGTGACCAGGAGGAAATGGCCTTGATGGTGGCGGAGGAGATGTGACAAGCTACACAGGAGCCTAGGAAAGAGATGTCACAGTGTCTGTGTTCCCAAGACTACTTTGAGTCACTGTATCATCCAGGCATGCATTGGCCAGCGTCGCATAGACTGCATGTTTGAGAGCAGAATGTGTGGGCCACACAGTCAGAATCCCACTGAGGGTTTGTAACTGTGAGAGCTAAAATGCGTACAGTTCCTCCCTGTCACATAGGACATTGACAGTATGAAGCGTGGCCTGCATTTCTTGGGCTCACTGATGGCATCTCTGGGGCCTTAGTATGTGCAGGGGCATCTGTCTGCCTGTGAAGTCTCAGTGCTGTGATGGAGGAGAGTAGAGGACAGCTCCAGTGAGTGCCCGTGCCAGGTGCCTCATCTGCTGAACTACCAGCACTTCCCTCCCTGCCCAAAGTCCTGTGGCTCCCAGATCCGCCCAACACCCCAGAGCAAGATTCCAGTCCCATCTTCAGACTTATGGAGGCTCTTTCTCTTTGCTAAGTCACCATTCCTGAGAGTTTCCCTGTCTCATTAAAAACAGTGTGCACCTGCGTGTGTGCACTTGCATGCATTACTGTGCACATGCAGAGGTAAGAGAAGTGCTTTCCAGCTTTAGTGATCTCCCTCCATGTGAGTTCTGGGGTGTCAGACTTGCCAACAAATGCCTTTATCAGCTAAACTATCTCACTAGCCAACATTGGCATTTTCTAACTTTCCATCTATTTCAGAGGCCTTTAAAATAAAAATATTTTTCAATAAAACCCAATGTCCATGTTCCATTCCCCCCACCCCCTCACACACACCCTGAAAATCCTCTTGGAAACTCACATAGAGCAGAGTGAGCAGTCTAAGGGGATTGGTACTCACAAGGACCAGGAGGTATGCAGAAGGTCCTAGAAGTGATAAGGTTACATAGGAGCTGTTAGGATAATCCAAGTGAGATATATGAGAGCCTGTGATTAGGATGGAGGAGGAAGAGGAGCCAGCATATGCTAGACATAGTCCATAGGAAGAGAGGACCAGGACTCCCAAGTAGGCAAAATAATAATGACTTGGTTCATTTTTGTTTGTTGTTTTTGTTTTTTTTTCAAAACAGGGTTTCTCTGTAGCCTTGGCTGTCCTGGACTTGCTTTATAGACTGGCTGGCCTCAAACTCACATTGATCAGGCTGCCTCTGTCTCTCAAAGCGCTGGGATTACATGCGTGCGCCACCGTGCCTGGCTGACTTCATTCGTTTTTATTACTCACGGCTCACTATGCATGTATATAAAATGGCCGTTATTGCTTCGCACTGACAGGTCTCACAGTGGCATTCCCATATCTGTCTTCAGGTAGGATCTAGAGAAGGTAAAAAGCGGGCCCAGGATCACATAGTGTGCCACAGGGATCCAGATCTGTTCTGTCCAAAGGCCATTGACCTCTCAAGCCTGATGAAAGTTTATCAGACCCTTTGAATTTATGACTGAAATAAAAATAACTAGAACCCTGTTCTCAATCATAGCCAGAAAATTAAATTGGAATGTTTACACAGCTTTATGATGTTGGGTCAAATATCCAGACAAACCTAAATTTATGAGCTCTGTAGAATCTGAGTTGTTGAGACGGACTGAGAGACTGGGCTTTGGGGATGTAGGGATAGGGTCATGTGATTTGTGAAAAGCAGTGAAAATATTACTGAATTCCTAAACTGTTTCTGGTCATGTTTTCTGGACAACATTTCATGGATTTTTTTTTCCAGCTGATTTAAAAAAAAAAAAAGGGCCTTAATTAAAATTTCTATTGTCTTTGCCATAGAGGAAGGAAGACTTTGGGTGGTTGTCATGGTGATGACTGAATACTCTGGGAGTGGGTAGTGATTGTCACCCAGAGCCCTGAAGTGAGCATTTGCCATTTTCCTCACCCCCTGAGAGGCCTTCAGTACCAAACTTCGTATTTCCTTAACTGCCTTTTAAATTCACATTTGAGCCACATGTGTGCCTGCTAGGGCAGGCCCTCCCACGACAGCCACAGTTGCAGCCATTATGCCTGAATCCTGTTCCAATTGTTCTGTGTTCCCAAAGCAAAAGCAGCACGGGCAAAGGGCCCCATCCCCACATCCCTTACCTTGCACGCACCCAGAAGTCTCGCCTGGCTCAGCTAAAGCAGTGAGGACATGATGCATTGCAACTCTGTGCCACCAGGCGTCTGCCCATCCCTCGGAAGTGGGAGCTCTGCAGCTACCTCACAGCATGTTGGCAGACAGGAAAGGTAGGCTGGCTTTGGAGTTTCTGACTGACTGGTGGAAGAAGGGGAAAATGGTAGAGCGTGGTGTGTGCCTCTGAGTCAAGAGCAGACTTTTCCAGCGAAAGGGAAACTGAGTCTGTCTACTTAAATGATTTTTCATTTCTCTTGTGTTTTACTTCCTTCTCATTCTTCCCCACTGTCTGTGCATGCACATGTGCGTGTTTGCATGTGTACATCTGTGTGTGGATGCGTGGGGGGAGGGGCTGGCTAGGGGACAACCTCATGTGTCATTCCTCAGATACTGTCCACTTTGTGTTTTGAGACAGGCTTTCACACTGGCATCGAGGCTCACTGATTAGCCCAGGCTGTCGGTGGCCAGTGAGCTCCAGGCATCTCCTTGCTTTCCCTTCCCTTCCCTGGCACTGAGATTATAAGAGTGCTACCAGACCTAGCTTGTTCCATGGGTGCTGGGAATAGAACCCTGAGCCTTTTGCCTGTGTAGCAGATATTTTACTAACTTATCTATTTATTTTTGAAATGAGACCCTCATAATATTGCTGAGACAGACCTCAACCTCCTGGGCACTAGCCATCCTCCCACCCCAGCCTCTCCGGCAGCTGGGACTATACCTGTGCTGCTGCATCTATCCACGTTGCTCCTTTAGATCGTTTCGGTAAGTTCTCTTCTTGGTTCAGCCAGTGCCCAGGGAAGCCTGGGGAAGGGTAGACTTCCGCCCCTGTCTGTAGACGGCTCTTACCTTGTGATTGGCGGGCCGACTGCTTTGGCGACTATACTGACTTCGCCCATCTGCCCCCGTGCCACTCACGATTTGCTTTTTTCCCCCTGCAGCGGCAGATTCTCCCTTAGATTTCTCTGTTCTTGGTTCACTGATTAACAGACACTTGAGGAATCACAGGGAGGCATTTAACATGCATCAGATACCACCACTCGGCAGAGAACGCCATTCACTGAGTAAACTCTGTATCCCTCCCTGCCCACACAGTTTGACACTGGGGAATGCAGTCTGGGGTGGGAAAGGCTGGGCTTCTAGGTGTGATTCAGAGGCAGTGATGTGCAGCTGTCTGTAGAGTGGGAGGCACCAGGAGGGATGCTGTGTGTGCACTCATTTCTTTACACATCCACTGCAAAGGCAAGTCCCACCATCAAGGTCTGGGCTCTTAGCTACATGCAGCCCAGAGTACTGATGCTTCCATAGGGAAGTAGAGGCTGGGGCGTGTTTGCAGAGGGTGGAGAATCTAGTAAGAGCAACTTCTCCTTTCTTGCCTTGACAATATAAAGAATTGATTTTTGCCTGCTTTTCTTTTTTCTTTTGGGAGGACAGGACCTCATGTAGCTCAGGCTAGCCTCAAACCTGATATGTCACTGAGTATGGCTTGGAATCCTTCATTTTATTTTATTTTTACTTTTTTGATGATTTCTTTTTATTTTATGTACATTGGTATTTTGCTTTCAGATTTCCCTGGAACTGTAGTTACAGACAGTTGTGAGCTGCAATGTGGGTGCTGGGGGATTGAACCAGGATCCTTTGAAAGGGCAGCCAGTGCTCTTACCCTCTCTGAGCTACCTCTCCAGCCCTGACTTTGAATTCTTGATCCTCCTGCTTCTGTCTCCTGAGTGTTAGGATTATGGGGTGGGTGCTGATGGGATGGAGCCCAGGGGCTTTGTGCATGATGGGCGGGCACTCTGCGAACTGAGCCACATCCTCAGCTCTTGCCTTATTGTCTGATGGAGAATAGTCTAATGTTCAACCTCCCCCCAGATCTTTTTGTTCAAAAGGCCTGGGTTGAACCCTAGCTCCAGCCTTCTCTAGCTGTGTGGTCTTCTACAAATCTCTTAGTGGTTCTGATCCTCAACTGTCATCCTTCATGAAATGAAGAGAATAGTACCTGCCTCCTAGGGTTGTCTTCAGGTGGGAGCTGCCTGGAAGAGAAGGTGATATAGAATGTGATATGGGGACTGGGAAGATGCTCAGAGGCTAAGAGGACCTATGTACAGGTTTTAGTCCCCACAGTTACCTGTAATTCCTATTCCATGGAAACCTTAACACCCTCTTTTGGCTTCATAGATACCTGTACTCAGCTGCCTATACCCACATGCGGACACACAGAAATATACACAATTGAAAATGAGAAAACAAATCTTTAAAATAAAAGAATGAAATATACTCATAGGAGCTGCTGTTCTGGATGCCCATCTTTTGTTCATTATCTATGTCTACAACAAGTCTGAAGTTTTGGCTACCTGTGGGAGATATCTGATACACTGGCATGTGGGCCCTCTGCTGGGTGCATGGAGAATCTGCAGGATTTCCTTAGGGTGGGGTGGTAGACCCCAATAAGAAAACTTGAGGTTCACCTTGCTGCCGGGCATTATGGAGAAGTTTTCTATAAAAGTGTACACACTCATGGGTGGAACTGAAGTTTGAGCCCAATTCTGGCTTCAGGCTCACTCTCTTTCCCCTGACTTGACACCGTTCTCTTGCTCCCTTCCCTCTGCTACCCCATTTAATGTCTTAAAAATCAAAAGGGCAAAGAAAAGAAAGAAATGCTAGAATTAAGCTAGAAAGTTCTGTCAGGGTGTTGCCTGTGTGCTCATTTTGTATACAGTGGAAACTCTGGGTGCTTGGGGCCCCTGTGGGCAGGCCTCTTCTTCCTGCTGTGTTCCTCAAACAGGACTCCCTTCCTGAATGGGCACGACTCAGAACTAAAACAGGAAACTGTTTAGGTGGGGGTGGTTTCCAAAGTCATCCATTCCACCCTCTTCTAAAGGTAAGATAGGCAGGGAGCCTCTCGCTGCTTGGGTGTCTGGAGTCTGTTTCCTGTTAGAGTTGGCTCCTCCTTCTTTGGGTCCTGCCTGGATACTGGACAGAGGAAAAGCACTGTCTTCAGGTCCCCTCTGGAGTCCCTAGACTGTTAGTTCTATTGCTAGAAGTCCCTTGGAGTGGATACTTAGTAAGCAGCACATTTTGCTAGCCAGGAGGTCCTGGACAGGGAGGTTGAAGGGTGCTGGGGAACCTGATCCAGGGGACCATCTAGGGTAGAACAAAGCAGAAGCTTCTACAGGAGGCTCCTCCCGTCGGAATGTGGCCGGGCTACTTTATATCCTCCTGATAAACAAAGACCCAGTACTTAAATCCTAGGTATGTCCCCTGGGCTGTGGGCTCTCAGGTCAGAGATTCTCAACATGTGGGTCAAGACCTCTTGGATGGGATAGCTCGAATGACCCTTTAACAGGAGGTGCCTAAGACCATGGGAGAAACACAGATATTTGCCTTAAAATTCAGAACATTAGCAAGATTAGTTATGAAGTAGCAACAAAAATAACTTTATGGTTGGGGGTCACCACAACATGAGGAACTGCATGAAAGGGTCACAGCATTAGGAAGGCTAAGAATCACTGCCTCAGATCTACGTGCTGATTTTCCCGGCAGAGCCTGCAGTTGACAGAACAAAGGGCCGAAGGTCAGGGTTTAGTGGGTCACTGAGTGAGCTGATGTGGCCACTTTGGCCTCTTGTTGGTTTCCTCATTTCTGTGCTGCTCCTACTTGCAAGGCTTTGGGTTGTTTCCTGGATTCTAGAGAGATACCGCTTTCTTACTGGGAATTTCTCTGGCCCAACAATGTGGAGGTAATTCTAGGGGAAAAGGGAATAAATAAATCTTTATATTTCTTTTTCTTTTCTTTTTTTTTTTTTATGTGTATGAATCTTTTGCCTGCATATATGTATGTGCACCACATGCATGTCTGATGCCTAAAAAGGCCAGGAGAGGGCATTGGCTTCCCTTGTACCCAAGTTACAGACAACTGTGAGCCGCCATGTGGGTGCTGGGAACTGAACCCAGATCATCTGGAAGAATAGCAAGTGCTCTTGACTGATGAGCCCTCTCTACAGTTCCAAGAGAAGAAGAATCTAGAAAACATCCCCTCGGAGGCCACAGTAGGATACGTACCAGGGGACCTTCCACTTGGTAGCCGTATGTTATGTGCCTTGAGTGTGTAAACCCCACAGTAGAATGCCAGGGAGATCACATGACTCAGAAGAAGTCTTTGGTCCAGATTGGGAAGGTGGAGAGAGGAATCCCTGGAGTAAGCTGGCTAATGAGACTAACTATATCAACGAGCTCTGGGTCACATTGAGAGACTCTGCTTCGAAAAGAATCAGGTGGAGAGTGATTGAGGCTGTATCCCAGCATTAACCTCCACATGGGTACAAAACACACTCTCTCTCTCTCTCACACACACACACATACTTTGATTTCACATATCTGAACACACTACCCATGTACACATACTCCACACATGCACATGAAAGGAGAAGTAAAAGGCTTCAAAGAGCTTGTTTGCCACATTCCACCATTTGAAGAAGCAGGAAGAAAAATCCATGAGGAATGGGCCCTCACCAAGACAGGGAATGTGTGGGAACTGTGATATTAGACTTCCTGGCCTCCAGGAGGGTGAGGAATGAAGGTTGTTTACTTTTAGGGACTGAGGAGCTGTTTCAGTTGATAAAGTGTTTACTTTGCAAGCATGAGGGCCCAACTTCAGTCTCCCTGTAACAAATGAGGTGTGGCAGAACTGTCTTGGAACCTGCCTGCCTCTGCCTCCCATACTGGGATTAAAGGTGTGTGTCACCACAAAGGGCTAGGATTTGGGGGTATGTGACTGGGGTATTCTTCTAATCCTAGCAATGGCAAGATGGAAGGCAAAGATAAGTGAGTATTTTGGACCTCATTAGCCAGCTAGCTAGCCTACTTGGTGTAGTTCTGGGCTAGTGAGAGACCGAGTCCTCAAAGGTGAAAGACACCTAACGCTCTTCTCTGACCATACAGCAAAGCTCACACACATGCATGCATGTACTCATGCACACGTGTACTTCCACAGGGACACACAGAAACGAACACATGAATATGAACATTTGATGTAGGAATTGTCCGTCTTGGTGTAAGCTTCCTGTGAAAAAGGGCTTAAGAAACTCAGCTCCCTGGGAGCTGGCCACAAGTTCTCACTGTAGCCCTCTGCACAAGTACGGAAGCCACGTAGTACAGAGATCTTTCAACTTAGATGATCCCTAAACAGTGTGTTGTCATAGACTCAAAGGCTCCCAGAGCTGGAGGATAGAAAGTGGCCACCTCAGCCCATGGCAGGACTGGGTTCTCTATTCTTTCATTACCAACATGCTTGGTAGGTGGGTTTTGGCTTAGGTTTGAAAATGCACAATAATAAGGGCATCTAGCCAGTGATGGTCAGAGGCCATTCTGACATTATTGACTCTCAGTTCCTTAAAGAATGTACGACCCATCCACATATCCTATCTCATATCCAACAGTCTTGGGCCCCAGGGAACAAAGCAGATTATCCCTACTCCTGTTTTTATTTTTACCCTCCCGTCTCTACAGCAAAGGACCCAAATCCAGGACTTTATGATTACTGAGTAAGTGCTCAACCACTAAACTAGCCAACCCCCACCCCCACACACACTTAAACCACAGAACATTTATTAAAGTTTTTTTAGTTTACTGTAACAGGAATGTCATCTACCAGCTCTACTTCTTGACTGTCCTTCCAGCATGGAAGACAGTAGCTGTCTTTTGGTTTTTTTTTTCTGAAGCAAAGTTTTATTTCTCAGTGTAGCGTTGGCTGTTCTGAATTCACGTTGTAGACCAGGGTGGCCTCAAACTCACAGAAAGCCGCCTGCCTCTGCCTCCCTGAGTGCTGGGATTACAGGCATGTGCCACCGCACCCAGCTTGATATTAGCTGTCTTAATTAGGGTTACTATTATTATGATCCAACACCATGACTAAAAGCAACTTGGGGAGGAAAGGGTTCATTTGGTCTACTGCTCATCATCAAAGGAAATTAGGACAGGAACTCACACAGGGCAGGAACCTGAAGGCAGGGGCTGATGCAGAGGTCATGGAGGAGTGCTGCATACTGGCTTACTCCTCATGACTTGCTCAGTCTGCTTTCTTATAGAACCCAGGACCACCAGCCAGGGGTGGCACCAGCCACAGAGGGCTGAGCCGACCCACACCAGTCACTAATTAAGAAAATGCTCTCCAGATTTGCCTGCAGCCCGATCTTACGGAGGCATTTTCTCAGGTGAGATTCCCTCTTTCAGATGACTCTGGCTTGTGTCAAGTTGACCATAAAGTAGCCAGCACAGTAGCCATTTGTCCAGTGTCTTTTCTGGCTGCCAAAAGTTCCAGCTCTTTCAGTAGTGGGACCTGTTTGAGTCCTTCGCAAGCTCTGCTTGTTTTGGACTCTGTTCTAGTGTTAAGTGAGTCCAAAGGTCTAGTGGTCTTCCTGCAGCTTTTCCACGATGGACTAATTGGATCTATAATCTGTTAAAACCTCAGAACTAAGGCAGATTGTGTTCCCTGGGCTGTCAGAACAAAGGACCACAAATCCAATGACTTCAAACCACAGAATTTTATTCCTTTATCGTCTTAGGGTTCTGGGGGATCGGAAGCCAGCATGTCAGCAGGCGTGGCTCTGTGTGCCTGTTGCTGTGTCTGGTGCATCTGGCATCTCCCTGCATTCCTTGGCTCTGGATGTGGCACCCTGGTCTCTGCCCCTGTCCTCATGTGGCTTCTGTGTGTACTTACAGGCCCCTCAAATCTTTCTCCTGTTTTTATGAAGTTTGGAGACTAGACACAGGGACTCCCACTTATGAAATGACCTTTTCATGTCTGGGAGTGGAAATGAGTCAGTGGAAGATAGATTTTGTTTAAGGCCGGGAATTAATTAAAAACAAAGTAGGATGGGCTTCCCTCCAATCCTGTTTTCAGGAACTCCTGTTAACATGCTTCAATAATTTCTGTGACCTTCAGCCATTCTCTTAACCTTCCCAGGTCTCTGTCTCTCTGTCTCTGTCTCTGTCTGTGTGTGTGTGTGTGTGTGTGTGTGTGTGTGTGTGTGTAGGCTTGCTATGCCAGGCCTGTGTATGGATACCAGAGAACTGTTTTCAGGAGTCAGTTTTTTCTCCAACCATGTGGATTCCAGGAGTGTGTTTACCCACTTGGCCATCTCCCTGGCCCTCTAAACTCTCAATATTGTGATTTCTGGAAAATGAGTCTCCTTAATTTGACTTAATAAATGGGAAATTTGCTGCTCTTGACTAGGAGCATTTGTGAACATCTAAAACGCTTCCCTGTGGTTTACCTTTGGTGGGGTACAGGGTTTGAGCTGTGTCATGCTCCCCCTCCTTTCTGTTACTCACTGCTCAGGTGAGGAACACCACAGGGTTGGAAACTAGGTGGCTTTCAGATGAATGAAATGAAGGGAATATGCTGGTTTCATAGGCATTGCTGGGGACAGCATCTTTCAGATCTTGTCACCTAGTAAGAGTCTTTTAAGATTCTTCCTGAATGCACATTAGACATTGGCAACTTTTTCTATGGCTTTCTGGATCTGGGACCAGGCTATAAAGGGCTGCACACTCAGGTCTGGGTCTAAATGCTATCTATATTCAGTGTTAGGGGAAGTGTGTAGTCTTATCCAGGGAGCACCTGGTCTCAGAGATGCTGTTCTGTCCTCAGAGCCCTTGCCTGCTGTCTGAGGTCACTTTTGGTGTCTGTCAACAGAGTGTCATCCACTACAACCTCTTCTTGGGTTTCTGAGGGATGATGCTGGGTGCTCCTTGGAGGGGAAGAGCCTGGTGGTTTGGATATAGTTGTATTGTAGCCCAGGCAGGGAGGTGTAAAGACAGGTTCCCATTAGCCACTAAAAGATTCTTCCAAGATATGACAGGTGTGTATAAATTATTTATTGGGTTTTTTTTTTTAATAAGAAGGAAACTTTCTAGCCAACTTTTGCCATCTTTCTTTGGTTCTTACTGTCATGCAAGTTTCTTCAGAACACCTTTCCTAAAGGAAAGACTCTAGTTGCCAGCGCAGGTACAAGGTGGACCCTGCTCCCCGGCAGGTGCATCCAGCCCGAGGCCCGAGGCACATGGCCAAGGACGGCTATGAAGTTGGCCAGATATGAGAAGTGTAAACTTAATTAAAACATGATTAGATTATTTCCAAAGGCTCCATTGTGAGCTTTGCAGGTTTGTAACAGCCTTGTGTGGCAGGTTCAGAGGGCTTGCTTGCAGAGCAGCTCTGTCTCGTGTGTCCGTGCACTCCAGTTTGTTTCTGAAATGCTCATACCACGGCCTAGTCTTTTGTTTCCCACATTCTAGGTGTGCTATGGATATAAAGAAGTTAGTGTGAAAAACCTGGGAGTGTACGTGTGATGACAGATGGGCTCCCAGAGCCCTGGGAACAGAGGGTGTGGTGATGACCACAGTGGCCACAGAGAGCTGAAAGGTGGGTCTACTTCCCAGCCTTGCAACAGGGTTTGCCTTTCCAAGGTGAACTGGATTAAAATCAACAACAACAACAAAAAAACATACGTATGAAATTTTTGGCTTTTAAAATTCCACTGGATTTTTAACCTCATTGGAATTCAAGTAAAACTTGTCTTGGGGACGTACCAGTTCATAGTCATCAGTTTGTAATGCCTGCTATGTGTCTGGGAAGGATGGCATACGGGATGGGTTCCAGGGTCATCTCTGTATAAGGGGTGCTGAGCGCCCTGGGAGCTATACATGGAGACGGGTGCTATGTACATCCTTGCTGTGGACATGGAGGAGTCTGTGTTATGTGCAGTATAAAGCAACTTGGAGACCATGCATAGTATTATGTGTATATGTATATGCACATACATGTGTATGTCTGTTTATATATCTGGGTTATGTAATTTGTAAAGTTATAAGTTATGTAAAGCAAAGCAACGTGGAGAATATTTATAGTATTGTGTTTATACATGTATATGTATGTGTATATATGTGTGTATATGTATATATGTATATGTGTGTGTGTGCAAGATTTTTTGAAACACATTTTCTAAAGGAAAGCATCTAGCTGCCTGTGCAAGTACAAGGTAGACTACAGCACATATATGGAGGTCAGAGGAAGAAACAAGGGAATTGGTTCTCTTCTTCCAGCATGTTGGGTTCTAGGGAATTAAACTGAGGTTATCTTGTTGACCCTTGACATTTTTTAGAAATATTTCTAACCCGCCCCTGTGTGTGTTAGAGGACAACTTGTGTGGGTCAGGTCTCTCCTTCTACTACAGAGGTCCTTAGGGATTGGACTCAGGTAGTCAGCCTCAGCGGTGAGAACCTTTACCTGCTGAGCTATCTCACTGGCTACCTAAAATTTTAAGTGCCTAAGAATTCCATAAATGCAAACAACAGTAATGATGCAAGGCTCTATCTGGCACCAGTATTTGCCACATGATTGAACACTGGGTTGGAGGCAGAAAAAGGAGCTGGTTTTCGGTTCATATCCTTATGGAATATGCAGTTCTTGAGTTAGTTTTGAAAAGCAAGTAAGAGTTGGGAAGTATGCTACTCTAGTCTAAGCCTTTGGGAGCCTGAGGGGCCTAGGGTAACTAGAAAGGGCCACTCACGAGACAAAAAGACTTGAAGGCTGCCCGGAACCCAGCGGGGAAGATGACAGTGGTACTCACACTCAGGGTTGGGAAAGACAAAGTGACTGGAGCTGGTGGGCAGTTAATCTGGCAGGAGTTGGAATGTGGAGAGATGAGATATGGAGGCAAGATGGAGGAGGAGAGGCAGCGGAAGAAACCTGCATTTCAGCACAACTGATCTGGCAGCAAGGGCAACAGGGATAGGGAGGTGGGGCTATTGGGCAGAGTGGGGTGCAGTTTCTGTGGCCCTTCTAACTCTCACATACCTGTCACTGATCTCTTTAGGGTGTTGCTGCTGATGGAGGGTTAAGCCTAGCAGTGACTAAGCTCAGCCCATTTCCTGTTCCTCCCCTGGCTCCTTGGCATTTAGCCCACAGGAGCCAGAGGTCGCCTTTGCCTGAAGCATAAGCAGGAAGACTAAGCCCCCACTTTGTACTAATTTGGATTTGAATTTTGGTCATGCGGGCTGCTTTCAGCTCTGATTTTGTCATTTGTTGAGTGGAGACAGCACAGTCTACCTTCGAAGGTTGTTGCACTCACAACATGGGTTCTAGATGTAGTCATGCTTCGCATTTGCATTGGGCACCTGCTCCAACCTGGGTGCACAGCACACATGACCAGGTCTGCCTGTCCTGTTGGGTATGAGCGCCTGTATCATGAGGCAGATTATGCAGTAATCATTGTTTGTTCCCAAAGTACACATAGTGCTAAACACACAATAGGACTAAATAAGTATTATTAACTATGTGGAGTCTGTGCTTGTAAGCCTAATGCGGTCTTTATAGCAATTGGTTTGTGATTAATTATGATCTCTTTTGTAGTTAAAATATTTCATCAAGGAAGACAGTTTTGAGATGGCTCCTGGTCACTTCTTTTTTTAATATTTGTTCTTTTGTTTTGAAACTTTCATACATGTTTACAATAAAATAAGACCATATCTACTTCCTATTTCTGCCTTTCAACTCCCCTTGTATTCCCTCTAATATGTCCCCTCCCAACTTAATGTCTTTTGTAGCCACTTGCCCCTTCTGCAGAGAGAAGGGAAGTGACTCCTTTTGGCTGAGGGAACCGGCTTCACGAGTTCCCGAGGAAGGCTGGCTCTTATCTAACCTCCAGAAGTCCTCCTGTAGTCCAGGCTGAGCCTCTTTCTGGATATCTGGACTGCCTTTTGGAGTTTGGGAAACTGGATTTTCCGTTGGATCTCACACTTCTTATACCTGTCTATCACTTATTCCTTCATTTTGCTGTGGCTGACTCCCATTCTTTTTTACAATTTGTAAGGCCTTTAAAACATAAAACAAACAAACAACAACCAAACAACAACAGCCCACCTCAGGTTTCTGTACCAAAGCTTCGAAAATGGTAACAGGTTCAAATATTAGAAAACCTGCATCCTAAAGAGACCGAGGACAAAATCCCCTTTATTTTTTTTCTCAATATATATTTCTCGAGCTCCTACTGTGCGTCAGCACCACGGCAAACTCTAGGATGCATCTGAGTAACATGCCTGCAATTTTCTCTCCCCTTCAGCCTCCTGGAGCTCTGTACCCACCGGGTGATCTGTAGATCTATGTAGGTTGCAATGAAAAAGCCGCTGTTGCTCTGTGACCACAGTGTCGGTTTCCCTTTCTGTCTCCTACTTCTTTTGGGAATGAAAGCTTCCTGGTTAAGATTTGTCCTGAAAGAGCCTTAGCCAATCCCAGGCAGTTCTGGAAGAACCCTGGAGCTTTACCAGGCAGGTAGGTGGATATGGTAACAGCGTTTCTCAAGATAGGCTTGATTTTTAGGGCTGATTTTAGCCCAGTGCAGAATGGAAAAAATTAACTGGACAGTTCTTTCTGACTTTAGAGATAGGCGTTAGGCTATGTCCAGAGGCTAGAGGGAGCTAACCTCACAGGCTCCAGGAACAACACTTTGGATCCTACAGCCTGTAGTGCTTGTCTGGCTGTGTGTAGTCAGGCATCCTCATTCCCTTTGGCCACGGGGGGTGGTGACTCAGAGCTGGAGCTGTGTTCCTGCCTGGTGCCTGGTTTTGCTTGGGGTGTGGGGAGGAAGGAGAATGAATGAGCAGGAGCAGAGTGGCTGCTGGATTGTAACACCTGGGAGTAGCTGTGGAGAGCTGAAATTGAGAAAGAGAGAGAGAGAGAGAGCAGGGAGCCGGGAGCCTACCTCTCTTCTTCCCTGAGCTGAGGGCAGATTTCATCAGACTCCCACAAGGAAAGACACAGCAGTGAACATGGGGCTGAAAGCGAGTGCGGGCCTGTCTGCAAGAAGAGAGCAGGTGAGTCCCCTATGGGTCTGTGAGGGTTCAGTGTGTGGTGTATATTTCGTTTCCTGAAGTTTCAGATGACCAGGAGCGCCATTGCTTAGCAAGAATACCATTTCATTAGGAAAAAGTAGGACAAGAGTCCTGAACTCCCTCGCGTTTTTCTGAACACTATCCTCTTGGCAGGCAGGAGGGGAAGGTCCTCTGTGTTTTCAGTTACTTGTAGTGTCAATGAACCTCAGTCTGGGTTTGGGTGGATGGTAGGAGTGTAAGAAGCTTCTCAGTCCCCTAAAATGTCCTCACTGCCTGTGAGAGTCTTATAATACCTAGCCCTGTCTTCTCAAGTGGCTGCTGGAGCACTGGTTTAGAGAAGTTCTGGCATTGCAAATGTCTCCCCTGTAATTTCAGTACTCCTGTAGCTGTGTCCCTGGCTGAGCCCAGCCTGTTGGGGAGGTGGATTTTCTTGGCCTGTACTTTCTGCACTGTGCAGACAGACCCTCTGAGGGACAAGGGTGTGGCTGAGGAACAGGGTCTGCTGATCTGAAACCACTTTGTTTGGCAGTCGAGTTCTCTAAATAGATGTTAACAGTAATCTGGGGCTTGTGTGTGCCTTAGCAAAGGGAGGAGAGCGTGTGCTTGAGTCTCTATCTTTGCAGGCTTGTTCTGTTACAATGCAGAGCAAGATAGGACACCTCAAGAGCAGTTCTAGAGCTAGCAAAGAAAATCTCAGCTGGCCCCAAATGAGGAAGTATTTCCTGGGCCCTGGCATTACAGCCTTCTCGTAACCTTGCAGAGTAGGTTATCTCTTCCAGCTACAGATAAGCCCAGCACTCAACCACTCATTCGAGGTCATGCATGCATGGGACAGAACTAAGGTGTGGACTCCCAGGCTGTGTCCAATCTGATCTCCTGGGTGGCCTCTGTGTATGGGGGGGCCCAGGAGGAGGAAACCAGAGCTCGGAGAGGTTGAGGAGTGGCTGCTAACAAGGCTGATACTGGCTCCTATTACCTTGTTTCTCTGAAAGCTGCCTTCTAAAAGGGGATGGGCTGTCTGCATTTGATTTCCTCATTCTAGGAGGAGTTTGCCTTTAATCTTTTCATTCATGAGCACAGGAAGCCAAAATTAAAACTCTGTATTCAGCAGGTGGAATTCTAGGTATGTAGGCCCCTTATGTGATCTGGGATGCAGGCTGGCTGCGGCTGACCAGGTTGCTTGCTCAGGAGAGGTATTTTAAAAATAGAGTGGCCCCTGAGTGTATCTGAAAACCTATAGCCTGTGTGTGTGAGAGAGAACTTTCTAGATGATGCGGGAAGTCATCACTGTGCTCTCTCCAGGGAAGCACAAGAAAGACAGAGATACCTCTTTCCAAGGCGGGCAGTCACGCCTCGACCTTCTCAGACTCCACTCTCTGAAGGCAGTACCCGAGCACCCCTCAGGCAGAGGCCCAGGGTTTGCCTGGCTAGTTGGAGTGGGCATGAGCCAGATGTGGGTAATGTGGGTGCTAGTAGCCTGGCACTGCTATATCTCTGGCTTCCAACACTGGCATAGGATCCTTTGTCAGGGCCTGGGAGCCCCGACCCACTCACCGGTCTCTGGGGCTCTATACACAGCCTCTTGCTGGAGGTGGCTGCTGTTCGTCCCCACCCCCCGCTGTTAAGGTAACAGGTCCGGTGCCTTCCCTGTGAGCCTCCTTCTCCCATGCTCTTGGCAAAACATGAGAAATACAGGAGTGTGTGTGACCCCCCTCCCCCCCACCAAGGAACTGAGGATTGGCAGGTAGGGAAGACCAGAGGCTAAGTACTAGTGGAGGGAGCAGAGAACAATGCAAGAGCCTCCATATCTTTCCCTGAACCATGAGTGTATCCCCACATTCTGTCCAGTTCATAAAAGGGAGACAGACAGTGGTGACGTGCGGTCACTCCCACTCCTACCCCTTGCGCCTTTAACCGCTCATCGGTTTCCTTTCTGCACTGAGGGTATTCACCTTCACTGCGGGCCTCAAGAGGCCCCTGGCGTGTTAGTCTCTTGTTCTGCCAGCAGAAGGCGGCTATGTCTTGATGGCCAGTGACTGTTAGGTTCTTGTCTCTGTTACCTGAGTTCTGGTTTCTGCGGTCTCAGCCAGCTCGTTTGAAGGCTCACTTGAAGATCAGAATCCCCTCAGTTTTTTGTTTGCTTATTTTTTTTTCCCCCTCATTCATTGAGTCAAGAAATACTTCTGAGCACCTCCGGGTTGCCAGATACCGCTATTGACTGATACAGTAGTAAAAAAAAAAAAAAAAAAGGCCAAATCTGTGTGCTACTCAGAGAAATTCACAGCAATCACATGTGCGCATCAGTGAGAAACATTACAGTTGTTAATAACTAAAGTTGGCTGGCGTGGTGTGAAGTGACAGTGGGGAGGGCAGGGTGGTGAGAGCCCTGCCCGGGTGGACAGGACAAGGTGCCAGCTCCATGGACCCGGGCGAGGAGCGTGCAGGCTGCGAGGACTGGGGTGCCAAGCAGGAAAGGCCTGCTGCGTTCAGGAAAGGACGTGGGCGGGGACAGACGGGTATTTGAAGAGGCTGCTGCTAGGCAGGAGTCATGGCATCGAAGGTTCGGTTTGTTTTGAGACAGTCCCGTGTAGCCCAGGCTAGCCTGGAGCTCACTTGGTAGCTGAGGATGATCTTGAGCCTCTGACCCTCTCTGCTCCGCTTAGTGTGTGCCACGATGCCAGTTTATGTGGTACTGGAGGTGGAACCCAGGGCTTTGTGTGTACTGGGCAAGCACTGTGCCAACAGAGCTGAAGCCCTAGCCCATATTCTAGGGTTTCGTAAGCCAAGGCAAGGAGCTTATTTTTACTCTGCGTGGTGTAGTGCTTCTAGTGTTTAACGCAGAAGGCTGTCACGAGCTCACTTATCTTAAAAGACCCATGAGAGCTTCCAGTGATGTCACAGAAGCTGAGATGGAAGCAAAGGATGTGCTTCCGAGCTGTTGCAGAGTCTAACTAGGAGACAAAGATGGGCCTGGTTGTTGCAAGGCTGTAGTCCCAGCTACTTGGGAAGCTGAGGCAGGAGGATCACAAGTGCAAGGTCTGCCTGGGTCACAGAGTGAGTGCAAGGCAACTTAGTGAGACCCCATCTCGAGGCAGAAAGTGAAAAGAAGGTTGGAGATACAGTGTTGTGACAGAGCGCTTGCCTCGTGTTCCCAGGTCCCTGGGTTCAATCCCTAGCATGGGGGTAGGGTGGGACGATATGTGGGCCGGAGTCGAGCAGATGGAGGTGGTGGAAAGCTGCAGGTGAATGTGGAGCATCCTTGAGAAGCCAGTAGAGCTCACGTGTATATCACAGGTGGAAGTCAAAGTAGAGAAAGGAGCAGGGAATGACTCAGGTATTTGAGGACACTCTTCTGGAAGAGTACTTGCTTTGGGGCAATGAATGCTTAGTCTCCTTTTGTTAAAATTTAGGTGTCTGTCTATGGTTGCCATAATCAAGGCTCAGCCAGGTTAAACAAGCGTCGAGTGCCTAAGCATATGTGCCCCTTTATTTTTTCCCCCTCTCTAAATTTCATGGGAACATTTTAAAATCCCACCTGTAATGATGGAACCAAGGCTTAGAGGGGTGAGAAGGGTTGCTTTAGTTTGAACCCAGCCCCAGCTCCAAGGCTCTGGGCTGCCTGTTGGAAGAGGCCACGTGTTGGAAGAGATAGGTTAGCTGAGTGGATCTTCCCCTTGGGGACAAGATGGGACAGCTGGCTCATCCGGGCCGGATTCCCAGGCTACAGGAAGCAGGGCTGTCAGAGGAGTGACTGTGGGTAGAGAGCTGTTGTCAACCTTGGCGTCTTTAAACTCTGCAAACTTGAAAGACCATTCTGCCACATTACGGTGACACTTTCTGCTAAGTGAATAAATTAGTAGAAGTGTTAAGTAAAATGAGCTTAGGAGCTCATTTGCTGAGGAGCTCAGGAAACACTGAGGCGATTCGAAGAGACTGCTTGCTCTTTGAGACAGCCTCCTCCAGCCCCACAGCCTTGTGCTTGCCAGGCCAGCACTCTCCCAACCGAGCTGAGAGTTCTCCTCTTGTTACTACCTCTCTGTTGAGTAGCCAAGGTGAGCACCGATAGAGTTAAGGCAATTTCTTCTCAATTCCTGGAGTTTCAGTTTTCAGTTTTGAGCATTTAATGCAGTACTTTTATGTGACCCACAATCCTTAGTTCTGTTGAGACAGGGGATGAAGAGAAAATGTGCCCTAAGAAGCCTGGAGGCGATGCTGAAGCTGGCCTTAGCCTGAGGGTGACTGGCTGCAGTGTTGTGGAAGGGTTAGAAGGCTGGGGACAGGGGACTGACAGGCTCTGCGCTGCATGCTTGATGAGGCCCTCTCCTGACTTTGGCCGGATACTTCCCTTACGTTTTAAGCTGTTTCTTCTTTTTATAGCTGGGGCCAGATAAGTGCTGACAGCACATCTGTCACATGCCACATACCAAGGACACAACCATCAGAAAGCCGCACTCACCAGTGCGCCCTGACCTCCTCTTAGGCGTCTTGCACAGCTTTCCAGAGCTCCTTGCATGTTAAAAAAATAAAAATAAAAAAAAACAATAAAAAATAAATTTACTAAATAAGTAATTGTACCTTTTATGTCTAACAAAGTCGCCGCTTATTCTTCTTTGGGGGTAGGGACAGGGTTGAGACAGGATTTTTCTGTGTAGCCCTGGCTGCCCCAGAATTGACTCTGCAGACCAAGCTGGCCTCAAACTTAGGGATCCTTCTGTCTCCGCCTCCGGAGTTCTGGGATTAAAGGCGTGCACCGCCACCCTGGCTATGCCCATTCTGTGAATGAAAAATTCACCTTCCCAAAACTTTGCAAGAAACTGTCAGGCCCTGGCATTCTGACCAGCTCCATATGTTGTGGTGAAGGTGAGCTCTCTTGAGCTGTGTTCTCTGGTTCTCCATGGCCCTCAGTACTCTGTTATCAAGGCTCTTGTGTCTGCTGCCAGCCCTCTGTGGAGCCAGTGGGGGCCCTTCCCTACCCAGGGCTTTTGTGAAGGTGTACTATTTACCTGGGTATTCACTCTTCCCTGCTACCTTCCCTCCATGCTCGCTGGTACTCTCCAGGTCTGAGTCTCTCGGAGGAAGAGCTGGATGGGGAAAAAGAAGATGTTTTAAATCACTTAGCAGATAGCTTTCTCGGTAGCCTAAAGGCAAAGCAGAAACTCCTGTGTGAGGAGAGTTTCTGTTCCCTTGACACCAGCCACCTGGCTCGCAGATGGCCACATCTGCCATGTGGAGGAGCAAAGGTGGGAAGTCAGGTTTCAGAACAGGTATTTCTGGGATGTGTCGGTACAGGCCGGCAAAATATTTCTTGAGTCAGGATGATGGGACATGCGACTCTTTAGAATCAGGAAGCAGACTGAAGTTTCGGGCCACAAGGGGTGAAGTGCGCGGACTGGCAGGCTCCACGCTGATTTGACAGTCTTCGATGGGCAGTGGTGTCCCTGGAGCTGTGTAGGGCGCACAGCAGGTGGCTGTGTCCGTAGACAAGTTGCTTACCCCTTGTGGGTCCTGCTTTCCTCCCTAATGGCCAGGTGACAGCACATAACTTGCCCTACCAGTATTAGGTTGAATGGCGTAGCCCAGGGACCTTACTCATGTCCTTTTGTACAGAGTGCTGAAGTCTGCCAGGAGCACGCTGGGCACATTCAGTCAAAAGCGATGCAACTTCAAGAGCCAAGCGTTTAGGATCCATTCATCCCTGTGGCTTTGTCTCCTCTCTCAATGGACCTAACTTTTTTTTTTTTTTAATTCTGACACTATCTCATAATATGGAGCCTCGTTTTTCTTATATGTATCATGGAAATACCATGGTCTGTGCCTCTGATATCTTTGGTTACCTGAGTGTTGGGCAGGAATTGATGAATGTGAGCAGTTGGAAACCGGAAGGGCTGAGGCTGAGGCTGGTGGTGTTGACATTGAGGGCAGCATGGGTATTAGGGAAGGGACTGTGGGAGCTGCTTCATGTGTGACCAGGCGACAGCTGTTTTCTGTCAGCGTAACTCACCTGGTAGCTCAGGGCGCATGAGCCTGGGACTTTGGGTTTATTTATGATGGGTGACATGAGTTGGGGGTGGGGAGTACTGTGGTCGCCCTGGGGTTGATACTGTGTGTAGAACAGGTGGTCACTGGCTGCTGGCTCTGTTCCAGGCACAGAAGAGATTTGCCCTGTGACCTTGTGTACGAGAGGGTCCATCAGCTGGTCTTATGGTAGGACCAGAGGCTGCTTGGGGTAGACTGATTGCCATGCAAGTGCCACTCAGAACTTTGGCCCTGGGCACAAGGGAGATGAGGTGGTAGATGAAGATGGTACTGTGATTCTGATGCCCTGCCCCACAGGGCTTTCTAACCATGGTCAGGAAGCTGCCAGTCTCTGCTTCCTAAGGGAAGGGGGCCAACAGGTGCTCATGTAGAAGGCATGGGATTTACAGTCAGAACCTGGCTTCATGCCCCGTCTCAACACTTCCCTGAAGTTGTCTTAGATACACCCCTGCAGCTGGTCTTTGTGGGTTCTTCATTTTCCCACCTTTTATTTTACCTCCCTCCCCCATTTCATCCCATAAGTAGATAGGAGAGAAAGAAGGATAGAAGGGGAAGAGAGAGAATTAGAGATTTTTGAATCTAATTTTTTTCTTCTTGTTTTTTCTTTGCTTGTAGCTGGTCTTTGCTACTTTGCGGGTTCTTATTTTTCCCACCCTTTATCCCTCTGGTTTCACCCCTATCATTACATAGGAGAAAAACAAGGATGGAGGGAAGAGAGAGAGAGAGAGAGAGATCCCTGAATCGGATTTCTTTCTTGTTTCTTCTTTGAGCACGACTGCTAACAAACCACAACACACCCACCTGAATGACCAACAACCTCTGACCCCACCTTGCGGGTTGGGTGGGGGCTATGGCATTTACATACCTGCTGAAAAGTTACCAGAATGCCAAACTTCACGAAATTGCAAAAACCATCTGCAGCTGACAAAACCAGATCTTTGCTAGGGCACAGGGCAAATTGTAGTCAGTTTTGACAGTCCGAAGCAGCCCTCACATCCCTACACCAGCGATTAAAGTGAAAGCACATTCTTATAATATTTCTGTGTTTTTTAAGGAAACCAAAATCCAGAATTGTCACTACACACTCCTCACTTTCTCAGCCCAGTTTCCTCATTTACAAAATGTGGAACTGATGTGTTGATAGCTGAGATGTGTGAGAAAATGTTTTGTAGACACTAAAGTGCCTCAGAGGTTCTAGGTGTGAGTGGTGTTACTGCTTAATTGTTCTCTTGTGAGCAGGACATTTTCTCCCTCCAGATTGAAAATGAGACTGACCAAGAGTTTGGCATTCTCCAGTTTTATGGTGATAACTGGAAAAAAAAAAAAGTTAGGTGCAAGTAAGGCCCAACCCTTGAATGTGCTGCAAGGCTGTCCGCAGCAGGTGTTGCAGGGGCCTGTTCCCATCCTTAGCTGGAAAGCTGCTTTTTTGGGGGGGGAAGCCCAGGCTGCTGCCTGCTGGATGAGGTCATAGGGTTCTGTGGACCAGCCCAAGGGTAGGAACAGGAATGGAAAGGCCAACTGTGCTGGGATGAGTGAAGGCTTGGTAGGCGTGGTTCTCGGTGGCTGGATCAAGTAGCAAGCAGCCTGAACTGAAGGTTTGTTAGCACCATGGCTGCTCTAGCTACCGGTGCTAAGGTCACTTCAGGCACAAGGGCAGAGTGAGGGAAATCTCGAACGTTGAGTGGTTGTCTTTTTAACCCTTGTGCTCTGCTGATTTAGATACACTAATCTCTAGAGAGGCCCAGTGCTCAGTTAGGGGTGAACGTCACTAAACTGAGATGCTGTTGGGTGCAACAGCAAAGAGAGCCTCTTCGCTGCCTCTTAAGAGCTTTTCAAAAGGGGCCATGCCCTTTGATTTAGGAATTTTACTTTTGTGATGTTAATGAAGAAGTAAGTTGAGATAGGGCAAGGGAACATCTGTGCTCAAAGTTGTTGAGTGTAATGGGAGGGGACCCCGAAAATATCTAAACAGAAGTGCCGTGGGTTGGGGAGTAGGCATGCTTTTGTTCACCTGTACCCCTGAACCCACAGCAGTGCCTCACACGCAGGCAAGTTGTATGAAAAAGATTATGTCCATATGTCAGACTGTTTGTTATTCAGTAATTCAGGTGAAAGCATCCAAATGAAAATGTTTCTTCTGTTTGAGCTACATGTGGTATAAAAACCACATGGAAACCTTTACTTTATATGTTGACTTAGAGGTTAAAAAAATGTTAACTTCAAATATAAAAACTGAAAAAAGCAACCTATTTATATATGTAGAAAAATCATTGCCAACTTGGGCTCAGTGGGTAAGGGCACTTGCCACTTCAGATGACCTGAGTTCAGTCTCTAGGACCCACCCACATGGTAGGAGAGAACTGACTCCCAAAAGTTGCCCTCTGACCTCCACATGTGTGCCCTGGCACATGTGTTCCGACCCACTCACCTACAGACAAACAAATGTAATATCAAAAATTCTCAAAAACTAAAAAATTCCCAAGCTACCTTGGAAAGAGATTTCCAGATATATAATGATGCTACAGGTGATTTGTTGTTGTTTCTAAATTTTATAAACGTTTGAAAGCAACTATGATTTAGTACTTGGGAAATTCTTTTTCAATCCATAACATGCTCTTTTGAGAAAGGAGGTTCATTTATTTGTGAAACAAGCCAGCAGCCCTCAGAGCCAGCTCCGCGTCTTTTGAAGTGCCAGGCAGCCTTTGTCAGCACACAAAACACCTACTCATGGGCCGAGTCTGTCAGCCTGGCATGGAAGCAGTCCCTCCTGACTTCAAAAGGGTGATAGAAGCGTCTGGGTGTTGGAACCATGCAGGTCGTGTTGCAGAGACATGCCCGCACGTTTATTATCCCTTCAGTGAACTGAAGACATTTGGTAGCGTGGAGAAGAATTTTAAGAAGATGGGATTTGCAGGGCGGGTGGTTAATTCTTAGGATTCTTTCTCTGGCATAGTGTAGAAAAGCTGTTGAAAGTGTTGCCTGTTTTCCCTTCATTCTTGTGTCAGCTTGTACTATCGTAAAGGATTTTTTTAACCCTCCCCTTACTGTTTCAGTGTATTGGAACTTTGTGACGTGTGTTTAAGATACTGTATTTTCTTTGGCATGGTAACACATAACTGTAACCTCACTATGTACCAGGCAAAGATAGGAGGACTGTCCAAAGTTTGAGGTCAGTCTAGTCTACACAGAAATTCCAGGGCAGCCAAAGATATACAGCTAAACCCTGTTTCAGAAAACAAAACCAGTTGGACACTGAGGAGTCAGAGGCAGGGGAATCTTTGTGAGTTTGAGTTCCATCCCTGCCATGTTCCTCCTTCTCTAAGGAATATTTGATGGCCAGGGTCCCTAGGGATACTGACATCTGGGTGTTCTGGTCCCTTCATTCACTTGACTTCTCGTCTCTGTCTCTCTAGCCACAACCAGAAGACCACAACATTCAGGCATCCTGTGACTGGACAGTTTTCTTCAGAGAACAGTGAATTCATTCTTCAGGAGGAGTAAGTATTTTGTTGTTGTTTATGTTCTCCATACTCAGGTAGAGTTTGAGAGCTTGAAGACATGCGCTCAAAACATAATTTGCTAGGCTGTTTCTGCTGTTTTTGTTTGTTTGTTTGTTTGTTTTGTGGTCAGGTAGAGGGGCCTGGAGTGGATTGGTTGATTCAAAGTGAGAAGAGATTTATTTCTCAGCCTTCACGTTGTCTGGTGAGAGGATGTGGGCGGGGAGAGATGCTGCAGGATGAGCTGGGGCAGTATCATCATAGCCTCCTAAAATTCCCTTTCTCCTGAAACATCACCTTGCACTTCAGTGTGCTCTGACTAGACTCCTTCCTGGTGGGAAGGAGTTAGAGGTGAGATTGGGTGCAGAGGGCGCCTCCAGGAACTCTCAGGTTCTTATCCCTGAACAATGATTTGGACAGAGATCGTGGATAGTAATGGAATTTACTAAGGGAGAGAAGCTTTTCTGAGGGTGGAAACAGGTCAGAGCGGGGGTGGGGCGGAGATCAAAGGCTCAATGGCAGATTCTGTACAGAGGACCAGGACTGTGTATCCAGTATGGTGGGCTTTGAGTCAGTTGTATAGCCCACATTTTTCTCTACATGTCGACCAAGGTGGAGAGGGCTTCCAGCATTTCTTCATATGCTAATTTTGACTTAATTTCCATCCTACTTTCTTGCTACAATTGTACATGACCTCTAGGGGGCATCAAGTAGGAAACCAGAGCTGGGGTTTAGAGGAGAGGGAACAGACCCTTGCTTACCTCAGTGATCTTCAGGGAGAAAACCGTAATCACTGCCTGTACTCAATGTGCCGAGTGAGGTACAGTTGCTGTTGCATAGAGATTCTAACTAGTTATCTGTAGTTTCAAAGACACCACGCTTCCTCTGCTAATCCTTCTGTAGGAACTGTTCTCCAATGCTGTGGTATAGGGTCTCATTGCTCATGGTCAGATCATATGTGCTGCTCTTCTGAAGCCTCTTCCTGATGCTCACTGATTGTCTTCAGTTATCAGCAGGTGTTTGGCCCTTTGTGGCTGTCCAAGTTTTATTTCTGTTGCTGTGGTAAAATATCCTGACAAAAAAGCAACTTAGTGGGGGAAAGGGGTTTGTATCAGCTTACAATTCCAGGTTAGAGTCTGTTATTACAGGGAAGTCAAGTCAAACAGCTATTTACAGGGCTGGAGAGATGGCTCAGAGGTTAAGAGCGCTGTTCTTCCAAAGGTTCAGAGTTCAATTCCCAGCAACCACATGGTGGCTCACAACCATGAGATTTGGTACCCTCTTCTGTCATGCAGGCAGAATACTGTAAAATAAATAAATAAACAAACAAATAAATAAATCTTTTGAAATTAAATTTTTATTTTTTATATTAATTACAGTTTATTTACTTTGAATTCCAGCTATAGCCCCCTTCCTCTTCCCTCCCAATCTCACTCTCCCTTTCTTATCTCCTCCTTGCCCATCTCTAAGTCCACTGATAGGGGAGGTCCTCCTCCCCTTCCATCTGACCCTAGCTAATCAGGTCTCTTCAGGACTGGCTGCAATGTCCTCCTCTGTGGCCTAGCAAGGCTGCTCCTCCCTCGGGGTCGGGGGAGGTCAAAGAGCCAGCCATTGAGTTCATGTCAGAAACAGTCTGTGTTCCCCTTACTGGGGAACCCACTTGGATACTGAGCTGCCATGGGCTACATCTGAGCAGGAGTTCTAGGTTATATTCATACATGGTCCTTGGTTGGAGAAACAGTCTCAGAAAAGACTCCTGTGCCCAGATATATTTGGTCTTCATGGAGCTCCTGTCCTCTCCAAGTCATACTAACTCCCCCTTCTTTCATAAGATTCCCTGCACTCTGCCCAAGGTTTGGTTATGAGTCTCAGCATCTGCTTTGATACACTGCTAGGTAGAGTCTTTCAGAGGCCCTCTTCTGGCATGCAGGCAAATACTGTATATATAATAAATAAATAAATCTTAAAAAAAAAACAGCTAGTCACAGCATATACAGTCACAAGGAGATAAATTAATGTGTGCATGATTGTTTGCTTACTTGCTTGTGCTCAGCTTGATTTCGCCACTCTTAATATAGTTCAGAACCTCCTGCCTAGAGGATGGTGCTGCCTGCTGTGGGCTGGGTCTTTCTTTATCAATTGGCTTAATTAAGATAGTCCCCAGTAGACATGCCCACAAGGTAACCCAATGTAGACAACTCCTCCTCTAGACTCTGCTTGTAGGTTATTCTAGGTTGTGTCAAGTTGACAATTAAAGCTAACCATCACAGTAGCTAACTGGTCTACCTGCACACACGAGACTTGGAAGGTTCAGGAATGCAGTTTCCATATCTGATCCTCAAGCACAGGCCCCTGCTTTCTTCTCAGTGCTAAGGTGCCTTTACAGCTTTGGGGAAGAGGAGAGAAGCATTCCTGAGCAATGACAGCAGCTGACTGGCAGTGTACGCCAGTCCCCACATTCTACAGAGTGCTTCATGTGGAGGTGGGGCCTGGGTTGATAGAGAGCGCACTTGCTTTGGAAGTTCAGAAGCCCACTTGTGCTGAGCAACCAACTGCAAGGCATGTGGGCTCCTTTGGAGGCTCCTCCCCAAGGGGACCCCTAACTTGTCCTGCCCTTCCCTGTGCCCTGTGAGTTTCATCTGTCTTCCCATTTTCTCATTTGTGTATTTGGAGAGAAAACACTGGTTGGAATTGCTGGCGATGTTGTGAGTGGTGTTTGAAGAGAGCTCTAAAGGAGATCTGAGCTTGCTGAAGGTAGGCGGTCTCTTACTGAACTTTGGCCTTTTTGCAAACGAGCCTTTATTTTACAGGTTTCAGGGCAAGCAATACTCTCCTGAGGCTGCTGCAGATTGTGGGCTTAGGTGGGAATCTCTTGCTGCTAGGTGATGCTGTCTCCTGCTCATCCTGTAGCTACATGTTGGTAAAAGCTGGCAGCCAGAGATAAGAACAAGTGAGCTTGGGGAGAGGGCATTTCTGCTTCGGACGGAGGCCACCCTGTGCTCTTCCTTGGGGTTTTGGACTCTGAGAGTCTCACACATTGCCACCAGTGGCTGCTAGTCTTGGTCTAGCTTTGCCTGTTGCATTTTGTTGCCATGGCAGCAGAAAAGATGAGGAGAAATGCAAACACCTGGCAAGCAGATGCAGAAACTTGACTGGTTTTCCGCTCTGGTTTTTCAGGCAGCATTTGTGACATTCACAGGTAAGGGGAAGTGCAGGGATGGGACCCTTAGTTCACTCGGGGCCCAGTGGCTGTTTTTGGTGTGGATGTTTCGAAGGGCACCGGCATTGGGGATGCAAGTCATTGCCACATGACACACACGTCTCCAGCTCTTCTCTGCTGGCCAAATATGCAGTCGTGGTGGCTTTGCTGTGTGGAAGGGAAGCTCTTGCTGGAAAACAGAAGTCTCGTTTCTTCCTGTGACTTCTCTTGTTCCTTTCTTTTGCCTCCCGCATGCTGGGAGTTGCTCTGATTGCTATTTAACAAATGTTGTAGTCTGATGAGAATGGTGGCTGTTTGGTAGATCAGGCAGGAAGAGGAGGTAGGCTGGCAAGGGGCAGAATGGGGCATCTCAGAGGTCCATGTCTGGCTCTCATCCTGCATAGTCGTGGAGGCAGAAAGAGTAAGAGTAACTAGCTCAAGGCAGTCCAGCATGGGGACTCTGATGCCAAGTTCGGGACAATGCTCTGACTAAGGGTTGTGGGCATAACTGTTTGGGCTGTTTTCATGCCAGGTGAGGGGGTGCTGTTTGGGCTTCTTTACAGCCTGTGTTTAAGGAATTGAGGGGGCTGTGGAAAGCGTGTAGTGAGCTGTGGTGGAATGAGGCTGCAGTTGCTGCATTGAAATCTGATGTCAGACAGCCTCCCCCAGGGTGCTGGAAGTTGACAGTAAGCGTTGGCAGCCTGTCTGTGTCTCTTTCTTTGGGAAGAAGGTTATGAAGGTGTTCCTGCCTATTTGGGACAACAACTAATTCATTCATTCTTTCTCTCTCTTTCTTCTGTCTCCTTTCTTCATTGTACATTGAGCTCCTTAAATGTGTGCTTGTGTTTCAGCCTTCCATTCACAGCCATCACTCAGCTGAGTTCTCTTGTCTTTGGAACCCTTGAGGACAGAGCCTGAAGTTGGCAGTTCATTTATCCAGATATTCAAGGAAT
Organism: Pachyuromys duprasi; assembly: GCA_028658305.1. Classification (NCBI taxonomy): domain Eukaryota; kingdom Metazoa; phylum Chordata; class Mammalia; order Rodentia; family Muridae; genus Pachyuromys; species Pachyuromys duprasi. Next base: position 21,678,954 of record CM053758.1, read on the forward strand.
AACATTATATGAGCTTTGTTTATTTGTTTTTAAATACTGGGACTACAACTGCCGGTCTTGTCCACATTAGGCGAGGACAGTTCCACCCAGCCTTATCCCCAGCCCAATAAGTAACAGAGGTCTGTTTATCCATAACCTTCTGCCTTCCTGCCATTTCCTTGACCACGAGAAGGGAAGCTTGCCATAGTTTTTATATGTTGACTAAAAAAGTCGCAGGTAAGGCGTTGCTAAGAAACCACTGTGGTCTGAGCTAATTGTTTGCATCGTGAGCTTTCTGGAGAGAGGTGGCTTGGTAGTAAAAATAAACTGTAAATGGAACTCAGGTTCTGGGGTCTCTGGTGGTGACTCTGGGATGGTGCTATTCCTACAGTGCTTCCTGGTTCTCAGAAAGTCGTTCTAATGCACAAGCTGCCTTGTGAAGAGAGAGGTGGTTTTCACCCCATTTTATAATAAAATGGAAACCGAGGCCCAGAGAGCTTATTTGTGAAAGAGTCAGAACACTTCAGAGCTCAGTTAAAATCCAGTCATCTCGGCTCTTGCTTTTTTCGCCATCACAGGTCCCCTTGGTTTGGTCTCGGGGTTGATATAGACACAGACCTCGGGACTTGGCACTTGGGATCTTTCTGTGGGAGACTCCATCCAGTTTGTTGTTTTTAACTTATTTTGTTTTTGCAGCACTAGGGACTGAACCTAGGTCTTCACCCATGCTAGGGGAAAACTTTACCACTGAGCTACCTCCAAGTTCTCTCTCCTTTCAGTTTTTAAGATGGGATCTCACTAAGTTCTCCGGGCTTGCCATGAGCTCACCCTATAGCTTTGAACTTTCAATTCCCCTGCCTCGGACTTCAGAGTAAGCCTGGGTGTTAGAGTATTGCTGCTGTCTTAAGCAAGTCATTGATCTGGGGCTCAGTGTTCTCATCTACAAATCGAGGGTGCTAAAACTGACACCCTGACTGCATGGCTGGAAGAATGCAGGGAAAGCACCTGACACTAAGCTGTTGAGGAAGCACCATCGTGTCCCTCTGCTGGCCCAACTTTGTGCAGCTGTCCCACATAGCTTGATTGACCTGTTTCTTGTGACTTGCAGAAGGGAAGGGTCCTGCTGCAATGGTATGCCAGTGCTCAGAGTAAATGGTTTATAGTTTCTTATTCTGCCTATTGGATTATGCACACTTTGTCTTGAGGCACGGAGAAAGCTACTCTTGGCTAAGGTCAAGATAGAACCCAGCCATTTTTAAATGGGGCTTCCCCCCCAGCTGATTTTGTCTGGTCTTCATTTCTTTTCTTTGGTTCTGACTGGAGGCAGTTGAGCGAAAAGTCTAGCTCACTGTTTTGAACTTCAGCCTACACCCCTGCAGCAAAATAATCAGCATTCATGTAGCTTAAGTGAAGGAAAGGGAGGTCTTTGTTTCAGCCATCCCACTGTACTGGGAATCCAGACAGCACAGAAGCCCAGCAGGCAGGCTTCTAGTGAGTAGATTTTATGTAAGGAAACTAAGAGTCTGAGCATGCAGGTTCCATGGCCTCTGTAGGATGCAGTGTGCCTGAAGGCATGCTGATGGGGCAACTGTAGGTCTTCTGGGGACAGTTCTTGGGTGAAACTTATTAATGGGGTACATTCAGGCTGAGGGCTTGGGGACAGATCATTGTGTCTACCCACACTCTTCAGTGGGGAACATGCCTGTCCAACGAGCCGAGCTGAAGCAAATGGACCAGAATGCCCTTTGTTGAGTGATGCCCCGTTCAGTAATTTGGGTTTCCTGGCCTATCATGGATATTCCTGCTGCTCAAATCAATGGGGTTAAACTGCTCTGGAAGCTTTTGTGAGTGCCAATTTTTTCATCCAACTGAGAAAATTGTTTTGATACTTTCTCATATCTATTTTTGATATGAAATGGGTTACTGACTGTAATTCTAGTTAATAATCTGTGGTCATTCCCAAAGTCATCATTCAGTGTGACCCATGGTGAGGGATCTAGCAAATATCCCCTGAAGGCCAGCCTTGTTTCTTGGATGGGTAGACTGTGTGTGTGTGTCTTGTTCTTTCAGAGAGCTGCATGGGGCCTGCACACAGCACTGAAGGCTGTTGCTTGAATGGGGATCTGTGTCTGCCATGACAGTAGAGATTACACAGTTACATCCTAGGGCAGATGTGGGGTTTTCCTTTCTTCCCCTGCCTCCAACCTCCTCTCTCCGATGTCCATGTAGTGGCCACAGCCAGTCTTTCTTCAAACAAAAATCTCTCTATAGCTGTCTCCTTCAGCAGGAGCTCTGTCCTCTCTTCTCACCCTAACCTGTGGCTGAGTTGTCTTTCCTCTCATGCTATCAGCTGAGAGAACTCCCAGCCAGCTAGTGCCTATGACAAGGGGTAAAATTAGGATGGCGAAGAAATAGCAAAGTGCTCACTTATTCTGGGTTTCCTGGACCAGCCATGAATCCAGATAGCCTTTCTCATTGTCCTGTAGAAAAGGTTTGAGGGAGCTGTCAGAAAAAAAAAATGTTGTGTTTATTTAAGGTGATTTGGATAATTTAAAAGTGATAAGAAAAATGTTTATATTAAAATGTGCCACAAAATCAAAGCAGGCATAGCAGAAAGGACAGGCATGAATAAATGTTAAAGATTTTTTTTTTCTTGAGTGTCAGAACTATGGGGGATCCCTCTTCATTCAGCTTTTTCTTGTATTTTCTTAAATATCTTATGATATGCTTCTGTTATCATCTCAAAGAAAAGCCAGTTGAGCTTGATAAAATCACAAATGAACCTTTGTGAGACTCCTATATCTTGAATTTATTTGTATGTGTGTGTGTTTGTGTATAGGTGTGGATGTGTCTATATGTAGGTGTGGGTGTATGTGTGTGTTCAAGTGTGTGTGTGTGTGTGTGTGTGTAGGTCAGTAGACAGCTAGTGGGAATCAGTTCTCTCTTTTACCATGTAGGTTCCAGCAATGGAGCTCAGGTTCTCAAACTTGGAGGCAAGCACCTTTATCTTGTCTCACCCACTGGTTGTGTCTTAGATTTTAGTGGAGAGGCGCAACCACCCTAAAAGGCAACCCAAGAGTTCTCCTTCCTTGTCCCTCCCTCTGGAAAGCAGGACAGAACTGGATCCTGGGGTGGGCTGGGGGATGGCTGTGCTTCTGCTCAGAGGCAGAGGTAGGACAAGGCAGCTTCACAGAGCTTTTTCCCACCCCCAAGCCAAGACCCTTGCTGCCAAGGGAAAGGCTGAGCCTGGTGACATTCTCCATCCTAGCAGGGACCAGTAACAACATTTGGCTGGGATAGAAGCTGGGGGCAGGGATTCTGGCTGAGCCTGGCTGATAAGGAGTCAGCCAGCTTTCTGCCTGGTGGGTAGTGCATCTGCCAAGCATCTCACAGGGCTGGTCCATTGGGAAGCTGATGCCTGTGTGCCACAGTGGGAAGCGTAGCAGCCACACAAACTTCTGCAGAGAAGTCTCCTCCCGGGGCAGTGTTGGTGCTGTGACTCAGGGCACCACAAGGATCCCTGTCCTGTGGGCAATGCTGGTACTGAAGGGAGCATGAATTCTCTAGGTGAAGGAAGACTCTTATAGTCACACCCTAAAAAGTAAGTGATACAGGACGTTCTGAGCACTTTAATTTCAACTTCACCTGGCCTGGATCATCCAGCTCTGCCTTTTCAGGGTTCTGGCTAAGTCCTCTGAAGTGATTTTTTTTCTCCACTCTTGAAGCTGGAAAACTCCATGTATTGTAGTCTACCTGCTAATCATCTGCCTGGATCCTGCTGCCTATTGGAGCAGCAGACAATGTGCAGCCGAGGAGCGTCGTGATGTCTACTCTCTGATCAGGGACAGCCTACACAGATTGTGGAACTAGCAGGGTCTTGCTGTCTTGCATCATGCTGTTCAAGGATAGGTACTGAGCTTGGCAAAAGCATTGGCACTGCTCTGTGGGAAAGACTGGTACAGATGTGGGCCCCGCGGAAGGCAGGTGAGAAGGCTATTCTTTCACATCTCTTCAGTGGAATACTTCGAGCTCTGGCCCTGCCAGAGCCTTTCAGGTTGGGCTGCTGATGGGGGAAGCACTAGTGGTCCTTACTGTGGCCTGACATATACTTCAGGGCTTCCTGCTATCCAGGCATGGCACAGGGGGTTAATATCTCCAGTGCCTCTATTTTGGGGCAAATGATGTGTTCCCAGAATAGGATTCTTTGTTGAGTAGTCTATTTTGGGAGGCAAGCCCCACTGGCGTTTATGTAAGCATCCTCTGTGTATGTCTGGGGGTGTGGACGTGTGTGCAAGTGATTTCTTGTTACTAATTATAAACAGCTTCTTTTGGGAGTTGGGAAGTGGAGGTGTATGTGTATAGGGGTATGGTGGCTCCCTCCTCCTGTGAAGAGCATTGTGTGCCTAGAGCAGTTGCCAGGCACATCCTAGTAGGAGAATGAATGTGGGTTCCTTAGGACCACAGACAGTATGGTGTGTACCCTTTTCTGCAATGTCTGGTTGTGGCAGTGTGTCCATCTGTCATCTTCTTGATGCCCCGAAGCACAGGGACAGGTGGATATTGTGGTCTTCTGTCTACAATCTGGGATCAGGTGGCCTCCCAAAAATGGGACCTGAGTTGTTCTAAGCAACCAGCTCCAACCTGCAACAGATCACAGGCTAAGCTTCCCACTCTTCAACTTGACACATCCTCACTGGATTCCCCTACGTTTCCCTGCAGGCCACACTCACATATGTCGAAGCAAGAGAGAAACCAAAGACCGTCCAGCATGGTCAGTGAGACATCCACGGCTGGGACCACGTCCACTCTGGAGGCCAAGCCTGGACCCAAGGTGAGCCCCTGGTCACTGGTTCCTCATTTTCTTTTTATGTTTTCCCCAAGCCCCATGATTATCACAGTTCTGTGGGGTGGACCCATAAGAAACGCACCCCTCCCCCCCAACTACAGATTGGGAAGTGAAGGCCAAGAGAGGTGGTGGCCCTTGTCCAAGGAAATAGGTGTTAGCTGATAGACAAAGACTGCTGTCTAATTCCTTGAATACATTCTTCACTGTCCTAATGTGTGCTCATAAGGCGACTCCTCTGTTCACATGTGCATGGTGTTAGATCCTGGCAAGTTGCAGTGACAGACAGGCCTGAAGAAGGGAAATGCCCAGAGGTTTCTGTACTCAAACAGAAGGACCACTGACTTAGACAGATGAACCAGATTGGGGGACCAAGTATTGGAAACTGACAAAGCCAAGGACTGAAGAGTGGCTTCATTCCGGGATGCGGTAGCAGCAGCTCTTAACATTTGTGGAAAAGCCTTAACTTCTCTCTTTGTGAACCAGTTAGGGAGCTGCTGTGTCTGAGCCTTTCCGTTTGGCTAGGAAGGATGCTACAGCCAGGGGTGTGCATAGAGGGGGGGCTGCCACTTAGAGAGCATGGCAGAGACTGCCAACGGCCCTCCTTACATACAAGCATATGTGTGCCCCTCTAAGTCCCTGCTGCTAGAACTGAGGTCTGTTTTTCCTAGATCATCAAATCCAGCAGTAAAGTGCACAGCTTTGGGAAGAGGGACCAGGCCATTCGGAGAAACCTCAATGTACCAGTGGTCGTGAGGGGCTGGCTACACAAGCAGGTGAGGAGGCTGAGGTGGGAGTGAGGTGGAAGAATGGATCTTGTTTGCTTCTCCTTCAGCCTTGGTAGGCTGTAAACAGTTCGAGGAGTTTCCTGTTCCAGAATGTGTTTGGGGCAGGAAACACATTCCCCACTGTGTCCAATGTCCTGATTGTTTTTTAAGAGTGAGCTGTTCGCTCAAGGGTTGCAACATCTTTCCCCAAACCTACTTTATCACTTTGGCCCCTGGTGTTCTTAGTGGCAGGGCCTGGTCAATGAGGACATGGGGTGATGATGGAGATGAAGGAAAGAGGGCTGCAGATTGGAGCCCAGGACACATTTGAGTAGATGTGGCAGCCAGAATCCAGCTTCATGCACACCTTCATTCAGCACCTGTCTTTCTGGGGCTAGTGCCTTTGTTATTATTTGGCTACAAATGTTGCCTTTTCCTTGCGTAGGATGCATGCCTAGCTCCCTAGCACTTGGAAGTCCAAATCTGCCAAATTTATTATTCCCTCCTGCCCCACCCTTTCTCTAGGCACTTACCCAGCGTCCGTCGCTCCTCTCTCCGGCACGCAGGGAAGAAACCCCAACACCATCACCTGCTTCTTCATTCCCCACATCTGCTTAGCCAGGAGCCCTGGCATCCTTGACTCTTGAGGCTATCCCTCATCTTCATTAGCCTCTCCTGTCCTCATTGATTTGCCTCTGCTCTTCTAGCCAGCTCTGAGATCCCAAGTTCAGAACTTGTCTCCTTGGCCCCTTCTTTTTCTCCTTGCAAATTTCTTCATTCACTTGTTCATCATTTCTGTCCCATGTTTTGAGGGCTCCCACAGCAGGTGTGAGGAGGTAAATAAAAAGGTGTCTGCCCTCAGGAACTCATCATCTGCAGAGGAAAACAAAGAAGGCAGCTTTTTATCACACTGTCACCCATCTCTAATCTGTCACCCACCAGTGTCTACAAAAGCCAATCAAACTCCAATAGCAATGATGCCCATTTGAAGAAAGCATTCGTGAAAAGGGCTTTGCATTGTATACCTTGTGGGAGGGGTTCCAGAGTCCTCTTTCCATAGGAGTCCCAGAGATCCCTTCATCTGCCTCTGGTCACATGTCTCCATCTGAAGCTCCAGCTTTGTCTCTTTACTTACATGTCTCTCTTTATCTGGGTAACTATCCAATCTGACTTGCCCTGTTGAATAAAGGACACTGGTTGGAAATGTGGCAGGAGGGAAAGTACCGTGAATTATTCTTCCCACCTCCTGCCACTTTTGGGGTTCTGCAGCCATAATGGATCTGTTGAGAGCATTGCAGACTCACAGCAAAGAGTAAAGCTGTGTTTACACAGTCCAGGAAGCTTCCCCGGGGAAGCAGCATTTGAACCATGGATAGAGGATGGATAAAAGCCTACCAGTAAGAGGGAAGCAAATGCTGTCTAGACTGCAGAAGCCATTTGGTCAGTCTGCAGGCCACAGAAATGACCATCAGATGACAACACCAAATTAACTTGATTTTGGTACTTTAGCGTGTGTTGGGGGCCAGGATGTGTAGGAGTGGCATAGAAGCCTCATGTTTAGGTTGGAAACTGTTCTTTTGTTTTAATTTGAGCCTGTCAAAAATTTCCAACTAGGACAAGACTTTATTTTTATGTGTATGAGTATTTTGCTTGTGTGTATATATGTGTACTCTGTGCATGCCTGGCAAACACGGAAACCAGAAGAGGGTATTTCATCCGTTGAAACTAGAGTTACAGACAATTGTGAGCTGTCATGTGGTTCTGAGAACTGAGCTTAGGTCCTCTGCAAGAGCAGCAAGTGCTCTTAACCACTAAGCTTTCTCTCCAGCCCCAAGGAAAGATGTTTTAACAGCTAAACCCAACTCTGAGATTCAACTAGGCTTTACAGAAAACTGCTATCTAAAATTGCTGTTTTCCTGGTGACCAAATTTATTTGTTTGGTTGGTTTTGTTTTAGACTTTTGTTATGAAGAAATTTGATTGCAAAGAGAATTTGGACCTTTACATTTGGTAGAGAACAGTGTTGTTTAGCTGAGGGCTTTGTTTCAATTACCTAACATAAAATTATTCAATACTATGTAAATTGGCTTTCTAATCAGCATGGACGAAGATATTTTGTAGCCTAGATCCTAAGATAGAAATAAAACACTTTTGTAGTAAGAACTTATTATTAATAGGTAGCTTCTATTTTTGAATTTTCCTTTCTAGAAGAAAATGGGTTGTAATAACTTGTTTCTAGGAGACCAGAAAACCTTACTTCCTATGACAAACCATCAGTGAGTCTACGTTTAATATCTATTTAAATAGTAGCTATTCATCAAGACATTCATTGAAAGAGGGAAGGAACATAAACCATCAGTCTAAGTTTAACATCTTGTTCAAAGAGTAGCTAGTCAATAAGATGCTCACTGGTTTGTCGAGAGAGGGAGGAAATATGGGGGCCAGAGATGTAGCTCAGTTGGTAGAGTGCAAGCAGGGCAAGCACAGGTCCTGGATTAGATCACAGGTCACAGGACACACAGACCAGGCAAAGGGTTGCATACCTGTAATCCCAGCACTCACAAAGTGGAACGCCAGCCTGGGCTTCATCTTTACTGGCCACACAAGACCATCTCATTATAAATAAGTAGATAGACGGACGGACGGACGGACGGACGGACGGACGGATGGATGAGAGAAAAACAAAAATAAAACAGGTATGGTAGCACACACTTTTAGTCCCAGTACTAGGGAGGCAAAAGCAGGCAGATCTACTATGTTCAAGGCCAGCCTGGTCTACGGAGTGAGTTCTAGGACAGCTGTGGTTATGCAGAGAAATCCTGTCTTAAAAAATAACAACAACAAAAATACCCCAAAGCAAAAATAAATAAATAAATATGAGAGAAGTGAAAAAGAGTTGGCTCGTTGAGTAAGAACACACACCGCTCTTGCAGAGGACCTGAGGTTAGTTCTTAGCACTCACATAGTGACTCACAATGGCCTGTAAACCCTAGGACTTCAATGACAGGGGATTGTAAGCCACCATGTGGGTTCCAGAAATTGAGCCTCGGCTCTCTGGAAGAACAATTCGTGCTCATAACTGCTGAGCCATCCTTCTAGCCCCCAAAATAAATCTGTGGAAATAAAAGTATAAACGGGAGATGGCTGTGGGCAGGCCTTGGCTCTAGGATCAGCGCTGTGTGAGTAGAGTTGTGGAGTAGATTGGCGCCCTCACTGGTTTTCTGTGCTTTGCAGGACAGCTCCGGGATGCGGCTGTGGAAAAGACGGTGGTTTGTGCTCGCTGATTACTGTTTGTTTTATTATAAAGGTGAGTCTCAGATCACCAATGGTTCTTTGTACAAGAGAGGGTTGTAAGGAAGTATGAATGGGAGCTTTCTCAATTCCAGCTGTTAAAACAACTGAGTAGCCTGAGCTGCTTAGTGTGTTATCCTACAAGAGTGTCCACTGGTGTGAAGTCCAGTGACTTTGACTTTACCAGTCCAGTCTCCAGAAGTTCAAATTGTTGGATTTAAGTAGGATTTAGTTGTGGTCTCAAGACTCAGAATCACATAGGCTTTCCCCAACTAGGATGTAAGTTACCTTGGAGGCCCCTGGAGAGTTGGGAAGCAGGGGAATCACCCCGCCCTCCAGATGTCTGTTCTGTGGCACTAGACAGGACACTTGAGTTGTGCATATGAATGCTTATGGAACATATATAAAGTCAGGGGCTGGGCAGGGTGGGATCCCAAAATACAGATGAGAAATACAAGCATAGACTCTGCTGAGTGCTTTTGAAGATACCAAAGTTCATAGGTTCCTCAGGGAAATGACAGTGATTGCCACCTGGGGATTCTAAGAAGGCGTTTTAAAAGGCCGAGGATCTGTGTTTAGCTTTTAAGGGTAGGTGGTACTTTGCCAGTGTGGGAGGAGGTAGACATCACATGGAGAAAAGTTAGGCCTGAGGAAGGTCCTAGATGCAGGAGGCGGTGGAAGGACAGACAGACTGTGTAGGCCGGGTGAGTCTTGCATAGGATTATCCTTGGAGATGAGGCCCAAGAGGTGAATGAGGGCCAAATGTAAGGACTGTTGCAGAAGGGTGGGGCATTGGGCTCAGGGCTGTGTCTGGCAGAGAGACAGTGTGTGTGTTTGAGCAGACAAGCAACAGGGCCAACTCTGTCGTTCTGTAGTGATGGGTGGCTGGTGAATGAAGGTGGTTTGGAGGAAGGCTAGGAAGGAGTGCCACTCTTGCTCTGCAGGGTAAGCTGAGAGTGCTCTCGTGCTTCTCTCTGCCCTTGGGGGAAGTGCCCTGTTGGCCTCACTTCTGCTAGTAAACAGTTGGCGCAAGGGAAGGACTCCCAGAACATTGTTCTGATGCGTTTTTCCATCCAAAGACAGCCGAGAAGAAGCAGTTCTTGGGAGCATCCCTCTGCCCAGCTACGTCATCTCGCCTGTGGCCCCCGAGGATCGCATAAGCCGCAAGTACTCTTTTAAGGTACTGTTTTCTCCAGCCATCCAGTCCATGCTAAACAGTGTTCTCAGAAATGCCTTCATGGTGCAGCTGCTTTTGTGGAGAAGGAAAGGAAGTTAGGTGGCTAAGGAATCTCAGACTCAGGCTAGCAAAGTGTAAATGACCCAGATCAGAATGAAATCATGGCCAGGCGTGGTGGGTCCACATCTTTAATCCTAGTAGCAGGGAGCCAGAGGCTGCAGATCCTTGTAAGTGAAACCAACCTGGTCTGGCCTACCTAGTAAGCTTTCTAGCCAGAGTTACAGCGTGAGACACTGTCTTCATTTAAAAAAAAAATTCATTGTACCAGCCACCATTTTATTCGATAGCTCAGGAGCTGCTCTGAAATACTTTTGTTTAATGGCTTCTAGAATTATCTTTGGTGGCCAAGCCTTCTTCAGAGAATCTCTCTCCTTTCTGGGCATGGTAGTTACTTTCTGTTGGTGTGGTAAACACCAAGCAACTTGTGGAATAAAGGGTTTATTTTGGGTTACCGTTCCAGAGGGATGAATTCAGCATGGCAGGCAGGGCAGCAGAAGCAGGAAGCCTAGAGTCCACATTTTAAACTGTAAGCATGAACCAGAGAGTGGGAGCTGGAAGTAGCTTGAGGCTTTTAATCTCAAAGCCCACCCCGAGTAGCTTCCTTCCTCCAGCAGGGGTGTGTCATCTGAACCTCACCTGACAGCACCACTTTGGAGCTATGTGTTCAAATACTGGAGCCTATAGGGGACGTCACACTGGGGTTGGGTATTACTGGGGGTGAATGGCTGGCGACCAGGAGAGACGGCCTCTGGAGTGGCATCCTGGTAGTTTTGTCATGGCTGTGTGCAGTTTATTCTCGCCTTTCATGAGGGGTGTGAGGTAGGTGCTGAGGAAGTATCTTTTAGCGTTCTTACTCTTCCTTTCTGTTCTTCAGCCAGTGGTCTTTCCAAGATCTCATCCCATCCTTTTGCAGCCCCAGTTTGGCTCACTCTGGCTTCTCATTGATCTTCAGTTGACACAAACCCCTAATATGACCTGCAAGGCCCTGAGGAGACCCAGCCCTGGCAGCATCAAACCCTAACCATGTGCCACCTTCTCCTCTCTTGTGCCAGCCATGTTGGCCTCATCTATGAGGGTGTACACTGAGTGTGAGTGCTTGTGCTTTTTGGTGACTAAGAGTCTTTTCCTCCTATCCAGGAGTTGCCTTTCAGGAGGAAGGCAGTAAGTGTGTGTGTATATATTCAGGACCACAGGCATCCTTATTGCCTTGAGACAGGGTCTCACAGGTCCCTTGAGACAGAAGCTCACCGTTTTGGTTAGGGTGATGCTTAGCAAGCCCTGGGGATCTCCCTGTCTCAGTCTCCCAGTGCCTAACACTGGAGTTATAGATATACACACCTGGCCTTCTGTGGGTTCTAGGGATTCAAATCCAGGTCCTCACGCCAGCGGAACAAGTGTCATAAGCCACTGAGCTGTCTTTGCGACTACCGAACCTCCTGACAGCGCTTATTTCAATGCAGCCCTCATCTCATCCATAGGGGTTTTCTTAGAAGTGGTTGTGAGGGGTTGTGGCCTTGTAAAGGCTGTCCCTCTGCCTTCTAGTGCAGAGCTTCCCATGTTGTAAACACTCAGTAGATGGTGAATGATTGTCCAGGGAGTGAATTTAAGACTATGTCAGTCAGTTGGTGGCCTTTAGATGCACCTTTGTTACCCTTGTAGCTTCTCGTTGTCCTGAAATTTGATATTGGGGCTTGAGGGGGGGGGGGGAGGATCTGGGCTTCCTTCTTAGTGTTGTATTAGCACTGCCATATTCTAGGACGGCTTGTTGTGGAGGTAGATGCTTTCTTACTCTCATCTTAGTTTCCTTTGGGTGTAGTTTTGCAAAGTTACCAGTAGGCTGTGCTAGCTGAGGAGCCTAGAGCAGAGAGGAAGGGTCCCAGACCTCTCACTGGACCGTGAATACTTCCTGAGGCACAAAGCACTTTGGGTTTAGGTCACTGGGCTAGATGACAGAGGAACCTGTGTCTTTCTTACCTTTACAGTCAGAACGCCTAATTGCCTCAGCACAGGCAGAGTGCAGCTGGGAGCCTGGTCTTCAGGTGAGCGGCTAGGCACAAGCCTGCTGGTAGCATAGCTGGTGAGCAAGGTTCTTTGTGCTCGTGCATGACTGTGGCGGCTGCACAGGGTGTGCAGAACTGTCCCCACATGCTGGAACTGTTCCCCAGGCTGCTGGACAAGGCTGCCTCTGAGGATGCTCATAGCACAGGGACTTGCTCTTTTGAAAGGCTGCACTGGAGATCCCCCGCATTTGCATTTGGTGGGCAAGTGATTGCCCCAGAATGGGGAAAGATGCAGAGATCTTAGGCCCATCGTCCAGGGGAACCTGGCTAAGGATTTCTGCTGGTAACTGTGGAGCCTACACAGGTCTCTTCTTGTTCTTGTTGCCATAGCTCCTGCTTGCTGAAACAGAGGGTACCAAAAGGACACCTGAGACACTCAGAGTGGGGATACGCAGTTCCTTCTGCTTCTTTGGGGACCTTGGGTACAGGCTAAGTTTGCTTAGTCTCTAGGCACTAGAGTGGGTACACTCAGACATATTAATGGGAGAAATGGGCCCATACTTAATATGCATTGTGGACTTGGCTGTCCTGTGTGGGGAGGAGGAGTAAATGCTGAAGGCCACTCTCGAGCTTGTAACTGTTTCCTCTGACTGGTCATTGGTAGGGCTTGTCTTTTATTCTAGATGCACAGTATAGAATTACCCTCAGTGTTACTGTGAGCTTTACTCAGAGAAGCCTGGGCTGGTAGTCAGACCAAGGTTCCAACCATTCATTCACATTCATTTATTCAACAAATAGTGAGCACTTACCATATGGCAGATACTAAGCCTGGGTATATAGTGGTGAACAAAATAGGAAATGAAGTTTGTAAAGTGAGCAGTGTCTGGTGATGCTAAGTGCTCTAAGAGCCTGTTCCCAAATGTGGTGTGTCGGGGTTACCAAGCCACTCAGATTCATTTGCCCCATCTGCAAAACAGGTCTGTCCCTACCTCTCCAGGATGTTGGGATTAAAAAGAAACTAAAATTGTAGCCGTACCCAGGAGCTACGGGGGGAGGGGTGCTTTCATAATCTTCCCTTTTTTGCATCATCTTCCTGTGTAGATTGGGTGAGGTTGTCACTGCAAGGTTAGGAAGAAGACCCCTGCCTTCTCGGGCACAGGATTCTGATGTTGCTTCCCACTGGGAGCTATCCATCACCAATCAGGAGTCATCCCTGGGCCTCTTTCTAGGCTTCCCAGAATTCCCAGTCAGATGTTGGTCAGCTCTGCTCAGTTCCATGGTGTCCTCTGAAAAGACAGCAGCAGCTTCTTTAGGCACACCTCGTGTCTCATGCCAGCAGAAGTGCAGCTAACTGAGCCACGTTGGTCTCTGGGTCGGGCATCTAGGGAATGACACTTTTCACATGGGGAGCCAAACTGGCTGACACTGGGCTTCATCCAGAAGGGGGAACACAGCCAGAGTACCCCCTTATTCTTGCTCCCAGAGAGAATGTGTGCTAACCTGTCTGTTCTCTTGCCTGCAGGCTGTGCACACGGGGATGAGGGCACTCATCTACAGCACTACCACGGCGGGCTCACAGGCCGAGCACTCGGGCATGAGGACCTACTACTTCAGCGCCGACACCCTGGAGGACATGAATGCCTGGGTCAGGGCCATGAACCAGGCCGCACAGGTGCTGTCTCGATCGTCACTGAAGAGGTCAGTCCTGATGGAGATTCCCACTGTGGGAGCTAGAAAAATCCCCTAGGGCTGTAGTTCCACCATTCATGCTGTGGTCAGGACGTCCATCTCTCTCAAGTCCATTCTAGAACATACGCTTATAGGAGAAGAATGTGCACATGCTAGCACATGTCACTTGCTGGGCTGGAAGCTCTTCTAGACAGCAACTAATGGCCATGGCCGCTTAGGATACACTGCCATGGAACCTGACATATATATGCTGTCAGCTTTCTTTGTGGTAGAAGGGACAGAGATATGCCAAATCGCGTTTCCAGGGTAACCTCTGTTAGGTTAATTGATAGCCCTTAAAATAACTTTCTGTTTATAGAGACGTACACAGATAGATACAGGTTGTTTTTTTTTTTAACCTTTGAATTTTTATTATATTTTACTTTTTATTTGTGTGTGTGTGTATGTGTGTGTGTGTGTGTGTGTGTGTGTGTATGTGTGTGTGTGTGTATTTATGCCATGGCACCACTGTGGAGATCAGAGGGCAACTTTTGGAAATCTGTTCTTTCCTTTGTGTCCCAGCTATTGGACTCAGGTTGTCAAGGCTGGTAGCAAGCACCTTACCCACTAGGCCAGGTCATTGGCCCTCTTGCCATTTTAAAGCATAAAGAAGAATGTCCACGTTGTTTAAGACCAGTTAACAAAATACCTAAGTCTGGGTAGTATATAAAGAAAAGAGGTTTACTGGCCTCACAGTTTGGAGGAGGAGCATGGTCACACACACACACACAAAAACCCACCATTTGAACTGTGTCCAAGGCAAGTGACATGTGAGCTCCTGTAAAAGGGAGACCAGTATCAAAAGTTACTGTAGCGTCTGCAATGACTAAATTGCCTTGACCTGGCACTCAGCCCCATCTCTTAACCCCATCACATTTGAGACCAGACGTCAATCAACCCGTGAACTTTTGGGATGAAACCCTCATCCAAACCCTGGTGACTGTTTAATTGGCCACTGGTGTGGCATCCACCAGGTGCTCTGCACCATGGGGCTGTGCTGAGTATTCAGACACATGCAAGGCCGTGGCTAGTTCTGAAGCATGTTTTCCAGTGCTGTTATTACAAATAGTCCTGTATCAGAACCCCTCCACCAGCTCTTCACACACATGTGAGTTCTTCAGATTGCTGGGTCAAAAATTTTTTATTTTATGTAATCCCACTAAATTGTCCCTTGAGCAACACGGTGTGTTCAGTTTGTGAGTGTTGGCTCATAAGTCTTCATTGGTAGTCTACCTTATCCGTCTTTGGTGTTTTACCAATCTGCTGTGTAAACAGTCAGGTTGTTGTTGTTATTATTATTTTTAAACACAGCATCTTTGTAAACCTGGCTGCTTTGAACTCACAGTATTCCTCCTGCCTCAGCCTTCAAAGTGCAGTATCAGAGGCATGAGCCCCTGGGCTCAGCAGAATCTGGTTATGTTAATGCTTGTATCCCCAATGGTGAGTAAAGACAAGCAGGGAGCACTATAGGCCATTTCAGGAGAGATATGTGACTGAAAGTGCCCTGTGCCCAGAACTTGTGAGGATGAACTCACTAGCCAAGATTTGCACCGCTCTATTCCTACCCAAAGAATTTCAGCTGACTATCAGATTGGGAAGGGATCCTTGCCTTTTAAGGTCTTAAGTGTTTTCTCTGATAATTATGCCTATTTTGCTCCTAACAAACTCTTAAAATTCTATCATATTTGCTCAAGTTTCCTTCCCTTTCAAAAATTGGAAAAAGAAACTCTTGCCTTCTAATTGAGAATTAAGACATGACACCAGTTCCCCTTAACAACCTGGGAGTTGAAATGCTCATCAGATAGGACTTAATGACTGGTGTGGTTTTCCGGAATAGGATGTCCATTTGGTTAGTTATAATGTTTTGTCCGTCAGGACAGACTCTTGCCTCTCCTCCAGTGTGGTGACCCACTGACACCCTCCCTCCCTGTTCGTGGTTCCCACCCACCTCTCCTGTGCTGTACCTCTTTTAGGAATGGTGGCATCTAGCACTACTGCTGCTTGCAGGTGACTCTGAGTGGATGGGGATTTATTGCTTCATGACTCTGAAGAGTTCAAGATACACCTGGCTCTAGAACAGCTGGTTTGGGGCTCAGACATTGTCATCCTCTCAGGCTCTGAGCTAGAGTCAGTCTAGGGCTCCATGGGGAGGTCCCAGGAACAGCTGGATCTGATGGTGAGGGGCCTGTAGCAGCCGCAGACTCTGGCCATCCTGTTTGAAGCCCAGCAGGAGAGTCTGGAGGGTCTTGCCTGTTGTAGAATGGTTATTAATATTTACTGTTAATACATATAATTATTACGGCAGTTATTTAACCTACTGTTATATAAATAAATGTACATGGACACGTATTAGATTTTTAATATACCTTAAACACTGGGGCTAGGCACATGTAAACTTCCTAAGCTACCTTGTTATCTCCCAGCCCCACATCCCATGTCATTTGCCTTAATTATTCTTATCTGGCCTACATCCCCATCCATCATTCCCATAAGTACTTGTTCAGGCTTTTAATATGTGCTTCTTCTTTCTATCCTGCCTCAGAGCAAGCTCCTCCCCGCCAGATGTTTCTTGTTCACAATAATCCATGGCAACTCTGCTTTCTACTCTCTCATGATCCTTCTGTCCTCCAAGCCCTCAAGCCTTCGCTCTACCTACCTCTCTTCTGCCCAAGCCATGTGTAGACATTTCTTATCGGCCAATCAGGGATAATTTGGAGGCAAGGTTACACAGCATCACTTGGTATAGATCTCGGGGGGACAAGCAGTTAACATGGTCGCTGCAGACTGTGCCTCAACATTTGCCCAAGAAGTGCTGAGATGTCCTGGTGAGAAAGCTGACCCCAACCGCACTGAGGCTCTCAGCCATCCAAGGTGTCTGAAGAAGGCACGTGCTGATGCCACTGGGCCACAGGAACTGAAGGCGGAAGTAAGGATTGTTTCCATAAGAAGGGTGAGGGCTTCAGGCTGAGAACCTGGAAATAGCTTCTTGGGATGAGTAACAGAACACCAGTAACCATCACCCAGGCTGGCTGATGCACCCCTCACCTTCTGCTGTAGCATTATCTTTTTAATTTTTCTTTTGTTTTGTGTGTATGGATGTTTTACCTGTATGTATGTCTCTGTGTGCCTGGTACCCACTGGAAGTTAGAAGAGGATTCTCTGGAGCTGGGGTTTCAGTTGTGAGCTGCCTTGTGGGTGCTGGGCATTGTCCTCTGGGAGAGCAGCCAGTGCCCTTAACTTCTGAGCCATCTCTCTAGACCACCTCGTCTACCCCCATCCTCCATTCCTGTTGTCTTGAACACCTCCTCCCAGAGCTTAGTCTCTGAAATCTTCCAGGTGTGGGTTCAGATTCCAGCTGCCCTGCTGTCACTGTGTGCGAATTACTTACGCTTTTCGCACGTCAGTTTCTCACAGTTGCAGGACTCTTCCAGTGAGTAAATGCGGTTTCTTAGTGAGGAGCCTGAGATGCAGTCGGCAGTCCTGTCAGACATGCTTCTGTGGCTCCTGGCATGGTGACATCATCTTAGCTGCCTCCCCCCAACCCCCCCCCTTTTTTCTGTGCATCCTTCTAGTTTCAACTGTGAGTGTTTGAGCAAATCACGCTGTCTTTGTTGCCAGTGTATTTCCTCATAGTGTGTGTAGCTCAGCCCCCGCTCCCCAAAGCCCTCCCTCTTCCTCTAGCCTTCTCCCAGGGAATTCTTTACTGCACCTCCTTGGCTGCCCCTCTGATTTTCCAGCACCGTCCCAGCTTGTCTAAGGATGCTTTGTTTTTCCCAGAAAGCCAGAGCACTGAGTGAGGAGGCCCATTTGCATTGACAGCTCACAAAACTGACAGGTGGGAGCCTATCTGAGACACCCTTGTTTCCAGTCCTATCTTGGGACTGAAGGAATGTACATCCTAGTCACCTCTGGAGAAAAATCCAGTTTCCTTGACAGGGCTTTTTTTGGTTTTTATTTTTATTGGTGTTCTGCCTGTGTTGAGGGGGTCAGATCCCCTGGAGCTGGAATTAGAGGTAGTTGTGAGCTGCCATGTGGGTGCTGGGAGTTGAACCTAGGTCCTTTGGAAGAACAGCAGTGCTCTTAACTGCCGAGCCATCTCTCCAATCCCTTGACGAGGCTTTTGAAGCTGATGTGTGTGTCTGGTCCCCACAGATTTATCTCTTGCCTTGCCCATTCTGTGTGCCTCACATACCTGGGCCTCGCTGAGCTTGAAACTATGCAGTGTTCATCCCTTCATCTTTTATTCTGCAAATATTCATGGCAGGCATTTTGTGGGTGAAACAGTTAGCGGTTCTGAAATCGTAGCAGTGAGTAAGAGAGGTAGCCTTGTGCACTGGGGAGAGGGGAGAAGACACACCATGACTGAAGCCTGGAGGCTGTAAGATGGGGTGATGGAAAGGGGAGGACCAGAGGGTGGGAAGCAGCCGCTTCTGTTCACGTGATCAGGAAAGGCCTCTGTTAGGGCCGTGGAGGTGAGAACTAGTACAAGGAAGTCAGATGCACACACCTGCGGAAAAGCAAGTACGGGGCTGATGGGTGGCCTGGTGAGTATAAGAGCTTGCGAGCAAGCCTGACCTAAGTTTGAGTCCCCAGATCTGTAGATCTTAGAGGGAGAGCTGATAGGACAGAAGTCCTGAGTGTGTCACTGGTGCAGGATCTGAGGCAAGATGGCTCACCTCTCTCTGAGCTTCACTCTCATTACCTGTAATGAAGGTGACACTGGCTGCGGCCTGCAGGTTTGTGTGGTTAACAGGAAGAGTTTGCTCAGGCTCCATCTTAGAAGCGCCGAGTGCGGTCAGCACCCCCGCTGTCACTGTCCCTCCTTTCCATCAGGGACACTGTTGTAAGTAGCCCCATATGTGAGTGTTCCCAGCCTCTCCAGGCATGTCACAGCCGACCTGGCAGTGTTGTTGCGGGGGTGAGAGATGGGTCCTGTCATTTTCCTGGCACACAGTAGGGCCTTGCCTATGTGGCAAAGGTGGCATCGTCCTTCAAAGAGCATATGACCCTGGCAGAGGTCCTATGGAGTTTTCAACCTATCCGTCTTCACAAGGGAGTCTGTCATGCCACCCTGATGCAAGAGCCAGCTGGGTTGTTGGGTGTATTTTGTGACTGACTGGGGAGAGCAGCTGGAGGCAGTGAAGTAGTGTCCTAGCACAGTCAGGTCCTCTGTTGCTAATTCTGGTAAAGCAGAGCCAGTTGAAGAGGGGGTGAGAGATTCACGTCAGGGGTGGGGGCTGCTCTATTTAACTCAGAGAGGAAAGCAGGAAGTGACTCGCCTCCACCGCTCGCAGTGGCTCCTTAATGCTGTGCACTAACCAGAGGGAAGGAATCTGCCGGCCAGCCTTCAGGTACTTCAATCTTTTGTACAAAGCTATAGATGGTGCCCAGGGTGGGTCCTCGCTTTGAATTCACCTACTTCTGAGACTGGGGATCAGGGCTGAGTTCTCCAGCTGCAGCCTGCCCGGAAGGGTCTGTGCCTTTGTCTCAGCTCCAGACACCTGTGCTCCGGTGGCCAGCCCTCTGAATGAAGCTATCGGCAGCGAGGGCATGCTTCACCCTTTCCTGCCCTTGTGCTAAACTGATCCCTGCAGATTTCTTTTGTGACAGGTCCTCTGATTTGAGAAGTCATGTGGTATTGTTGGGAATATAGGGAGGCAGGGAGAATGTGTTTGCTTGCTTGCTTGCTTTAACGCCCCTAATCTAGTGAATTGTTAGTGTTGAGGTCAGGGAGCAGCAGGAAACGGTGCTTTCCTACCTGCAGCCACAGTCTGAACGTTTAGGTGTAAAGGTGTCTCTCTAAGTCCTGGAAGCCATGTGAGGATAAGGAGCTTCATGACCCCAAAGTCTCAGGCTGAGAGGAGCGCCGCGCAGTGAGCACTGACTGCTCTTTCAGCCTCTCCCCAGATGTTTACTCTGCAGGAAATTCTGGTGTTCATCAAATATAAGAAGCAATCATCCCCATCAGATTGCTCTCCAGGAAGTATTTGTACATGTGGGAGGGCGTACCCTCCTTTGTACATGCACTATAAAAACACATCATAAAACTTTACTGTGATGAAATTAGCTCTAAAATGAGAAGAGACCAGCAAACTCCATGGTTGCGGGGTTAGCCGCATCTCCTTCGGTTCTGACACATACGTGGTAGTGGCATGTTTTTCTGACTGCTTATCTTTGTGGTGTACATAGTAAGATACATCTACTTGGAGATTGGAGATAAAAGTCCAGTTGACAGAATGCTTGTCTAGAAGGCATAAACCATGGGTTTAAGCCCTACCATAGCATAAACCAGATCTGTCATCCCAGAACCTGGGAGGTAGAAGCAAGCCTTCCTCAGCTATTAAGAGTTTGAGGAAAGCCTGGGATTCAGGAGACGCCTGCTCCCCCTCTCCACCCCCCCCAAAAGATAGAACTCTTTGGCTTTCCAAGTTGGAGTGAGCACTTAGCATTGTGGGAGCACATGAAAGCATGGAACAACTGTGACTCTATCAGGGATGGCCCAGAAGGCAGCTGGGTTTTCCTCAGCTCAGGGGTAGCTATAGAGCACAGTCTGTAAGGATGAGACATGGTGAGGAGGACAAAGGCCAAGGTAGGCAACTGGAAGGCTGCTCGGGGTCCACTGACAAAGAGGAAGACATAGTAGGGCGGTCAGACTGCTCACATGTCCTGAGGAGCAGAATTTCTTATCTCTGACCTTACAGTGAGACTCTAATATTTATTTTGTGTGTGTGTCTTTGTGTATGTATACGTGCAGGTGTGCATGTGGTGGTTGTAAGACAGTTTTCTGAAGTTGATTCTCTCCTCCACCGTGTGGGTTCTGGGGATGGAACTCCGGTTGTTGGTGTTGTTTGCAAGTATGAATCTGCTGAGCCTTCTTCCCAACCCAAGAATTGCTTTCTTTAAGCATAGGTTCCCGAGTGTTTTCCTGTTACTGGGGCTTATAGACCCACTGGGTTGAAGTGGAAGGTCCCTCGGATCGCTATCTCAGGTCTTCATTTTAATGAGGCATAACAGCCTCTACTGTGTAAATAACATAAACCGATGTCTCCCATGTACCTGGGGAAGGGAGTTTATGGAGTTGCGATCAGGAAGAGCAGTGCGGAATCTGGTTTGGGGTGTGTCTGCATGTGAGACCTCAGGATTCTGCTTCTCTCTATCTTCTTCCCATTCGTTTCTTGCTCTTGGCATTTGTTTCAAACAAGACCTCATACAGGGGTAGCATGAGCCCAAGCCAGGGTCCGAGGACTGACTAAATGGCCCCTTGTCTCCCCCTGAACCAGTCACTGAGACTTTGGAAATGTAGTAGAACAGGAAATACTAACGTCAGCACCACCCAGGCCACGTGGACCCAAAGTGGGGAAGGGTTAAGCCCAAATGAGGGCAGAAATGTTGTCAGGCAGACAGTGTACAGAAGGATAGGCTGGGGAGGTAAGATGTTTCTCAGATGTGAACAAGATGAGACACAAACCAGGTGTGTGCTGTCATCCTGTAAAGGCAGGAGGATCAAGAGTTCAAGGCAGTCCTCAGGTACATAGCAAGTTTGAGGCTAGCCTGGATGCTTTGAAACTCTTCAAAAAACAAAAAAAAAGGACACAAAGAGCTAGCAAGATGGCTCCACAGGTGAAAGCACTCACCACCATGGCTGACAGCGTGGATTCTATCCCCAGGAGCCATCCGGTGAAAGAAGAGAAGCAGCTATTGCACTTTGTGCTCTCACCTCCGCACAGGCGCCATGACACATACACGCACACAAAATAAGTAGGTAAATAAATAAATAATAATAGAAAACTATAGGAAGCCAATAGCGTACGTCTTTAACCCCAGCGCTTTGGAGGCAGAGGCAGGAAGATCTCTGAGTTCAAGGCTAGCCTGGTCTATAGATGGAGTTAGTTCCAGGCCAGCCAGGGCTACACAGGGAAACAAACAAAAAAAAAAAAAAGAGAGAGAGAGAGAGAGAAGGACAGAGAAACTTTATTCCTGCATAACTTGGGGCTTCTGTGGAGAAGTCATTTGAACATTGGCAGTGTCGAGTGTGACTGCCTTGCCGGGTCTACATGCCCACAGTTAGACCCACACACAAGAAGCAGTCCAGTGCTGGGAATTGCATTTTCTTGTCCCCTAGACTAGCTTGATCTGCACCCACCCCAGAGAGCTGCGGCTCTGGGTGGTCACAGGGCTCTTATCACCGGGTTATAAATACAGCAGTGTTCTGTTGTTTGCTCCCAGATCAAAGTGGAGACAGTCCTGGCTAAGCCATTATAGAAGCTGTGTCTGAAAGGCAGGGCCTTTTCACCCTGGGGCAGAGCTAGACCGGGTCCCCCCCCCCCCAATTCCTCTTTATCTCTCCATCCTTACTGGAGTGAGTTCCTCTAACTCCAGTGAGCCATTGTTCCGTATTGAGTGATGGGGCTACATATAGAACTAGGTTAGGGTGCATCCCTAGGAGGCCTTCAGTGTGGCAGGACTTGACAGAAGACCCCTGCCCAATGCCGCAGAGCCCCTAGCCTTAGCTCACACCTTTAGCTGTCACCATTACCTCTTCTCAAAGTTGCCAGGTTTGGGGGTGGAGGCGAAGGCCACGAGTGGAGAGGTGGCAGAGGCTAAAGTGTCCAGCTCTGGAGTGGCGGTTTCAGTGCGGTGATGGTGTCATGGTCCTCTACATTGAGGGAGAGTGTCGAGGGTGGCTTTCTGGAGGAGGCGGTATTTAAGGCAGGTTCCCACAGCAGTAGAAAGGCCTGAGCATGGGGTAGGGAGCTGGGTAACCAGAGGTGAGTACGGAGTGTTACCAGGGAGCCTTGGTGGGGCTGTGGGCTAAATGTGCTTCTGCTGTTACAGGGACACGGACAAGGTGGAGCGGCAGGCCATGCCGCAAGCCAACCATACTGATGCCTGTCAAGAATGTGGCCACATGGGACCTGGGCACTCAAGAGAGTGTCCTCATCGAGGCTACGAAGACTCCTTTGGCTTCAGCAGGAGGGAGCAGGAGGAGGAGCGCTTCCGTTCTCAAAAGGACCCATTGGAGGGCAGGCAGGACAGGAGCAAGGCCAGGTCCCCGTACTTGACACCCGAGGAGGATGCCTTGTTTGTGGACCTACCCGGTGGGCCCCGAGGCCAGCAAGCACAGCCACAGCGGGCTGAGAAGAATGGGGTGCTACCTTATGGCCCAGGAGAACAGAATGGGACCAGTGGGTACCAACGGACTATTCCTCCAAGGGCTAACCTGGAGAAACACAGCCAGAGGAAGACCAACCTGGCCCAGGCAGAGCACTGGACAAAGACTCAGAAGGGGGATGGCAGGAGGTCAGTCCTGGTGTTGAGATGCCACTAATGAACACGGTAATGGGAGTGAGGCTGGGGATTTCTTCAGTAACTGCTCAGCTAATCAACCTCTCTACCTCTATGTGAACATTCTTAGCAGCCCTCCAAGGAGGGGCGTTAGCTCTAATTTACAGGTCAGAGAAACGGGCTTGGAGAAGGGAAGCAGCCTGCCTAGGACATTCAAACTAGTGGCAAGGCTGGAGTTTAAAGTTTAGTCTGTGGGCCTCTGTCCACCAAGCAGACACAGTAATGTCCAGCAGCGTCAGTATGTGATTGACTTTACACTGCTGCCTGGTAGACTCTTGAGAACACTGCAACCCAGCTGTCACCCCCCAGATGCTTGGACTAGTCCAGGCACTGTGGACACTTGGCCTGTCAGTGGGTACAGGCTCCTTTAAAAAAAAGAAGTATATGTATGGTGTTTTGCCTGCATATATGTCTGTGTACCAGATATGTGGCCA
>CM053758.1:21703076-21799935 GCA_028658305.1 Pachyuromys duprasi
GCTCTTATTGTCCACCTTGTACAGAAAGGGAAGGGAGACTAGGACAGAAAAGACAGACCTGAGGTCAGATAGTTACAAGTGACTTAATAGGCCATTAGAATAGCATTTTTCAACCTCAGAGGCCTGTTTAAACAGGGTGAATGCACTCTGCCCAGAAGTTATTATTCATAGGTCTAATGGGGCCAAGAAGTCTACATTTTAAAACTATATTTTAGATAGGGTCTTGATCCCAGACTGGCTTCTAGTCTATTCATACTCTTCTGGGATTTGAACCCTGGGCTTTGTGCATGCAGACAATAACTCTTAGCAACTGAACTCTACCCCTAGCCCTGTGTTTAAGACTTTTTAAAGTTTTTTATTTTATGTGTATGAATGTTTTGCCTGCTTGTATGTGTTCCATGTGTCCCTGCTGTCTGCAGTGGTCAGAAAAGAGAGTTAGAGCTCTTGGAACTGGAGTTACAGTGGTTGTGAGCCACCATGTGGGTGCTGGGAATTGAACTCAGTTCCTTTGCAATAGCAGCCAGTGCAAAGGCATCTCTTTAGCTTTTACTTTCAACCAAAAAGTAATAAATATGGGACTAGAGAGAGAGGGCAGTTGCAAGAGTGTTTCCTGTGCAAGTGCAAGAACCTGAGTTCAGGTTCTCAGCACCCACATAAAAGCCAGGCATTTCACCGGAGCTAGGCGGCCCCAGGGGTAGGGGGCAGGCACATGCATCTAGAAGTTCACTGGCCAGCTAGCTTAGTCAGAATACAAAGTTCTAGGCCAGTGAGAGACACTGTCTCAAGGGAACAGGTGGAGAGTGTTAGAGCAGGATACTTGATGTCCTTCTCTGGCCTGCACACACGCATACCTGGGTATGCACACTCCAACATATTTGCGTGCACACGTGCACACACACATACATATAATCATACATCTGAAAAGGTAATAATTATATACTGACAGAGTAGATGGGACATTTGCATACATTGTAAAGTTGTTGAAACAAGGTAATTACTGCTCATCACCTCACCACATGCCCTTTTTGTATGTGATTGTGGTGAGAGTAACCAGTCTCTCCTGTGACAGCTTTGAAGTATTTATTATTACTAACCGTGGTCACCATGCTCTACAGTGGGGCTCTGATACACACCCACTTGGTCCAGATGAAACCTTGAACATGCTGACCAACATCTCCTCCCTCTTTATTTCTGCCATGTCCAGGTCTGGTAACCACAGCTCTACCCTTTGCTTCTCTGCATCCCACATAGAAGGGAGAATGTTCAAATGAGTTCAAGTCAGTGTTTGAATTCAGGTTTTTGTAACCTCGGGGCCTATTCTCTTTATAATACCACACTACCTTGCAGATTAGACTAAAAAGTCAAACAAGAAATGAATGTGTGTGTGGGGGGGAGAGCAGGCACATGGCAGGTACATGGGTGTCGGCAATGCACATCCAGCAATCAGAAGACAGTTTTTGAGAGTCGGTTCTCCCCTGCCGCTGTGGGTTCTGTGGAGTTACTTTAGATTTTCAGGCCTGCTTGGCACTTTTAGCTACTAAGCCATCTCACTGGCCATAAACTTTAATAACTTTTTAAATTTATGTTATGAATGTTTTACCTGCGTGTATGCCTGTGCATGCCCAGCGCTCATGGAAGTCAGAGGAGAGAGTTCAAGCTCCCAGAACTAGACTTACAGATAGTTCTGAACCATTTGTGGCTGCTGTGAATTGAACCTGGGTCCTCTGGAAAAGCAGCAGATACTCTCACTGCTGAGCCATCTCTCCAACCCTAGAATATTTTTTCAGACAAGGTTTCCTGTATCCTTGGATGGCCTAGAACCTACTATGTGGCTGAGGATGACCTTGAACTTTCGCTCCTCTCCCACCTCTGCCTCCCTATTGTGGGGATGATAGGTAGTGTATGCCACCACACCTCACTTGGGTTTTAATCTGTTTAAAAAAAAATCCATATTCTATCTCTTGCTGATTTTTTTTTTTCTTCTGTCTCAGGAAATAGAATAACTAGTGGCAGGGCCTTTGAGTTATGTCTGCTTCTTGACAGGCTGGTTGTTGCATCAGGACTTTCTTAGGCCATGGAATGTGAGACAGATTTCTGTTAAGACTGTTCCCTTTGGCTGGGGAAGAGATGTCATGGAAGTATGAAAAGTCATATCAGCTCAGGACCTTGGAAAAGCTGCACCCTGAAACAAAAGGCTAAGTAGCGAGGCACACTGCAGGCTGTGGCCCCACGGGTGAAATGTGGGCCATTGTCCGGGAGCATGAGCAAGATTTGGATAAGTAGGGCTTGGGGAGCATGAATATAGAGGGAAGAAGTGTAGTGTAATGAAAACCAAAGGAAGCAGATGTTGGTGAAGAGCTCTCAGCCATGGAGGATGCATTTTCCCTTACTGACCTCATTAGTTCTCAGAACCCCTGAATGAGGCAGTAATGTTACTGCACATACAGGTAGGGAAACTGAGGCTCAGAGCAGTCAATAAGCCTCCCATGGTCACATAACCAGTGTATGGTAGAGTTCAGATTCAAACCCAGGCAGGCTACACCCTACTTTTGCTTTTTGCACAGTGCTTTTGCTTTTTGCACCAGGAGCTCCCTGGTGGACAACAAATGTGGGGTGCTCATGACTCCAGTCATTTTCTTTGTGAGCTTCGAGGGTTGGTGATAGGCTCACAGGCAGAAGGGGGGCCTCTCACCCTCAGAGAACTGTGAGGCCATCCCAGACCCATGCCCTTTGCTTGTCATTGGCAGCTGGTAAGGAGAGGCAGTTTAATCACACCGCACCAGGAGTGATGGGCAAGGGATCCCCGGGTGCTCCTGGCTGGGAAAACTGCCTCTGGGGACTTCTGCAGTGAGAAACCCTACGTGTCCGGTTCAGTCACTGTTTGGGGGGGGGGTCCTCACAGTCTTCCGCACAAGATGACCTTGTGGGCTTCCTTAGCTGTGCTGCCTTTTGTGATGGCCTGACCCGCTGTCTCTCTTTCTCAGCTTGCCCTTAGACCAGACTCTTCCTCGCCAGGGTACCAGCCAGCCCCTGTCCTTCCCGGAACACTACCAGACCCTTCCCAAGAACACTAGACATCCTTCTGGGAGCTCTTCGCCCCCTCCCCGGAACCTGCCCAGCGATTACAAGTATGCACAGGACCGAGCCAGTCACCTGAAGATGTCCAGCGAGGAGCGCCGGGCACACAGAGATGGCACCGTGTGGCAGCTGTACGAGTGGCAGCAGAGGCAGCAGTTCCGCCACGGCAGCCCCACAGCGCCCATAGGAGCTGGCTCTCCAGAGTTCACCGAGCAGGGCCGCAGCCGGAGCCTGCTGGAGGTGCCCCGCTCCATCTCCGTGCCTCCGTCTCCTTCCGACATTCCTCCTCCTGGGCCTCCGAGGCCCTTCCCACCCCGGCGGCCACATACACCAGCAGAAAGGGTCACGGTGAAGCCGCCCGACCAGAGGAGGAGTGTGGACATCTCGCTGGGGAGTTCTCCCAGGAAGGCCCGGGGCCATGCAATCAAGGTGAGGCCTGGGAACTTGTGCCAGGTGGCTGGGGTCCGGCATTGAGAGACAGGGTCACTCAGTAGGTTCCTGGCAGCCTACAAGGCAGGGGAAGGTGTTGGTGTTCAGTCAGTTCACTTGTCTATCACGACCCAGCTGAGTTTTAACCCTCTAGGGGCCTTTAGGTTTGCTGTGCTGTGCCCAGTGAGGAAGGTGGTGTATCCATTTTGGAGACCAGGCACTAGGGCTCAGCTAGGTGGATGGGCACCTGGTAGGGGGTCCGGGCAGTGAGTGGCTGAGGTCTCCTTGCCTGGCCTCAGTCTGGCTTCTCCTCTCCTGTTACAGAACTCCTCTCATGTGGACCGGCGTTCCATGCCTTCCATGGGCTACATGACCCACACGGTCAGCGCTCCCAGCTTACATGGAAAATCGGTAGGCAGCCCCTGACTTCCCTTTCCAGATGATCGACACGCTGTAGCGTACAAAACCCTAGTCCGCAGAATTTCCTCCCTCAGAGTCAAGCAATTCCAGCCCACAGGGCAGCTTCCAACCCTGTGTTGGTGGTGAGGAGACAGGCCCAGTGGCTCACTCAGGCTTTGGAGCAGGCCCTCCAAAGTTTAAGGAAAGTGGAGGAGACTGCTGGGCTGGTCCTCTCTTTAGATTTTCCTGGAAGTATATTCTAGCTACCTGCTCTCTCCTTTAGCACCTCTTCTTTCTTCCCTGGCCTTCACTGTGATTGTTTAACGCTCCCTTCAAAGCACTCAGCCTGCTGGGTGAAGCTGAGCCGGTGGCTTCCGAGAGAACAGCTTCTTGTGCCCTATACTGGCGGTGCCTATATTTGCCCTAGTGACAGAGCCAGAGCCTAGTGGTGTCACATCAGTGTTGTCCGGGCACGGGGTGAAGAATGTAATTGCAGCGGTGTGCCATGCGGTGGCTGACCCCCTCCCGGTGTGTCTACACGCCCGCAGCTAGAAGACCTCTCTCTGCTGCTCAGCCGGCTGCAGCGGCACCAGTCCAAGCTGGCCAGCGTGCGAAATTTCGCCGTGGGCCAGTTACTACACCACTACTTGACCTTTCCTGCCTGCCAGGTCAGCGCCGGTGGGCCCTCCTGGGCCCAGGCAGGGATGGCCTGCCGCCATGTTCCCCCGTGCCGTGCTCTGGTTCGTCCTGCTGGCTGGCTCTCTCCCTTGCCTGTTTGCTTCTGGGTGACTGGGCAGCGGAGGAGCTGCATGGGGTGGGACAGACCTGAACCTCGCTTCTGGGGCTGTGCAGAGTGATTGGCAGGCTGGTGCGTGGTCGTCTTGTCTAAGATCTGTGCCCTGTCGGCCTTGTCACTCATTGAAGACACATGTGGGTCAGCTTGGAGAGGAATGTAGGGCACCCCCATTTGCAGAACAGCCTTCAACTCTTGTCCCATTTAGCATTGTGGGAACCTGCATAGGTTAGGTGGGGTGGAGTTATCTTCATGGGACTAGAGGATCCTGAATGTCTCACCAAGAGCTTGTAGGCTGAAGGCAGAGTCCCAGTTCTACTGGGGTTAGAGTTTTATATAGCATCAGGGCCTTGGACTTGGCATCCAGGCTTCCTGAGACTACCCAGGAAGTAACTCTCATGGACCCCTGGAGCAGCCAAAGGAGCCTGCAAAGTTGGGCCATAGTGGTTCAGCCACATAAGCCTGGTCCCTCCACACAGCACAGAGCCAGGCAGAGGACAGATTAGGATGCTGGGATTGGCATCTTCCTTCCCGGACCCCCTTCGCAAGGCCTGAGGGACTTAGGAAATGTAATTAGAAAAATGAGTATAAAAAAGGACATGTTAGAAACAAAGTAAGTTGTGAGAGTAAGTAGATGGCTCAGTGGTTAAAGAGCTTGCCCTGAGAGAATCTGACACCCTGTAAATGCCGAGCAGATGTGGCTGTCCTGTGATTGCAGCCCCAGGGCAAGCTGGCTAGTAAGACTAGCTGTGTCAGTGAGCTCTGGGAGGTTGAGAGCCCCTCCCTTATAAAGTGGAATAGCAATGGAATGCTCACACAGATGAATGTGCCCCATACATGTAAAAACATGCATACACACATGCATACCACTCACAGACACACACCAAAAAAAGGAGGAGGTAGTCAGAAGTCATGAATTTCGTTTTAAATAATGTTCTCCAGCTGTATTTTTTCCTGTTCATCCACCTCATCTGTTCTTCTGCCCTAACCATCTTGTTCAAAGTGTGGAGGGACATTGACTTGGGGAAGTGGCTTGGGAAAGGAGTCAGTATAGGAAAAGAAATAAGCCTTCGCAAGCTATAGCATCCCTTAAAGACTGGGCTTCCATGCTTAAAGCTCTATGTGAACTTCTCATGTGTGTGTAGGGAGCTATCCATCTCCCTATCTTTGGCTTGCTCAGCTGGCTGCCCTCAGTTCACTAAGAACACGATGTCCAGACCATTCTGAAGCTTTTGCAACTCTTCTACCTTAGTTAGCTTCTGTGATCTGCCAAATGGGAGTATGACTTGTGGGGAGCCTTATTCTCAATAATTACACTGAAGAGCTTGATAGACCATGAGAGATACCACAGACAGTTGGAACCCCTACGCTAGCTCCTGATAAGGCTCCTTTGACTTCTTGCTGAGCAAAAAGAGCAAAGTTTCCAGAAAACTGTCAGCAGCTGCTACTTATCGTCCTGGAGCCTAAAGTCATCTAAGACCTAATTCTTCACCCAAGTCATTTCTCTGCCTTTTCCAGTTGTCCATCCACATCACTTGGGGTCTTGTTATATCATGCGTGTGACACAGCCCAGTCCAAAGGTTTGATGCCCAGAACTGGAGCAGTGGTGTCAATGAGGTCCTAGCTTGGAGTGTGGCAAGTGCTTTTCCAGGCAGAGCTCCTGGTTCTGCCTCAGGATTCCACCGTCTTCCTCATCTGCTCTTCTGCCCTAACCATCTTGTTGGGTCCTCCCTGTCAAATCACAATGAGTGCAAGGATAAGCTGGCTTTCTCCACAGTGACCCACAAGCTCTGCCATGCTGACAGAGGCTTCTGTGCTTCCTTCGTGGCCTGCAGTGTTGGTCTGCTGTGGTCCTGTGTCTCCAGAGTTGCATAATATGAATGATCTTGTTTCGGAGACCCCAGATTATTTAAATCCTAGTGCTTGTAACTGGTTTTTCTTTCTCTCTGCTTCCTTGGAAGGCTGATGACACCTACCTCCAGCTGAAGAAGGACCTGGAGTACCTGGATCTAAAGGTGGGTGGAGGGGCTGGAGAGATTGCTTAATGGTTGCACAGGACCCAGGTTCAGGTCCCAGCACCCACCTCAGGCAGTTCGCTGCCACCTATTATTCCGTTCTAGAGCATTTGATTCCCTTAGACTTCCACAGGGACTCCCAAGCTCACACAGGCACACACTACTCCTAAATAAAGCTAATAAATCTTTAAAGGTGAGTGGCATCAGGATACCACCTTCCGTAGACGCTCATCTTCCCGAAAGTATTACTTACTGGAACCCAGCATTCCCGCTCCAGACCCTAAGTGAAAACTCTTGTTTGAATCAGGAGAACTTGACTGCTTGTGGTCTGACTCCTGTGGAGTTCCTTGTGAGCCCTGTTGTGAGGTCTCTGGCTTAGAGATTCAGGATCATTTTGATCTCTTCCTTCCCTTGGTTAGAGCCAGAGGTTCCTGGGGAATAGCCATTGGCTTTGTCAGAGCCTCTGCTGCTGGTAGGAGTATGTTTGTGTCATAGGGAGTGGCTGGTGTGTATTTTCTGCCACAAATGGCTTGGTGGGTCCTTTGGGTTTGTTGATGAGGGAGCAAGTTCCACATGGAGTCATAGGTCTTTGGGGCCTAGCAGTAGCCTGGCCCTTCAGAGCTGAGCACTAGGTGTCTGTTGGTACTTAAAGCTCAAGTTCTTTCTCAGTCTTCACAACAGATGAAAGGGCCTAAAGAAAGCTGCTGCTGACTTGTCACAATCCTGCAATCTCCCTCTGGGGGCAGCCAGCCTCATGCTGGAGGTGTGAAGACTGTAGGCCCCAGGGAGGGAGGAGGGCTGTCTTATCTATACTACACTATGGACCTGGCTCAAGACATTTCTGATGCAGGGATCTTCTCCCAGCCTCTTCGGGCTCAGTGGTAAATACTAGGTCTAAGGCGACAGGTAGGGGTTTCACCAAGGCCTTTGGTTAGATATCTCCTACGTCACTTACGCATCTGTTAAGCACTTGCTGTATGCCCAGCTCTACAGTAGACAAAGGCAGATGCAAAAGAAGAACTGAGGCCCTGGTCTTAAATTTCCAAATAATGTGGATTAGGGTAAGAAAATATCCCCAAATGATAGCACATATGGTGACCATACAAAGATCTCTTTGGCTCACTTCTGAGCTGGAGTCATGAGAATGCCTATGGGCCATGAAAAGGGCTTCTGAGGGAGTGGGGAGCATGTGAACAGAGCTTTGAGGGAACCATGGCTTAGAAGAGTTGTGATGAAGTAGGTGGGGATAGGACCAGAGTAAGCCAAACAGAGCTGGGGTGCAGGGTGAGATTAGGTTTGTGGAGCAAGGTAGAAACATTGACTCCTGTTCTGTGAAAGGCCTTAGGAAGGGAGACCTTAAAGGAGGGGAAACTGAGGTACAAGACTTCAGAGCAAGAGTTCCTGTTTGTCCTGACTCCAACAGAAGCTGAGTAGTGATGGCCCATGTAGTGTGTTTTACCTTATCATATTAGCTTGCACAGTAGCCGTATAAGGGAGGTAAGGCCTTTCTCAAGGCCACACTGGAGACAGACATTTGAGTCCAGCACTTACTCTAAAGCTCACATTCACATCGCTACACGCCTTATAACATCTCGTTTGTGCTGCTGTGGTCCCAAAGGCATTAAACTTTTTGGGGAGCCCAGCTGGGGTTAAGATGGCAGGAAATGGATTTGATGGGCTGGAGGCAAGTTGCATTGTAGGGATGCTTTCTTAGCTAGGAGCTGTGTCACCCGAGGAGGCATTCTGGATGCTGACATTGTCATGAGAACAGCTGGGCTGGAAGCCAGTTTCTCATTACTAAGCTCTTCTCAGGGAACTAGTCCCCAGATGAACTTCTCCTGCAATGGGAGAGACTTGGCTCTCCAGCTGCCCGTGTGAGAAGAGAAGAGAGGCTATGTGTGGAGTATTGATCCGAAAAGTCAGAGGGTTACTGTGTCTTCCGTTAGAGGGCAGGGACCTATCTGCTCTGCCATGCACAGACCCAGCTGGGATATGGGATTCTTAGAGGAGAGGCCCACTGCAGGACCCAGAACCCAGGGTTGAGGGCTGGCCTACAGATGGTATGTTTATAGATGTTCAGAGCCTGCCAAGTGTAAAAGTGTTACTCCAGTTTCCAGTGTTAGAGGGTTAAACACATGCCGCTGCTCTGCCTACCTTGGTATGCTGATGTCCCCATCACTGTTGAATGCAGTTTCCTTCTTCCCCCAGCATCTCTGCGGAACAAGGGAGGGTTTCCATAGTGGTAAGTGTGCCTGTGAGAAGTTTGCAGCAGCAGCATAATGTGAATGACAGGGAGTTAGGGACAGTTTGGGAGAAGTGGAGACAGGCTGCAAAGCTCTGGTGTGCCACCGTATGCTTTCTGTGGCCCCAAGGAGGGTTAGGCTATAGGAAGATGGTTCAGTTGGTAGAAATGCTCTTCTGAAAGGGCTTTCTCTATGGTGGTGAATGTCCTCTCACAAGGCCAATGGATTGGAACTCCAAGACATATTGGACTGTGGATCCTATGATTTACTGAGCAGAATGTCCTTGAAATAAGGGGGATGTACTGCAGGTAGAGACAGCACAAGAAGAGGTTCGCAAATCTAGGAAAGTGGATGCACTTGAGTGAGCCCAGGAGACCACCCTAGGCATGGGAGACAAGCTCTGCCCCTCTAGGATCAACTTCCTCTCTCTATGGTGCCATGGATTGAACCTCCAGCCTCACGCATGGTAGGGCAAGCACACTACCACTGAGCCATATTCAACTATGTCACCAAATCTCTTTTTACTTTTTGTTTGAAGACAAGGTCTTACTATTAATACATTCCCAGGCTAGCATTGAATTCCCTTTATAACCCAGGCTGGCTTTGAACTTGCAGCAGCCCCTCAGGCAGCTGGCATAACTGGGCTGTGCCACCACCAAGGTCTAGTTGGTGTGTGTGTGTGTATGTGTGTGTGTTTTGCTAGGAGTGCAGCCCAGGGCCTGTGTTTGCAGGCATTCTACCTCTGCTATATCCACAGCCCTATAATGAACTTATCTAGAGAACATTTCCCCAGGACAATCTGATCTGCTGATCCCCTCACTCTGCTGTGCTGACTTACATTCTTTCATGTTCTTGCCTCAAGAGCCAGGGCCTATTGCCCCTCTGGTCAGCTGACACTCAGTTTCCAGAGTTTGGGTGGTGATTTCTCCCTAGCACCGTGCACAGGTTTTCCTTCCTCGGGTGATAGCACTGCAGTGGGCGATCAAGAACAGGCACCTCCTAGCAGGTTCTCTTAGCCAGCATGTCTTGGGTAGTGCTTGCTTCTCTGCTTTCTCTTGGTGATGCCAGGGTAGAAAGGACTGAGCAGTGAGGAAGTTCCTATTCTGCAGTGTCTGGGCACTTGGCTCACTCATGCTGTTTAGTTCTTGCAGTAACTCCGAGTAATGGGAGTTCCTGTCCCTAGCCTGTTAACCAAGAACCCATGTCTTAGAGAGAATAAGGGGGTTCTGCACAGTTCCATGGCTGGAACTGACTTCAGCACTGAGTTGTCACCTTTGGGCTGTTTCCATCATGGCAGTTCTCCTCCCCTGAACCTGTGTTCCGCTGACTGGCTTAAAAGAGTGGCTGTGATGGGGTTGCTGTCGTCCATAGCATTTTAAACAATTACTCTTTTAGATAGGGTCTCACTGCGTTACCCAGGCTGGTCTCAAATACCTGGGCTCAAGTGACACTCCTGGACTGTGTGCCTATGCTCCTGGCTGAGTTATTTTTGTGCAGCTGTGAAGTGCATTCAGATGAGGTTGAGCAGCGTATCTTTGGCTGCTCAGATGCTGTCTTTGTAGATACAGAAGGCTGCATCCAACCCCAGGGGGGTCCCTTGTCTTCACATCTGTAGCACTGTGGGCTCTCTCTGACAGTTTGAGCTTGAGATCAGGGCTCGTCCATTTCCAAAGTCAGCTTCTGGGGCAGTGTTTTGCATTGTTATCTGGGGCGTAAGCTATTTCTGGAACACCTAGGAACTTGATTTTTAAAATATAGATCTGAGGCAGGTATGACGATACACACCTTCTTGTGGTCCCAGCTTCTTGGGGTCACTGAGACAGGAGGATCATTTGAGTCTATAAATTAGAGGCCAGCCCACAGAACATAATGACTTCCTCCCTTTAATTTTTTAATTTTCTTTTTAGGCTGGGCATGGTGGCTCATGCCTTGAGTCCCAGTACTGAGAGGCAAAAGCGGATGAATCTCTCTGAGCTTGAGGCCAGCCTAGTCTACATAGTGAGTTCCAGGACAGCCACCAAAGCTTCCTAGAGAGACTCCATCTTAAAGAACAGACAAACTTCAGAGCCTGGCATGCTGCATGCTTGTAGTCCTAACACTCAGTAAGGCAGAGACAGAAGGATTGCTTCAAGTTCAAAGCCAACCTGGACTATATAGTTCCAGGCTAGCCAAGGATGCATACACCCTGACTCAGAAATAAAATTTAAAAGCAGGTTTTGGAGGTAAAGTAGGTAAAGGAACTTGCTACCAAGCCTCGTGACCTGAATTTGATCCCCAGAACCCATATAGTAGAAGCAGAGAACCAAGTCTGCAAGTTGACCACTGACCTCCACACATACACTATAGGATGTTCACACAGAGAAATAAGTAAATGTTTTGTTTTGTTTTTTAAGGCAAATCTGGAGGTCTCAGCTGGGTGTGGTGGTGTTTGCCTTTAGTTCCAGCAATCTAGGAGGCAGAGGCAGGAGGATTGCTGTGAGTTCGAGGCCAACCTGGTCTACAAAGTGAGTCCAGGACAACCAACGCTACACAGAGAAACCCTGTCTCAAAAAAACAAAACAAAAATCTGGAGTTAGCACTCTTGTGCCCAGAATCCTGGGCTCAAGTCAGGCTCTGGTGTGACTCTTATGCACACTGAAATTTGAGGTCGCCATTCAGGAACAGAGATTACTAACCCCAGCCCTGAACTAAACCCCTGGGGAACTTCTAAACTGCTTGTTTCAGTCAGGGTTTCCATTGCCCTTATAAAGGAAAACATTTCACTCGGGCTGGCTTACAGTTGAGAGGTATAGTCCATCGTCGTCAAGGCGGGAAGCATGGTAGCCTGCTGGTAGCCATGGTGCTGGAGAAGGAGCCGAGAGTTCTGCACCTTGAAGTGAAGGCAGCACCTGGGCGCGACTTGAACATCTGAGTTCTCAAAGCCTGGCCCCTTCCTCCAACGAGGCTGCACCTCCTACTGTGGAGGCTGTTTTCATTCAAATCACCACAATGCATATCAATACTTGAGTCCTAGGCTTAGAGACTCTGACTTAATTGATAATATAGTCAAGCATTACTCTTTAAGAATCAGACCAGCAGGGCTGGAGAGATGGCTCAGCCGTTAAAGGCTAGGCTCACAACCATAAATATAAGAATCAGACCAGTAAAGTGATTGAATGAATGAATGAGTGGAGGAAGAAAAAAAGAATCAGACCAAACAATTCCTTAGGTGTTTTTAAAATACAGCAAGGGTTGAGAAATATCGCTTCGACGTGGTTGTTTTGTACATTTTTGTTTTTGTTTTGAGACCGGGTCTCATCTATCCCACGTTCTTGTATGCTCAGCGGGCTTGGATTTGTATCTTCCTGCCTCTGTGTCCAGTTTGTGCGGCACAGGACAGAGCGCAGGGCTTTGTGAATACTAGACAAGCACTGAACTGGTGAGGTACACCTCCCTTGGACATGCTAGCTCTCAGGTGTGGTTCCCAGTCCTCTGCAGCAGCATCACCTGGGAACCTGTTAGGAATGCAACAGACCTGCTCCACAACAGCCTCCAGGTGGAGCCCGTGCCGTCCAGGTGATTCTGCACGCTGAAGTTGGAGGCCAGAGTAGATGCCAATCCTGACGCCAAGCCGGGCGTGTAACTTGGGGTCTAGTATCCATGAGGCCCTGGGTTCCATTTCCAACCCTGTAATACAAAATAAAACTTCTGTTGGCCTGGGATCTACCCACCTAGAGGGTGGAGACAGTGTTTTCCTCCTTTCTTTGCATTTCTTTAATGTGTCTGTGTGCATGTGGAGGTGTGTGTACATTAGGTTAGGGGGGTCGGAGAACAGCCTTCAGGAGCCGGTTCTCTCCGTCCACCGTCTGGGTCCTGAGGATTAAGCTCGGGTCCTCAGGCTCAGTGGGAGCCTGGCAGCCTGTTTCCAACACAAACCATCGGTTAGGCCTGAACATCTAGCTGCACTATCAGTGTGGAGGTGAAGTCTGAGGACTTTCTGTGGAAAATAATTTAGAAATGAGGTGAATGCATGGTGTCACTCTAAACCAAGCGTCCAGGCACTACAGAAGGTGGTGAGGGAGGCAGGAAGAAGAGATCTCGTCTGTCAGACGTCACCTTCTGCAGCAGAGCTAGGGAAGAAGGAAGTGAGCGGAGAAGTGGCCCTTGTCCACGGTCAGCCCACACAACCCCTACCCCGAAAGCTGGCAAAGCTGATTAGGCCTGTTCTTTAGAGGCTGTCCCTGGCTAGGAAGTCCCATCACGAGGCTCGTCTTGACTGTCTGCACACCCCGTCTCTGAGGTTCCCCTTCACCAGCCCCCAGACTCTGGCTGCTCCAAGTGTTGTTGGATGTCTCACCTGTTACGTTTTGTTGTATTTGCCTTTCTGTTTGGAACAGATTAAAAATAATGAACCTTTGATCAACGTGCTTTACAAAGTGCTGAAGAAGTCAGCACGGGGCTGTCGGCCCGGGAGAAGCGTAAGATGATCGGATCCGTGTCTCCAGGCGGGGCCATTCCATTGCTTCTGGCTCAGAGCCAGCACCATCACTTGCTTAAGCAGTTGCTCTCCTGACCGCCCCACGCTTCCTGCAAGTCATTTCGGTTGATTTTCTTTAACCCAAAGCTCTCTTCAGCATTGTGGCCAATGCATTGGGCTGAACCGCTCATCTGTGGTGTCCTGTGGCTCCATCTTTTGTGTTGCAGAGGGTTGGGGAGCTTGCCTGGCTTGCCACCAGCTTGTGTTGTGTCTCCATCCTCACTTGTCTGCCTCCACATAGACAGGACTGAGCATGAGTTTCTTGGGAGGGAATAGCAGTTCCTAACCGCTTTAGCGAAGCCTTAGGCCCCACTGCCTCGGCCTTTCCTGAGGCAGGATGTTGACATGCAGGTCCCAGTCCCAGGTCCCGGTCTGGAACTGGACAGCCACCCTGTGTCTCCTTTGCAATGTAGCCAGCTCTCGGAGCCTTCTGAAGGAGGCTACAGACAGGGGGCAGGCGTTGTCAGGAGAAGTGAGGTGGCCCAGGAGCCCTGAGACTCTTCTCATGTAGAGATTCTTAAGATGAATGAGGACCTGAAACTTTTCATTTTTCCGGTGACAGATACTGGAGGCATTTGATGACCTTTTAAGGGGATAGACATACTGTTACCACAGAGCACAAATTTATTAGGGGAAACTTAGCTGCCATATACTACCTGTGGCTGTAACCGTTCATCAGAGCATCCCTTCTCAAGAACAGAGCTAAGCTGAAGGACCTCTGAGCTGCATAAAGCTTTTAGGAAGCAGGTACCCCGTGGCCTGTGACCTTTACTCCATTTGAAGCCAAACCAGGCAGTGTGATTTTGACATGCTCATGAACTCACTCAGGTAACATTCTCCATGTGCTGAGTCCTGGTTGGGCTTCAAGGAGAGAGAGAAAATACATCTTAGTCTCCACATGACCTCTAATGTGGTTAATATGTCTGGAGAGGAGAAATGAGCGAGCATCATTGCAATCCGACACTCTAAGCACCAGAGCAGTGACAGGCACCCTGTGTGAGAGGGACACCCTGAAGGGCACCAGACCCACTCAAAAGGAAGAAAGGCAAGCACTTTGAATCCTATAAACAGCACATTAAAGAGGACAAGAGAGGCCTGTTTCTTAGAAAAGAGGGAACGCAGATATCCCTGGAGAGAGAGAAGAAACAAAAGCTTGGATCCAGAGTCACCGAGGACAGCAGCGTAGGGCACAATTCAGAGGGATGCCACCAGAAAGCCTAATTTAGATTTCTCTTTCTCGAAATGCCTTTGTGGGTAGACACCTCATTTCTCTCCTGATGGTGCTAAATAAATGAGGCATTGCTCAGTTAGATCCTCTGCCTTATTTAAGCATCAGAGACATCCTAAAAAGCTTCAGGGGAAAAGGGAGAAGAGTTTGCTGGGGGAAATCCCGAGAGTACACCTCAATTTGAAAGTGATTTCTAGCTGATTAACGAGCCAAGGCCAGCTTCTTCAGAGAAGAGACCTACTCACAGCCCTCCCCTTGGACTGCTACAGGGCTGTGTATGTTCTAACTATGTATATACATGTTTGTACACATGCTGTGCCACAGACCCCAAGAAATTCCCTGAATGCTTGCTGAGCGCCTTCCCTTATGCCAGGCCCCATATCCAGGCTTTACCACACACACACAAAAAAAACAAGGCCAGGCTCCCTGCCTTCTCCTGCGTGGCCCAACAGAATCAGCCCTGAGCGTAAAGCAAGAAGTCATCTGATGAGGGTAGAGAGATGGCTCAGCAGTTAAAAGCACTGCCTCTTCTTCCAGAGGACTCGGGTTCCATTCCCAGCACCCACATGGCAATCCAAAAGTGCCTGTAACTCCAATTACAGGAGATCTAACACCCTTTTCTGGCCTCTGTCAGTACTCATGCATATGGTACACAGACATACATGCAGGCAAGACACCCATTCATATCAAATAAATAAATATGTATTTTTAAAGTCATTTGATAATGGCCTGGACTTACCGAGGTAGGGTGTAGGACAATTGGACAGGTGGATATGGTTAGTCTGAATGGAATGATTCATGCTGGCAAACTTCTTGGGCCTTCCAGATGAAGTGGGGAGGAAAGCAGGCTACCCCTCCAGCAACTGTCTCTGTCCATCCTGGGGCCCTCTGCCTGGCACATACACACTGCCTGCCTCTGTGATAGTTACCCTGTCCTCCATGTCCACTGGTCAGAGCTGCAAAACAGGACAGAGGCAGAATCTCTGACTGGAGATGCCTTAAATCTGACCTTGTCTTGACCATGAGAGCCTATGTCTTAACTGCCTATGGCAGAAAGGTGCCCTGGGTGAATGCAAGCATGGGATAGAGAGTTGGAATCAGCTTCTTGGGTATCAGTCAGCAGGAAGGCAGCAAGCTGCCTGCTTACAGTTGACTGAGGATGTGAAATGGGACATTCCACTGGCCTGGAAGTGTGGGTGACCTTTGTTCATTGCTTTGTTGAGATAGAGGTAGGTTGTAACTCACATGAATACAGTGGAGCCTGGTTGTCTGGGTGTGAATTTTTAAAACGCTGGCTGGAACTGAGCTGGGTCCCTTTCTCCCTTTGGTTGGATCTTTTAGTAATGTAGGGTTAGAAATGCTGGCCTTGTCCATAGGGTATGGGGCTTCTCAGAGATCTGAAACCACACCGGCTGCGCAGCAGCTGGTAGACCTGTATTTGTTCCTAGGTGTAGCAGCAGGCCTCTCTTATGAATGGCAAACCTCCAGAGACTCATAGAATGTGTCATGCTCATGTGGGGCAAATTGATGGCCCTGTAACTTGAGTGCCTGCATTTTCTTTATTTCGAGAAATTTAACAGTTCTGCTAGGATCACGGAAAGGTCTCCGTTTTTCCATAAAATGGAGTAGGCGTTGAAACAGTGCAGGCACTGCTCAAGTTTTTGCCCGTCTTGTGCCATGAGCCTCCTGCCTCTGCCGATACTTCCACATCCATCCACCACAGGACTGACCTACCTTCCTGGTTTTTGGCTCCACACACCAAGTTAATCATTCAATTGTTCACCTCCCAGATGACAGGCCGAGATCTTCTTAAGGATCGAAGTCTGAAGCCAATGAAGATCGCTGAGAGCGACACTGATGTGAGTTACCAATGGCAGGCTGGCTCCTCAGCCACCTCCTGACCTGGACCTGGGCAGCTTCTGAAGGGTTTGCATGGTTCTCTGGCCAGAGGCTTTCTGCTCTTATTCCAGAGGCCAGGCCTTGTTCTCGCTCCCTCCCCCAGTCCTCTCCAACTCGTTCTTGCTTATAGGTCAAACTGAGTATCTTCTGTGAACAAGACAGGGTCCTCCAGGACTTGGAAGACAAGATCCGAGCTCTCAAGGAGAATAAAGTATGCATCACTTCGGCATAGTCTCGAGGGATGGGTGAGGGGCATGGAGTCCGTCTTGTCTTTGCTCGCACAGTATTTGTGGACTCATGTCAGCATTAATCAATTTGTCATTAGAGGTGGTGTGACTCAGGTTATAGAGCATTTGCCTAACATGCCTGAAGCCCCTGCTTCCATTTCACATCCCATAAACCAGGTGTGGTTAGCACACACCTATAACCCTAGCACTTGGAAGGTAGACTCGAGGGGGAAATCAGAATTTTAAGGTCATCCTCAGCTATACAGTGCTTGGTTCAAATTTATTTGTATGTATGTATGTATGTATGTATTAGTTTACCCAGTCATTTTTTGCCCAAGGGTTCCTCAGAGACTTTTGTCTGAACCTCCCCTCCTTTTAGGGAGAACAGTCTGCCTGGTTCAGGTACCCCCTCATTCTGTGCTGGCTCAGCCTGGGAGAGGCGCTTCACTGTTGGCTCTGGTAGCTTGACATATGAAGCCCAGAGGTGTGCTGTAGCAAGAGTAGCCCTCATCACCCTGGGCAAAGCCTTTCTCTTCCTCGAGTTCCTTTCCTCAGAGATCTGGACCATGAAAGCAGCACGTCTAGATGGGAAGGCAGGGGTGAGCTGGGGTCACAGTGACTTTTTTCTCAGAATGACGTTTTTTCTTTTTGTATTCTAATAAGATATTCACGCTGTTGAAGATTGTGACATGCCTTTTTTTTCCCACAAGAGCTTGCAAAGCTCTTCTGTCTGTTTGTCCATTTGTTTCCATGTAATCTATAAGGAAGCAGGTTTTGCACCCACCTTGTAGATAAGAAGACTGAGGCCCAGCTTTATTGAGAGTGTCCTCACGGACCAGCCGGAGCCACTGTCTAAGGCCCTGTGTCTGCTCCAGCTCAGCTCAGGCCTCTTTGGCCTCGGTTGTTTGGCTCCTCTGAGTTTAGCCCTCCCATCCTTTTGCTCTTGGCCCTTTCTGGCACAGGACCAGCTGGAGTCCGTGCTGGAAGTGCTGCACAGGCAGACAGAACAGTACCGGGACCAGCCGCAGCACCTGGAAAAGATCACCTGCCAGCAGAGGCTCCTGCAGGAGGACCTCGTCCACATCCGCGCAGAGCTCTGCAGAGAGGCCACGGTATGTGAAGGCTGAACAGGTGACTTCACCTGGGGGCTGGCCATGGCTGTATTCCCATCTCTCCTGCTGTTGCGTTGAAGGCCAGGGGTGACCACTTGTCACTGCCTCCTGGCGGCAGCTTACCCAGGGGTAGATGTCTGTCTAGAGCCACCCTTTAGCTTTCCATCAGGATAGCTGAAGGAGGCCCAGTTTCTTGGGGTTGTCTTTGGGCTGTATTCTAGTCTGTGCACAGTGCATTCTGAGATGTCAGAATTTCTACTGTTGGCAGCTGTCAGTCTAGGATGGTGTTGACTTTTCCACCAGGGCAAGGATAGGAGAGTGGGCGGCACAGGTAGCCGTCTCCTTTCTACCAATGGCAGGCTGGCTCCTCAGCCACCTTTTGACCTGGACCTGCCTAAGCCTTCTCTTTTCCCCTCTGCCTAGCGGGTAGCAAGTGGGTTTTTGACTCTGGGAGGGGGCATCTGGGGACCAGAAGTATTTTCTTGGCCAATAGGAGATGGAAAACGCCTGGAATGAGTACCTGAAGTTGGAGAGGGACGTGGAACAGCTAAAGCAGACCCTGCAGGAGCAACACAGAAGAGCCTTTTTCTTCCAGGTGACCAAGAAAAGGGGTTGGCACCTCCCTAGCTCCATCACTAGCCTGATAGGGCTGTGAACTCTGCAAAGCAGCCACCCTAAGCTCTTCCTTGGCAGAAGCCTCTTTGCTCTCAATGCCTGGCTCTTGGTGTTTGGGACAGAGATGGTCCATTAAAAGGGCAGAGCCAAGAGGAACCCAGTTCGCTGCCCATACCCACCTAGAGTGTACAAATCCAGGGCAAGTTTCTCCGGGATTCTCTAGACAGTAGCAGGAAGTCTAGACTCTGTCTTGCTTCTGGTAGTCACTCCTTGGCCTGAGGAAAAGAGCATGAATTCAGTCCCTGGATGTTCTGCTCATTTGTACTTCTGGGGGAAAGGCTAGGTGATCCCTATCTCTGTGGCCCCTGGCCGATTTGGAAAAGGCGGCTTTAGCTTAAAAGTCAGGACATTGCAGCTGCCCTGTGCTCTCCTATTGTGGTAAGCATCAGGCTTCTACCCCACCCTCAAAATGGTTAAGATGGAAAATGGCCTGCTTCCCAACTCCACTTCAGAGCTGTCTCTTCTGGGGCTCTGGCAGATTCAGCAACTGTTCCTGGAGGCGTCTTGTACACAGGCGCTATGTATGCTCTGCCACTTGGGGAGCTGGACTTGCTAAATGATGATGGAGTTCTGATCCAGGTTCCTCTTCAGATTTCGTAATGAATATGTGAACTCTGGGTGTCCCCTAGCTCTAGGAAACTGAGGACTTCT
The DNA here is from genome assembly GCA_028658305.1 of Pachyuromys duprasi. Lineage (NCBI taxonomy): Eukaryota > Metazoa > Chordata > Mammalia > Rodentia > Muridae > Pachyuromys > Pachyuromys duprasi. The sequence goes on from CM053758.1 coordinate 21,722,342, forward strand.
TTGGGGAGTTTCGTTTTCTTTCCCATGGGCCTACTGTCCCTCACTCACTCATAGGTGGTTCTGGGAGACCAGCCGAGTACAATGTGGACACTCTTGCCTCTGGCTCAGGAAGAGCCTTAGAAACTCACTAGAATATGCTCCCCCACACCCCAATTCCTTCATTAGAAACAGCATTCCACAGTACTTCGTGTAACAGCTTGAACATACTAAGAGACCGCCATTGTTAAACTATCACAGCAGGGGCTGGAGAGATGGCTCAGAGGGTAAGAGCACTGGCTGTTCTTCCAAATGACCTCAGTTCAATTCCCAGAAACCACATGTGGTTCATAACCATCTATCATGAGATCTGGTGCCCTCTTCTGATGTGTAGGCATACATGCAGGCAGAATACTGTATAACTTAAAAAAAAATTCCCAACAGTTGTGTCCAGTTTTCACTGAGGTATATCTGTAGCCCATGATTTTTTGAGACAGGGCCAACTGTATAACCCAGGTTAGCTTTGAACTTGAAATGCTAAACTTAACTCTTTTTTTTTTAAGCTAGAGTTTCATCATATAGCCCAGGCTGGCTCCCAGCTATCTAGGCCAGGACTGCCTCTGCCTCTTGAGTGCTGGCGGTAAGGGTATGCGCCACCACAGTAAACATCCCAGCTGGTTTTCAGGGTGCTCTTGTTAAGTCCATTCACATGCTGTGCAGTCATATTCCAGAATTTTTCATCTTGTGAAATCTCTTCTCTTCCCCTCCCCTCCTCTGGTCCCGGCTTCCCTTGTTCTCTTTCTAGACTCTGTGAGATTGACTAGGTGCTGCATACATCATTTAAGTTGAGTCCTGTGCTGTTCAAGGCAGCCTATTTTTAAGTTACATAAAGTAGGCCAGTTGAGCTGGTGAACACTGCTCCCAGCATTCCTCAGTGGTCTGCTTCTCAAGCAGACTTTGAGTGGGCTTGACACCAGCTCTGGCAGGTTTCCAAAGGTTGTGCCATCCCCGTGGTGAGGAACTCTGACTAAAGACATGTGACAGATAGATCCTCAGAAGAAAATTCTCATGAGGAGCCAAGAAGATCCTGAACCAGTGCCCTGTCTTCCCCAGGAGAAATCACAGATACAGAAGGACCTGTGGAGGATTGAAGACGTCATGGCAGGCCTGAGTGCGAATAAAGAGAACTACAGAGTCCTGGTGGGATCTGTCAAAAATCCAGGTTAGATAGCCAGCCAGCTTCCTGATGGAGGGACGGGGGAGGGGAGCAGGTGACAGAGAGGCTGAGTTTCCATGGTCGTATTTCACTTGTGTACTAAGAAGCAGGGTCTTGATTCCACCCTCCCTGTATTTTTCTGTCCACACCCTCAGACAGGAAAACGGTGCCTTTGTTCCCTCACACATCCGTGCCTTCACTCTCTCCAACCGAAAGCAAGCCGGCCCTGCAGCTCAGCCCTCCCACCAGCCCTGTGCGGACACCTCTGGAGGTCCGGCTCTTCCCGCAGCTGCAGACCTACGTGCCATACCGACCTCACCCACCCCAGCTGAGGAAAGTGATGTCTCCTCTTCAGTCACCAACCAAGGCAAAGCCTCAGGTGGTAAGCTGTGGCAGCTAGGAGCTGAGGGCATGCTGTGTGACTTCCTGCAAGGGTATGAACACAAGCCTGGTCACCATGACTCCACTCAAATACAGTGAGTTTATCGGGCTTCCTTACAGCAGGGGTGGGTATGATTCACAGCAACAGGAGTGACCCCCAACACCTACATCGTTACAGAGTCCACCCCAGCACAAGTAATGACTCACAAAATCTACACTGGCAGAATCGCTGTTTTCACTCCATCTTGCGATCTCCTTCCCGTAGGCCAATGTGAGGAACAGGCTAGAGCAGCAGCGTTGCCGGGCAGGGGCAGGAGGCTGCTGGTGTGCAGCAGGGCGCCTGGGAGCCAGGGCACTGGGATTCCAGTCCTCAGGTTTTCACTGGGTCCTTGAGCAACTCCATCATCTCTCTGAGCTACCTCAGTTTCCTTTGGCGCAGATGATGGAACCTGGGTCTTCTGGAGAAGTATTCAGGTTTTAACTGTTGACGGCCCCAGTTTTACTATTTTGTGTGGTTCTTTGCTTGTTTTCTCAGAAGTTAAGAGCCCTGAGTGCTCTTGCAGAAGACCCCAGTTCGATTCTCAGCACTCATACAGCAGCTAACACTGACTAATAACTCCAGTTCTAGGGGATATGATGCCCTTTTCCGGTCTCTGTGGGCACTAAGAACGTACATTGTACACAGAGGTGTATATATAAAATAAAAATAAATATCGAATTGTTTTTGTGCTTTAAGGTAGGGTTTCTCTATGTAGCCTTGGTTGTCCTGGAACTGGCTTTGTGGACCAGGCTGGGATTAAAGGCTGGGATTAAAGGTGTGCGGCACTGCACACACCTCCCCCAATACACACCAGCTTTTTAAAAAGGGGGGAGATAGCTCAGTGATGGAGAACACTTGCTACTCTTCAAGAGGATTAAAGTTTAGTTCCTAGTACTGATATCACAACTGTCTGTAACTCCAGCTCCAGAAGATCTGAAGCCTCTGGCTTCCTAGGGTATTTACACTCAATATGCACTTACATACAATGTAAAATTTTTATTACAATATCCATTATGAAAAATGACATTAAAATGCATCAGTGAATAATAATTAGAGCTCCACCCCTGATATGCCAACACTCGGACCAATAAGCAAGCATGGCAACCTCATAAGAAGGCCTTCAACCATGCCATTCCCTTGCCCATTCTCCCCTTGACTCCCCGTGTTTGCATTCCTCAGCACTTGAGTTATGCCAGGACACAATGCAGCTATTCTGTGTCTTCAGCACTATGTGCTTCATGGGCCCTGTTGCATGCAGGGACCCCGTGCTGTTGCTTAGCTTGTTTCTTTCTTTCTTTTTTTTAATTAAATTTTTATTTTTTTTAATATTAGTTACAGTTTATTAATTTTGTATCCCAGCTGTATCCCCCTCCTTTATTCCCTCACAAGCCCACCCTCCCTCCTCATCTTCTCCCTACCCCTTTCCAAGTCCACTGATAGGGAAGACCTTCTTCGCTTTTGTCTGATCCTAGCTTATCAGGTATCTTCAGGCCTGGCTGCAAAGTCCTCCTCTGTGACCTAGAAGGGCTGCTCCTCCCTCGGGTTTGGCTGGTTTCTTTAATTTACTAGCATTTTAAAAACTAGAAATGGTCCCAGTGTGGTGGCACACATCTTTAATCCTGGAAGAGATGGGTGGATCTCTGAGTTCCAGGGAAGCCAGAGATACACAGAGAAAACCCATCTCAAAAAAAAAAAAAAAAAAGTAAATAATAATAGCCAATAATGGGTAATTTCAAAGAACACAGACACAAGAGCAACAAAGAAAGTGTCTAAGAAAATGTCTCCCTCCCCACTCTTTCTAGCCACTTTCTTCAGTCACAGGCAATGGGTATTTGGAGCTTATCTTTTAGGAGAGCTTTCTAGACCCTGATGATTCTGACATCTTGTCAGGTTTGGAAACCACTGAGTCTAGGGAGACTGTGGCTAGGCAGGTGACTAACCTTCCACCATCAGTGAAGCGCCTTGCTTTCAATGACTGCTAAGAGGGACCAGTGAGATATGCACTGCCAAGCCTAACCTGAGTTAGATCCCCCAAGACCCACGTGATAGAAGGGGAGAATAGATTTCCATGTGTTGCCTTTGACCTGCATTTGCACATCGTGGCATGCGTATGTCCACACAGACACACTTAATAAAATCTGAAATAGAATTTTCAAAGAAATGCTGGTAACTGTTGGTAAAACCAGCTTGCACTCTTCTCTAAGTTCTGTGCAATCTTGAAATACAAGGGAAACTAGAGTAAGGAAGAGAGAGGTAAGGAGGTAGAGCTGTCGTCAGTGAGTGGGTTTTCTTGGCCGAGTGGGTTTTCTTGGCCATCAGGCATGGTCTCCTGGCATGGTGGATCCACAGCCCCCAAGAGCCCAGCAAGCACACTAAGTACCAAGGAGACCAGCCTTGTTCCCTGCTTCCCAGGAAGTGAGCTGCAGTACAGGGCACCTCTCCTGCCCTGCCAGTCCGAGTAGGGAAGGAGAGACTTTGTAAGAATGTTCATTTTCAGGAGAATGATCAGGGGGATGCTGACTGATGGAACCAGGTCTATGAGCCGAGCCTCTGAGTCTGTTCATGCTGAACACTGCGGGTCCAGTAGATCTGTTCCCTGGGGTGGATGCTGCTGCCGTCTCAACAGTGGTAGTCAGCATCCTGCCTTCCCTGCAGCACATGCTGAGGAAGCAGGTGCCATTTGACCCTGCCGAGAGTGTAGATCCAGGACACCAAGTACTGGAGCTGGGGACACACTCTCTACCACCCAGTGCCACTTTGAAACTAGAAAGCCTATTGGATCAAAGAGAAGAGTCAGAATGAGGTGTCTGCCCAGAGCTTCCTTAGCTGGGGTGGTAAAGTGCCTCTAAGAGACCCTGTGGCAGTGCCGGGTAACAGCACCCCCCTTCAGTGTCATCCCGCTGGACACTGGTCTCTTTCTGAACAGGAAGACGAGGCACCTCCAAGGCCACCACTTCCTGAACTCTACAGCCCAGAGGACCAGCCCCCAGCGGTGCCACCTCTGCCGAGAGAAGCCACCATCATTCGGCACACATCTGTGCGGGGCCTCAAGCGACAGTCAGATGAGAGGAAGAGGGACCGGGAGCAGGGCCAGTGCGTGAACGGGGACTCGAAGGTGAGCTGGAAAGATGAGAGTGTAGGAAGGGCGGCGGGTGTGACACTCAGGACTTGACAGCCTCAGGCTCTGCCCACAGGTGGAGCTCCGGTCCTACGTGAGTGAGCCAGAGCTGGCCAGCCTCAGTGGGGACTTGCCTCAGCCCTCCCTCGGCCTCGTGGGCTCTGAGAGCAGGTACCAGACGCTGCCAGGCAGAGGTAAGGCAAGACCCTCTGTGGACTCCTTCAGGAATCCCTCACTGCACTGCACCACTCATAGCCTCTGCTGGGGCCTCAGATCCTGGTCTGCAGCTTCGGTCTAACTGTGACTGCTGAGGGGCCTGGCCTGACTTCCTCCCATGAGCAGCCTAATTCCCTCCCTCTTTTCAGGAGTAGTCTGTGTTTTCTCCCATTTCTGCCTCCAGGAGCAACAATAGTGGTTGCCCTAAAGTATGACAATGTTGAACTGTTTTGTGTGAGCCTCATACTTAGTAGTGCTGATAGGCAGGTGCTGTTATGATTCCCATCTTAGAGGTCAAGAAACTGAGGCAGCTTACCAGTTAAAAGTGCTGATTGCTCTTCTAGAGGACCCAGGTTCAATTCCCAGCACCTACATGGTGGTTTACAACTGTCCATAACTCATGCATGTGGCATACAGATATATATGCAAGTCAAACACCAACATACATAAAATAATAAAAATTTTAAAACACAAACTGAGGGTAAGAGAAGTGCTGGTTAGCTGATCACAGAGGAGGCCAGCAATCCCGGCACTGTGGCTCCAGATCACGGCAGCCTGCAGGCTGGGGTGCTGGGAACCACCAGCTCTGAGGCTGTGTCAGCCTGAGACTCAGGGAGCCCTTTCTTAAGCCCTTGGTCTCGTCACAGGGCTCCCTGTTTATCCCTAGCTAGTCCCCATGCAGCAAAGGGATGGAGGTTCTTGCCTCCCTTTCCACCAGCCACAGCCCAGCACTTCTGCAGAAGTGCTGATTGCTCTTCTAGAGGACCCAGGTTCAATTCCCAGCACCTACATGGCTAGAGGTGTCCGCTGCTCTGCAGGCACAAGGCCACCCCAGGCCCGCCCTCCTCTCTGCCTGTGTCTGGGGGGGGTTAGGGAGGCCTGGGGCGTGTCCAGGGATGTGCCTGATTCCTCCTTCCTTGCTAAGGGCTCTCGGGCTCCACGTCCAGGCTGCAGCAGCCGTCCACCATTGCTCCGTACGCCACACTGCGGAGGGGTCTGAATGCCGAAAGCAGCAGTGTGACCTTCTCTGTAAGTGGCCTCAGGATGTGGAGGGGCTCACATCCGTAGGAGGGGCCCTGGGACGGCCAGTGACCAAAGAGCCTTAGAGAATCTAGGGTCTTGTTACACCCCTGCTCACCAAAAAGGCCATTACCCTGCCGTCTGTATTTTCTGATGGCTTTCAGGCCTGTCAGGGCCATGAGAAGTCTCAAGAGGCCTGTACCCTAGGTTCCCTCTGGAGTGGAGATTGTCAGCTCAGCTGAATAGGCCCAACTTCAGGGTCTGTCTCTACCCAGAAAATTCATTAGGGCAAAGGGCATTGGGTACTTAGAGGAAGTGATTTTCTGTGGCTAAGTTAAGCCCAAATAGTGTATGACAAGGAGAGACTAAGCAGGGAGGAGACAAGGTGTAGTTCAACTGGTCAAGTGTTTGCCTGGCATGCACAAGGCCCTGGGTTTGACAATCTCCCCCACCCCCGCACTGCACAAATCAGGTTTGATTGTCAACACCTGTAATCCCAGCAGTTGGAAGGTACGGGGCGGGGGGTGGAGTGAGGATCAGGAGTTTAAGGTTATCCTTGGCTACGTAGTGTGAACTTAAGGCCAGCCCGCCCTGCCTGAGACCCTGTGCTACAAGCAGGAAGCACTGGTGCTTCTTGCCCCATCTACTCTGTGTCTCACCTCCTCCTCAGAGACCCAAGAGTGCCTTGGAGCGCCTGTACTCAGGGGACCACCAGCGGGGCAAGATGAGTGCGGAGGAGCAGCTGGAGCGGATGAAGCGGCACCAGAAAGCTCTGGTCCGGGAGCGCAAGAGGACACTGAGCCAAGGAGAGAGGACGGGCCTGCTCTCAGCCCGATACCTCAGCCAGCCGCTGCCTGGAGATCTCGGCTCAGTATGTTAGGCGGGGCTGGGACAGAGGCCAGAACTTCCCCAAGTCCCCCAAGCACACACACCGTCACCTACTAGGGTGACCTACATGTGGAGAGAACATCCTGAGGGGCTATTTGTCCACAGCCCCAGCTGCACGTGTGAGCTGGCCAGAGGATGACCCGGAAGCAGAGTAGTAGAGAGGATCTAGCAACAGAGGTCTCATCTATTCTCCAAGCCAAGTGGGAAGGGCCTCTCAGCTGAGTTAAGGACTTGAGAATGTAGGATCCGAGGAGTCGAGGAAGATGGTGAGGAGCAAGATGATATGCAAGTTGACCACACAGCCTCCCAAACTCCCAAGCAGATACTGGAGCCAGGGGAGGCGACTGAATAAGGGTTGGTACCCCCAACCTGGAGGTGCTGGTGGTCTCCCACAGCCCAGGGTGCTGAGGCCTCAGGTACTCAGGAGGGCTGGGGAAATCGGTGCTGCCCCCTAGTGGCTGGCGCTGCACCTGCCCACAGTTGCCTTAGGCCCTTTGTGGGGACTTTGCATTTGGCTTTTGGGTTTGGAGACCCTAGTTCCCCAGCCCTCGAGCCTGACTGCCCTCTCCCTAATTCATTGCACAAGCTCTTTCGCTTCTAGTGTTGCCGCTCACTGCCTCTAATCCTGCCTGATTGTCTTTACAGACGTTCTGATGGCCACTGGGCCTCCTCTAACCGGCCAGTGCGGCCTCTAACAGGCTTGTATTCTAGCAGCTTTTGTCTCTAGCCTGGCAGGCACCTCACCTTTCCACTGCCCTGCTCCGTGTAGGCCGACTGACCAGTAGCCCACTCATCTCAGAAGCTGCTTTGTGAGGGCTGTACCCATTAGCAGAGGTCTGGGCACTGGGTAATTACAGATCCCATGCCTTACCCTGGACGGTAACATCAACTTTAGAAAGTGCATGTGTAAGTTCTACAAAGTCTGAGGCCATCTGGTTGTAATTCCTCCTATCCCATTGCACAATTCCTTATGGAAAAGCTTCTGTAATCCTGATAAGGTAATTTGAATGGATAGCAAAATAAACTGAATTCGGAGGGCCTCTCTGCAGCTGTTAGTCACCAAACGACTGGAATAATGTCTCTAAAAGCTATAAACCCATTAACTTTTAAGCTTTATAAGTAAACACCATATGGGGTAACCCTGACTTTCTACAACCTGCTGTCTCAAATGCGGAGAGTACTTCAGAACCATAACTCCAATACCCTGTAATTTTTTTTTTCTTTGGGGGAAAAAAAAAGGCTTGTGTAAATCTAATCAACGCCAATAAACATGTTCTTCTTATGACGGATTGGCGTGGTTCTTCCGCAGGGTTACTTTGCAGAGTGCAGTGAACTTTTGCTGTTTGTGGAAGCAATCAGGCTGGGTTTAAATGAGGACTTGTCTCTATTTGAGCACTTGTGAGCGTGTAAGAAAATGTGTGTTTTCATTATTAAATCTATCCATAAACTTCAATTGCCTAATTCCTCCAAACTGTAACTGGGAAACAACCACCAAACACGATTCTATTGGTTTGAGATGGATAACTTGAGCTTGTGCATGAATGTGTGGATCCTGGCCTTGGGCTCGGGGTTCGGTGGGGTGTGAAGCATCTACTGTGAGGTGAGTGGAGTGAGACAGAGCAGCTGACCTGAGGCGGAAAGCATCACCTCATCCCCACAAGAACGCTCTTTGTTCTCTTAGGATCAGAGGTCTGAAGTGAACAGGAAGCCATCTTAGAGCTGGATAGACAAGCTTGGGTCCGATTTTTCCCTGTTGGAAAGAGACAGTTGATACAAAGTTGCCACTGTGAAATAACCTAGGAGCAATTGTATCTGATCTCACATTTAGTTTCAGTTTCAGTTTGTTTTCTAGTTTAAGGAAAGTGTCTCATCTCCAGTGGGTAGCATTTTCCAACCAACACCCTGGAGCTGATTGGAAGTCTCTGGCCCTGATAGAGTGCAGGTTCCCTGTGCTGCGCCAGCCCTGTATAGAATGTCCAGTAGAGAGCTCATCCCCAAGAGCTTGAAGGCAGTTGAGGGGCTTGATTTTTTTCCCCACTGTTTGTGCACCCGGAGTGTATGGCTCCTAAACCAGGAGGCCTTGGGAGAGGGGGGGATTTGGAGGGGCAGGTCATCTTGGGGTCACCCTCTTATACCTGGGAATGTTTTGGATCCCTGTGGACCACTGTGAGCTTAAAGTCTCGGGTCTTCCTCCAGTAGGATGCACATTTGAACGCTCTGAGGTCCTAGATCAGAACACAGCCAGCAGTGTTGAGGAGGCCGCTGGGTGGAGGCAGAGGCCTTGTTTTCGATCGCACACACAGCTCCAACAGTTGCCTAATGTCTCAGAGGTCCATATTCTCAGGACACCAGGCCTCAGGGCCCTGTGTGGTTCTCGGGTCGGCCTGGAAGTGAGTTTAACGCTCTCCTCTGTTGCCAGTGGAAGCGAGAACAAGATTTTGACCTGCAGCTGCTGGAGCGGGCTGCACAGGGGGACAGAAGAGACAGAGAGGACGGCTGGCTGAAAGTGCAAGCCACACCTGTCATGGAGTTGGACCTGGAGCCACAAGACTATGACCTGGACATCAACAGAGAGGTGAGGCCAGGCGCTTCCTTCATGCTTCCTAGAGGTCATGGCCCTCAGGTTTCCAGCCTGACGTGCGTTCTCCCCAGGCAGGGTTTGCCTCACTGCGCTCAAGAAGGTGGACACCTGAGCAGTGGCTTGAGACCATACGGGTGCCAGGGCTTCTATGCTTGAGCCTGTTTCTGTACTTGGGAGCAAATTGTGCCCTGTTCTCTTAATCGTGGTACGGAGAGGATTAAGTGACTCAGCATGTTCCCAAGAGGTTTAGAAAATGTTTCCTGGATCATTGTTGGTGGCCCTTGCGAATGGCCTCTTCCGCAGACCGTAGCTGTCACATGTGGTGGGAAAATACAGTGCCAGGCTGAACATCACAGGAGACTTTTCCCTGCCAGGACTGGAGCCAGTTTTGGTCTGTATTCTTCTGGTGCCCTCTGGTGGCTCATTTGCCTCACCACAGGGCAGGCCTAGGAAAACAGGGCCAGAGAAAGGAAAGGGGACTAGTGCCTGAGTGCCAGTGCCTTTGGTCTGTGGGCAGTTTCTGCAGCTGCTTCAGTCCTTTGTTCCTCATGCTGGCATGACACACAGTAGGCATGCTATAAATGTTTGCTGATGGAAGAATTTGCTGTCTGAATTTTCAGTGCCCCTCTCCCCCCCCCAATAAACCTTTGTCCAGGGACTTGGCCTGCTGCATCTTCCCCATGATTGGATGAGTTTGGGTGAGACTCAAGTGCCCTTTTCAGAGGGCCTTGCCACTGTTGTGGGGGGAGTGTATGTCTGTGTGGGTCTCACACATGCCAAATACACAGAGCTATATACCCAGCTCTCTTGTTTCCAAGAGACAGGGCAGATCTGCTTACAAGCTGGTTTTGCCAATGGCTAGGGATTCATGGGGGAGGGGCTCTGAGGACAAAGAGGGCACTGTAGGTAAGCTGGTGCTTCAGTTGCTGGGTTCTTGGTTCTCCTCCCAGTAGCCAACAGTCCGGCCTCCTGCCCCCAGGCCCTTTCTCTGACAGCTTACACAGTGGAAGCCAATAGTCTGGCCTTTCTCATTCACAAAGAACCTCCAAGTGCTACCTTGGCAATGGAAGGATGCCCTCTGTTGTCCTAATTGGCCCGCTAGCCCAGGGGAAAATGTCCTTCCTTATCTATAACCTAAATCCCCCTGCCACAATGCATTCTACTTCCTCCTCTGGATCTGCCCTGGATGGGGATAACAGAGACGTCTTGCCACCTTTCAACAAAGGACCACATGGGTTCAGTTCCGTTACTGAGACTGAAATCAACCCAGTCAAGAGCAAAGAAAACTACTTTGAGGCTAATTAGGATGACATTTTTGAAAATCACAGGCGTAAACAGTCCTAAAAGTGTGATCAGAGGTTTTCAGAGCTTTAGAGAGCAGGTCAAAAACAGGGATTGCTGCTCATAAAAGATTACCTTTAATTTTTTTTTATTAAAAAATCCATTTAAAAAATTTTAATGTACATCGATGTTTTGCTTGCATTATGTCTGTATGAGGTGTGGGATCCTCTAGATAGCTGTGAGCTGCCAAGTGGGTGCTGGTAATTGAACCAGGTTCTCTGGAAAGTGCTCTTAACCTCTGCACCATCTCCTCAGCCCCTAAAAAACTTTTTTTTTAATTTAAATTTTATTGAGACAACCTGTAGAGTTGGTTCTTTCCTACCATGTAGGTCCCCAGGATTAAGCTTGGGTCATCAGGCTTGACAGCAAGCACCTTACCTGCTGAGCCATCTCTCAGATGCGTTCTTGCAGGAAAGGGGTGCTATGACAGTGGAGTCTGTAGGTCATATTGGGGGTGGAGTCTTGTTACCTGGGAGAACCTCTGTCCTTGGGCTGAGGCCCCCTAAGGTTAGGGATGAGGCTCCCCCAACCCCCAGCACTTTGGCCGAGGAAAGGGTTAGAGAGCTTTTATTAAAGGTGACATCTTGCTGAGTCAGGCTAGGGGGGGGGGTGCGGGGACACTAAAAAGGCCCCCAGTCTTCATCCACTGAGGTGAACGCAAAACCTGTGCTCTGCCCAGAAGTGTGGGAACTGCCGTGGTTTAATCAGTTGCCCACTGTTGTTGGTTTAAGCTTCTCAGTCAGTCATGTCGGGCCTGTATGGCCCTGCAGACTCAGGAGTGTGCTGGAGATGGCAATGTTTCACTACGGTTAGGTCCTCCATTTACCGTTTTTCGGTTTGGGGTGGTCTCTAAGCTGCCAGGCTGTGGCTCATCCTTTTTTGTTTGTTTATTTTGTTGGTTGGCTGTTTTGCTGATTTCTGTTTTGAGACAGCACCTTTCTAGGTAGCCCTGGCTGGCCTGGAACACACCGTGTAGACTAGAGATCCCTACTTGTCTCTGCCTCCCAAGTGCTGGGGTTAGATACACGTGCTTCATCCCAGCCCTGAAGCGCTTTTGTAGGGCACAGAGGGCTCTCCTTTCCTCCCTCCCTCCATCCATCCATCATCTGTCATGGAGGACTTGCTGAAGGGCTTCTCAATGCCAGGGCAGAAGGAAGGCCCTTAGGTGGGAAGAACAGTAGTGCTCCACTGAGTGGGTGTGGCTGGACAGTCAGGTCATGGGGCCTTGAGTGCTGAACTGAGGATCCGGCACTCCCTGAGGGATGTTCAATGTGCTGCCTGCCTTGCCCCTTCTCTATGCCTGGACCTCTAGAAAGCTGTCTAGCACAGCAGGAAGAGCATGTGCTTTGGTGCAAGACCCGGGTTCAAGTCTTTAGTTTCACAACTGAGTCATTTGATGATCTTAGCAGGCTTCTTCAACTCTGTGGACTTGCTGTTTGCTTCCTCGAAGGGTGAGGAGGGTGGAGAAAACATGCCCCAAAGCAGAGTGAGCTTACCCTCTGTCCTACCACCGGATCCTCTCCCTAGCTGTCTAAACCAGAGAAGGTCTCCATCCCCGAGCGGTATGTGGAACAGGAGCCCGAGGAGCCACCCAGCCTCGAGGAGTTGCAGGCGCGGTACCGAAAGGCTGAGAAGATACGGAATATCCTTGCCCGGTCAAGGTCAGCCCTTGCTTGCTCAAATCTGCAAGTCTCACAGACTCCATGTCAGGTGACAACTCAGCTGTGGGAGACCCAGGCCACACTGACTAGTTGATTGTTTGCTATGTTTCGTTTCAAAAGAATTCCTCTGATTGAAGCGGGTAGGCAGGTACTCAGATGAGAAAGCTTGCCTTAGTCACGTAAAAGGTGCTGATGAACTTGTGAAGGGTTCTGTCCCAGGTCCACACCCCCAGATCCATCCCCAGTGATTAGCAAGTGTGAGCCATTATGCCAGACATTAGTGAAGGAGACTCCGTTGGGGTCACCTCCAATGATGGTCTTCTTAACATTTGTGCATATACTTCCTTATAGATCCATAGATGGGCCCAGGCTTGTCCTGGGGTACTAGAGGCTTTACCTACTTCCTGAGCCTTGAGCTTGGACCCCAGGAAGTGGCTTTTCTGTTCAGAGATACATCAGCCATTTCATATCTGGATTTATCAAGCGTCTCCAGCTGGAGCTCTTAAAGTGAGGCCTACAGGAAGAATGGAGTTGTGTTCATCGTAGGTTTAGGGAGAAGTAGGTATTCTTGTCTTGGAAGAAAACAGGTAGTGCCCATCTGATGCCCCTAAAAATGTTGAAGACTCCCTTCCCCGGGGCCTCACATGTGAGGCTGATGGCCGGGGCGGTGAGCCTCACAGCCGTCTCTCGGGTCCCCAACAGCATGTGCAACCTGCAGCCGACAGGCCAGGACCGAAACAGCCTGGCTGACCTGGACTCCCAGATGCAGGAGCAGGAGCGGATCATCAACATTTCCTATGCCCTGGCCTCGGAGGCCTCTCAGCGCAGCAGGCAGGTAGCAGGTAAGGCCATGGGTGCCAACCTCCAGGGCCCACCTCCTGCTGCTGCTCCCAGCATGACTTGTCCTAGAGCCAGGAAGTTAGCAGACATTGGCAGGTTAGGCTGTGTTCTCTGTCCTGCCCGACCCAAGCGGGAGAACGGTGGCCACTCATCTCCTTATCTGACAGCTCTGAGACAAGGGGATGGGGAAGTTTCTTTACTGGGGAAGAAGGGGGCAGAAGTGATATTGGAACAGGGATTTCTTGGTGGGGCAAAGCTGAGGGCGTCTCTGATCCCAGTCTGGAAAGCCTTCCATGGTCCTCAAGCCACAGGCACTTCCTCTGCCGGTGACCCTGTGGCAGAAAGTAGGAATCCAGAATTGAGTCAGTTCTCGATAGAAGAAGCAGCTCAGCTGCTGTGTGGTAGATGGAGGCTGCTTAAAGCACAGGCCTGTAGCCCCAGCTGTCAGGAAGCAGAGGCAGGAGAACTGCCGCGTGCATGCTATGGGCTGGGCTGGCCCGACTACATACAGAGGGAGACCCTGTCACAAAGAAAACATTGGAAGAGTCTCTGTCAGAAAAGGGACCCTAGGCTCCTTCCTCTACTCTCATCCCCCTGTGGTAGCCTCATGCAGAGGTCACTGTGTAAGTATGTGGTGCCCCTGCCACCGCATGGGATGGACGGGCAGAGGAAAGCGCTGTCATTTTCTCTACTGGTCCTCTAATCCACCTGACCAAGGGTGAGGTCTGCAGGCCCTGCGGCTGCTGGCCCTGGTGTCAGGAGCAGCTTTGACATCACTTCTGGAGGCTATACGAGTGACTAATGACTCAGATCCAGACTCTGTCCCCGTGCCCTGATCCTACAGAGTCCCTAGAAATGTGGCCTCGTGTGGTGGCTTACAGCCATAGCCCAGCTATAGAGGAGCAGGGTCTCAAAGTCATTCTTGATTATATAGCAAGTTTAGGCCCGGGATAGACTACACTGAGGCCCTGTCCCAAAACAAAACCAGACTAAACCGGAGTGTCTGAACCCCTTGCTCTGTTTGAGACATGTGAAGGGGCTGGAAGTGGTCTTGTGTCGATCTGTGGCTGGGACTCAGGCAGTCCCTCTTCCTGGTGACCCCACACCTCATCTCAGCAGCCTCTGAAGCCCCTGGGAGGCTGCCCCGTCCCTCCAAGCACCCTCCTCACTGCTGTGCTGGCTCTCACGCTGCATCTCCACCACAGCTTGGGTGGTGCTGAGGATTGAACTCGGGGCCTCTGGTATGTCAGGCTAACCCACCAGTCACTGAGCAGCAGTCCCAGCTTGCGCCCTCACTCTGATCAGTCCCCTCTGCCTCCTCTCACACAGCTGATGACCCTGACGCCTGCCCTACCTCCCATTCTGCGCCTCTCTTCACTCTTGCCCTCTCCCCTGAATCAGAAACTACAGGCAAGCTAGGCCTCATGGATCTGGCCCCCAGAGCAGGCCATTAGTTTCGGGCAGTGGGGCCAGGCCACACAGTCTTGCCAGGCAGGGCGTATGGTGGTGTGGGTGGACAGATCACTCTAACACACCGCTTGATTCCTGTGTGCTCTGTCTAGTGCAGCAGCTGGCCCTCCTCCCGCCTAAAGCCCCCCTGTCCTCCAGGTCGGTGCCACCTTACCCCCCCTTAAGCAACGGACTGCACTACACCTTTGTCTAACACCTTCCAAGTAAGAGCCCCTGCCTGGCTGTCCTGATGCTGTGCGCCCCATAGTCTGAGCATGCCCCCCCCTGCCTCCCTGCTGCTGCTGAGATGACAATGCCACCTGCTGTTGCTTCCTTCCACTGGCACCGCGGCCGCTGGGGGTGGGAGGCTGCCTAGATAGTAGGCAATTGGAAGAGATTCGCCATCAAGGAACTCAGGCCTCAACAGAAGGCAACATCAAAGGTTCTATTGTCCTGAAATACCTCAGGGGAGTTTCCAACCCTCTGACGTCTCTGTATGATATTGTCATTGAAAGAGTTCATGGGGCAGAACTGTGCAGTTGAGGTACAAGAAAAAAAAAATGTAACAAAACAAAACAACCTCTCATGTTTCAGTTAAGTTTAGGATGTTGTGTTGGGCCACATCCACAGCTGTTTGGGGCCATGTGTAGTCTATGGGCCATGGGTTAGATAAGTCTTCTAGGGCCTTAGCTGCACCTGCTCGTTTCTTTCTCCCAAAGCAGCTTGATGCCCCCCTTTCCTCTCAAACAGCACAGGCCACGCTGCCAGTGTCCAGAGAAAAGAATAGTCAGATCTTGCTCCTTCAGGCCTTGCCAAAAGAGAATGAAGAACTGTCCAGGGTTACAGAAGACAAACTTGAGACCCCGAGGGTCTGGACTCAGTCTTCCTCACACAGCAAGGCCTGAGACTGTGTCAGTTACAGGTGCCTTAGGGAAGAGAGAGAGGCAAGGCCAGAACCACAAGCTGTCAAGTTGCTTGGGATGACCCCATGAAGTGAGTGGCTGACCAGGACAGGCAATAGGTAAAGGAAGAGACCCACAGCCCTCACTCCCCCACCCAGGAGCCAGCAGGTCTAGCACCTGACCAATTATGAGAGAATTCATGGCCTGGGTCAGCTGCCCGTACTGCATCCTCACCTGGACCACACAGGTCACACTAGAGCTCCTTGCAGCCAGTCCCTCCCTGACAGCCTGCCTTGCTGTTTCCTTTTCTTCCCTTTACTGGATCATGGTTAACCTTGTTGAGGGACTGCTGCATGCTAGGCATTGTGCTGAATATCTCTTGATCCTCACAGGCACCCTATGAAGCTGTTCACCCCGTTTTATAGACAAGGAAGTGAAGCTCAGACCCCTGAGGGACTTGCCCAAGAAGTTGGAGCTTGTGTCAGGATGCAAAGCCCTTTGCTGTGAACCCACGACTTTTATTCTCCACCACCACTGGCTTGTGGGCTCATCTGGGCCACCTCCAGAAGCTCCAGGGGTCTACAGAAGTGGGTGAAGGGGACGTCACTTTGTACTAGAGCCTCCATCTTAGGACTACTCTTCCTTCAGAGCCAGCAAACCCTTGCCACCCTGAGGGTAGGAGTAGGTCAGCCAACTTGGGCCTAGCCTGGTGCTCAGGAGGGGTAGAACAAAACTCTGTGGAAACCTCCTGCCCTGTCCTTTGTAAAGGCCCCAGGACTTACCAGGACAGTGGTTATATGATGTTTTCCTAGAAATCTGAGCAGGCAGAGGTGCCAGGGAGAGGTTCTAGTTCACCCTAGTTTTTCAAGCCCTCCACCCTGTCTTATGCAATGCCTTAGATACTCTCTGTAGAGCTCAGCCATGCCTCTTCCTCTCAAGGCACCACAGGCAGGTTAGAACTATCCTGTTCTGTTAGAAAAGCAAGGTCACAGCGGCGGGGATGTCTAGTCTTCCAGAGAATAAAAAGCAGAGCCGTTTACCCCAATAGCTTGCCCAGGTCTTGGCTTACTGCAGAGGGCAAGTTCATGAACTAACATGAGTGCAGTGTGCTTCCTAGAGGTGGAAGGAAAATGAAACCCAGTACCCTGGGTGCTAGAAGGAAAGGGCCCTTGTCAGCGGCCGCCTTGCCCATGCACCCTGTTCTCCTGCTCTGTCTGCTAGTCCCTGTCATGGTATGCACAAACATGCCCACCGTGAGGACAGGAGCGAAGGTTTGCCAGCCTCTCATTATCTCCTATGCTTCTTGCCAGCCCAGGCAGTAACGGACCCATGATCCAGTGTGCAGGGGAGAAGCCCGGAGCCGGGAGCCCAGCCAAACCAGCATCTTCCTGGGATATTGTCCTCACAGCCCCAGTGGAAATCCTTCCAGCTGAGCAGGGGCCCTGGCTGGAGGAGAGAGCAACCCACCCACCACGGTGGGTGCAGCATGGAGCCAGGGCTCCATCCTAACACATGCCCATTTGTTTCAGTCCAGATCCTCTTTTACAAATGACAGAAGCACTTTTGATACATGATGCAAACTATACTGTATTTTAGAATCAGAATATATTTTATAATGCTCACCTCAAGGACCGAGTGGCTGGTAAGGTGAGCCGGCAGGGTTTTATAGCCACACATAGGGATTCCAGGTATTGTAGGGGAGGGGGCATGGTGCGTGGGGAGAAGGGTAGGGGAAGCCGGGGCCATTCCCACTACCCATGAACCCAGACAGCGGCTGGATATGTGGATATGCTTTCGGTGGATTCCAGTATGGAGCCCGTTAGCATGATCTTCAGGAAACAGAAGGCAGTTGACTGCCAAGGTCAGCATCCCTGAGCCAAAGCCCAGCCCTGGAAACTCCACCTGGATGGCCCAGGGAGCCTGTCTGTGCCTTGGTTCTGACTGAGGAGCAACCATGAGTGTTCAAAAGCCTTGGTTTCTTCAACTGCCGGTGAAGTAAGGTTCCCTCTGCAAACAGTTCTCAGAAGGGAGATGTGTTATAGCAATAAACTCCATACTGGGTGGCGCCTGTAGACAAATGCCTGTCCTAGAGCCGTCCCTACCCCAGGCAGGACTGAAGGACCTTTGCTGCCTGCTGTGGGGAAACCTAGGACAGCTTCCCTAGGACTCAGCCTGGTGAGGAGAGCAGGCAGGGCCAGGACACAGGACTGACTTGACTCCAGCCCAGCTGAGGAACAGGTGACCATGCCAGACTCAGGATTCTTGGCCCTTTATTTAACTTGTCTCATGATAGTCTTCATACAGGAAGCAATGACTAAAAGGAAAACAAACAAACAAAAAAAACCCCTCTATTGGGTGGGGCCACATTTTAAATGAAAATTTGTCTTTGACTATGCTTAAAAGAAGAAAAAAAGAGTCCTTGAATATATTTAGAAGTTGCTGTCTATTTTTAACTAACTCCATATGCTGCCAGTATCAACTTCATGACGTTTGCCAAAATAAGATTTTTATTTTTGCCTTTATAAGATTTTGTTGGAAAAATGAAATGAATATTTTGCAAGAAAAGTTAATTTAAATAAAAGTGTAATGGTTTGCAAAAAAAAAAAGTGGTGTACAGATTAAAATATTAACCTCATCCATGTCCTGTTTCTTGCTGGCTGTATCCCTTCACCATGGCCTGTGTACATTCTTAGTCTGTGTCAACTCTCTGTCCTCTTCTTACTGTGTTCACTTATGAAGGATTCCTCTCACTGACAGCTCCTTGATATTTGAGTATCTTGGGAGGCCTGAGGGATAAGGATCCCTGTCCTACCCCAGACAAGGATCCCCATGTGGGGCTGGTTTGGTCTGGCCAGCCCCAATCCAAGACGGCACAGGGGGTACAATGGGCCCCCATCCAACCCACACACTGCACCCGTTCCAAGGAGGCCTGTTAGTGATGGGCCATTGCAAACTGGATTTGCATTTAATTCATCTTGACTGGTGATGCATGCCTAAAGCAGAAGGCAAGGGGCCAGTTTGGTTTAGGAATATGTGCGTTTCCAAGTTTCTGCAGCCAAGGAGTGTGTTGGAGGTTTGGAGAAGCCTTCCAAGCATTTAAACTGGGAAAAGTGGATTCCAAGGCATTCTAGATGGGCAGAGGGGAGAACTGCCATTTCAGCCACTGAGTGTTTTGAATTTAAAAATAAAAGAAATACTCTTCTTGTTTTAAACATTAGCTGGAAATGTCACACAACACATTAAAGCAAAGAGGGGAGGGTTCTGCAACTGAATGCAGTTGCCTCAGAAAACCCACAATCGAGCCCACCCTGCAGCAGAGCCATCTGTAGGCGGTTTCTCAGCAGAACCACACCGGTTCTGGTTTGTATTTCACAGCTCTAGCCCTGTGTGTGAGGGAACACGACAGCTGTCTGGCTGCTGTTCCCAGGGTTCCCCATCAGGGAAGGAGGTGTACACTATTCTAGGAGAATTGTGGCTTCAGTTTCAATCTGCAGAGAAAGTGAAAGGGCTTCAGCCAAACTCAGTGCAAAGCACTCAAAAAAGAAAAAAAAAGTCACATGTTGGCTATGTCTGTGTAGGGGGCCATGTGGCCTGGTGCTTCTCAACCCCTTGAGAGGGCTGGCTGCCTGAAGTAAACTGAGAAGTCAGATGGGCTGGGGGAGATGGCTCAGTCAGGAGAGTATTGGCTATGGAAGCGTGGGGTCCCCAAGTTCAATTTCTAGAAGTCTGGGGAGAAAGCAGGCTTGGTGGTGTGCACCTGTAAACCCAGGTCCTGGGAGGTGGACGCAGAAGGACCCTGGAGCTCACTGACCAGCCAGCCTGGTTACAGCAGCAGTGAGGGACCCTGACCCAAACAGCAAGGTTTGGAGCTAGAGACATGGCTCAGAGGTCAAGAACACTTGCTCTTGCAGAGGACCCAGGTTTCTTTCCCAGAACCCATATGAGGCTCACAAACATCTGTAACTCCAGTTCCTGGGTACGCGACCCTCTTGTCTGACCTCCATGGGCACTACACACAAACAGTACACATATGTACATGTAGGCAGAACGCTCATATATATAAGTAAATCTAAAAAAACAAGATGGAAGAGCAATCGAGGAAGAAATGGCATCAGCCTCTACCTTCCACACATGCCTGTGTACTACATACATGTTCATACAAACACTACTTACCTGAAGTTAAAAAACAAGACAAGGCCATTTGTAGACTTGGCTGGTTAGGTATGTGCGCTCTGGGATTAGGAACTCTGTAGCTTGGTATTTTTCAACTGAATATCCTTACAGACCCCAGGGCCTAAGCAGAGTGGAGGATGTGAATGTGCCTGTGTCTGTTCACTGATCACCTTTTCTTTTGCATGTGTGTGAATGTAGATGCACATGTTCTGTGACTCACATGTGGAGGTCAGAGGACAACTTACTCGGGAATGAAACTCAGGTCATCAGGCTTGGCAGCAGGAGCTCTTACCCATTAAATCATCTCATCAGCACTGCTCACCTATTCATCCTGGCTGCAACCAGGCCTTCGGTGAGGCCCAGGCTGTCCCATCTGATCTTAGCCAGAACCAACATGAAAATTTTAAGATCAACTGTCAGGCAGGAATTAGGAATGAAATCTGCTAATCCCCACTTGACCTTCCAGAACTGTCTGCATTTTTACCACATCCAAGATGCTATGTAAATAAACACACTTCACATACGATTTGGCAAGTAAGTATGCTGGACTGGGAGGCGGGACATATGCTAAAATTAGCAAGTGTCCTGTTTTGTATTCTCTTTGACCCTGCCCATGTCTAGCTGTGGGCCTGCGGGCCTGCGGTGGGACCCTTTGCCCCCTCGAAGGCCTTGGTTACCCTCACATGGACAGGGATCTTGGAGAGTTTTCCTGGCTACTTTGTGTGCTAGCCAAAGGTCAGAGAATCTCCCCCCTGTCCCCCAGGGGCCTGCAGGTTCTCTTGGTCAGCCAGTGTGAGAGGGGATGACAGTAATGGATACAGAGTCTGGCCCAGCCAGCCAGGAGCCTGTTGTGGGCTCCCGGAGTTCCCCATAGTAGCAGCACAGTAACCTATGTTAAGTCCTTTTGTGTTCTCACCAAGGGTGGGAATGAAGCAGCAAATTATTTATCTAATCCACAAAATCACATTTCTGAGACATAGCAGGCCAGTGCTGGGAGCCCTCTGCTTCAGGGTCGGTATCACGCAGGGGCTTTGCAAGGGACTTCTCAGGTTGTTCTGAAAAGAACAAAGGGACCAGGCTTGGGAAGACATGAAAAAATGGCAGCCCCTCCCAGCACAGTAAACATGCCATCGCTTTGCAGCCTGTGCTCAAAAGGCAACCACTTTCATTGCTCTCCTAGCAAAAGAAACCTTTCTTCAGAGCGAGTGGCGGGGTACAAAGGCAGAGCACAAAATGCACGTACATCAGAGTCCCTGCAATTCTGTTTGAACAAGCATATTGATTGGTCCTGACCCTGTTACATTTTTTCCCTATTATTTGAAAAGGTGCATCTAAGTGTAGTGAATTGAATCAACGGGACTGAACTTTCCATGAGAACTTTTCGAGGTATTTCTTTAGTTCAAAGCTTTTGAATTTTAAAGGGCATTTTTAATATGAATCTGTTGAGTATTCTTTGCCACAGCCCAACAAGGCATGTTAAATGCAGATGAGGCTAGACTAGGAGGCAGGAAATGTGGGCAGAGACAGAGACTGCAGGGTATGAGCCAACTCTGCGCTGTGGGAGAGCCAGGTTGGGGTACAGCATAGGCCCAAACTGTGTCTGAGCACATGAGAACAGCTTAGCCACAGGAGGGCAGTCTCATGGGCTCTGCGTGGAGGAGGCCTGTGTGATGATCAGCTGCCCACCGTCCTGCATTCTTATGAGGCTGAGAAAGAACCAGGCAGGCAAAGTCCCTTATCGGGGGTCCCAGTTTGAGTCACCATACCTTGCCAATGTCCCCCAGCCCTAGGCAGACCTCTTTAGTCTGTCACAGGAGCTCCCCCTCTGTGCTCTGAGTTGCATTTTAATCCTTCATGGATCAGGGTCTTGGATACTTCGCTATTTGTTTGAGTCCCTTGTACCATTCTGACCCTGGTCCCTGGAGCTATCTAGAGGTCTCAGTCTACTCAAGCATAGTTAAGAGATTTGGCCCACTCAAGGCTCATGCCCCATTTTAAATTAAAAATTGTTGTTATTGTTTTATGTGTCTGGTTGTTTACCAGCTTTGTGTGTGTTTAACATGTGTGTACAATGCTGGAAGAAGCCAGAAGAGGGCGTTGGATCCCCTGGAACAGGAGTTACAGACAGCTGTGAGCTGCCATGTGGGTTTTGGGGATCAAACCCAGGTCTTCTGGCAGAGCAGGAAGAGCTCTCTGCACCAGCTCTCCAGCCCCCTCAGCGCTCCGTGCGGCCAAGTTCCCCTATTCCTTGTCGGTCTGAGTTTCTGTTTGTCTGGAGGCTTTTGACTCTGGAAAGCACCTTCCTCCTGAGCCCAGGGTTTAGGCTCAGAGGCAGAATTGTCCCAGAGGAGTTGATAAAGCCGTCTCCCTCCCCACCTACACCGAATGAATTTGGGGTGTGGACATCTCTACAAAGTCCTCCAGACGAAAGTCAGTGGCTGGGGGAGTCTCTGGAAGGTCAGAATCGTGCAAAAACAGGTTCCTTGTGTCTGTCTTTGCCCACATATGCGGGAGCCACACCCATGTCAGCCCAACCCCCAAGTACTTCGGCCTGCTATCCTCTTTGATTGACATTCACCCGCACAGCACGCCGTTTTCTTGGCTTTCACCTGCAGGCCTCCTGCTGTGGTCCGTGTTTCTAGGGCCAAAGTAGCCAGTGAGCACAAGTAGCAGTAACAACTCCCTGTGTCTCCATTGGCCTGTTCCATAGGGGAGCCTTGGAGCCTTGCCTGCATTCCCTGGTCCTTCTTGGGAGTCCAGAAGATCCCTCCCTGAGCTCACTACACTCTTCTCCAGCATGCGTTCCCCAGCTGGCAACTTCTGGACATCTTCTGGCTGGGAAAGTGCACCAAGATGGCCTCTCACCCCTGCACTCCAGGAAAGCTATTCCTGTCTGGTCATCTCTCTAAGCAGCAACCCCTGGAAGTACCAGAAGCATCTCTGTCTTTATAAATCTTTCTCCCCATCCCAGCCAAGCCCACCGTCCGACACACATGCGGGAGAGGTTTTACTGCTCTGGTTTCTGTCTCTTGGCCCCAAAGCAAGGCTGTGAGGTTGCAGAGGACTTCCTCAGCACCTGCCCAGCTCCTCTGTCTTTGAGCTTGGCAATTGCCTCAGTATCCCTCCCTGCTCAGGGATTGCATCCCCTTTCAAGTAGCTACTGTGGTGTGGTCCAGCATCCCAAAGTTAGTGGCTTAACACCATAATTAACTACCTGTCATGGTTATGCAATTTTCCAGGCAGATCTTTAGCTCCGTATAGTAGAGGCAGCTTGATGGCATTGCAGTGGGGCTGTCTGGATGAGCTGGGATGGTTGAGCGTCCTCATCTTTACCCATGCCTCCTCATGTCAGTGCCTCATCTTTCTCACAACATGGAGGTCTCAGGATAGTTGCTGCCACGCCTTTACAAATTAGGCCAGAGCCAGGCATGGTAGCATGAACCTGTAATCCCAGTCCTCCAGGGGCTGAGGCAGGAGGATCATGAGGTTGAGGCTAGACTGGGTTATATAGTGAAACTGTCTTCCTCAGGCCTGGGAGGTGCTCTGAAAATGATGTGTTCCTTGAGCTGTTAGGATTTGGACAGGAAGTGTGTCCTGCAGGCTCTTGTGTTGAATGCTAGTTTACCAGCAGGTGGTGCTATTTGGATGAGTCTGAAGTCCTAGGAGGTAGAACCCAGCAGGAAGTGGGCCAGTGATGGTATGTATGCCTTTGGGTTGTAACTTCCTCTCTCTGCTTCCTGTCTGGCAGGGGCTGAGTAGCCTCTGTCACATGCTTCCACCACAAATCTTCTGCTTCAGTGGCCACCATCTCAGAATCTGTGGAGCCAAAAGCTATAAACTAAAGCCTTTCAAACTGTGAGACAAAAGAAATCCTCCCACTCCTAAGATGTCTCTCCCAGCTATTTGGTCACAGTGACACAGAAGGCACTCACAAGCACACCTCCTAACCAGAGAGCTGCAGGCCAGCCTGGGGCGGGGGCGGGGGCGGGGGCGCAGGTGGGGTCTGGGAGACTGCGCTTGGCGTGGTAGCCAGCTTCTCACAGACACTTGTTGATTGCTTCTACAGCGAGGGGGACGAGCGGGTGGGTGTCGGCGCTCCTCCCACTTCTCCGCTTCTCACTATTCCAGGAGAGCTGGTCCTTTCAGAGACCGAGAAGGGTCAAGGCTATCCCCTGAAGAGCCGGGAAGTGAACCATGGATAGAAACGCCTTTCACTTGGGAGGGCATGTCAGAGGGGGCTAAGGACGAGTAGTCACGGTTACTCTCCATCCAGCATCTCTTCCACACCCAGAAACTTGCCCGCCTCTGGAGCTTCAAAGCCACGCACCATCCCACCAGTATCTGGCTAGACTCGTTTGCCTGATTTTTATTACTCGTGATTTTTAAAAATTATATTCACTTACCTATTTTGGGGGGTGGGGAGGCATCCGTGCCACAGTGTGTCTGTAGATGTCAGAGGACATCTTTCAGGGGTTAGTTCTCTCCTTCCATTGTGCAGGGCCCCAGGGATCAAACTCATGTGGCTATGCTTGGTAGGAAGAGCCTTTATTTATGAGATACCGGCCGAGGCATCTCAGTGGCTCTGCCTGGCACCATTTGTGAGGTGCCTACTGTGCATCTGGTACACCGTGTGACACTCTGTGCCAGGTGGGGATACAGCCACGTTGGGATTGACTTCGAGGTTAAAGAGGCTTCCAGCTAAGCCTGACGACCGACCTGAGCTGGATCCCTGGGATCCAACATGGTGGAAAGAAGAAGCGTTCTGACTTGCGTAAGTTGTTCTCCACACCTGTGCTGTAGCTGTGTACTCACACAGACTTTTACAAGATGTATTTACTTTTATTTTATATGTTATTTGTGTGAGCCTGTATGTATGTCTATGCGTTATGTGCTTTGCCTGGGGCCTGCAGAGGCCAGATGAGGACACGAGAGCCCTGAGAATGAGAGCTTCCATTACACAGGTGCTCTTAACCACTAATCCATCTCTCCAGCCCCTAAGTAACATTAAAAAAATTTATTTATTTATTTATTTATTTATTTATTTATTTATTTATTTATTTATTTATTTATTACTTCTACACTGTTCTTCCTCTGTACACCAGCAGAGGGCACCAGATATCACCACAGATGGTTTCCAGCCACCACAGTGTGGTTGCTGGGAATTGAACTCAGGACCTTTGGAAGAGCAGCCAGTGTGCTCTTAGCCTCTGAGCCATGTCTCCAGCCCCTAAATATCATTTTTAATGAAAAAAAATTATAGCAATATGCTAGTCACCAAGACTGGGCCAACACAGTCTGGTGGGCTTCAGGCTTCCATGACAGCTCTGGGACAAGCGCAGACTTAGGGAGTCTGGTGTCTTCGAGCTACATCAAGCAGAGGCATTGGCTCCAAGCAGGATCACACCACCTCAACTGCCTGCTGCTCACACTTGGACATGGTAGCTTAACTCCCATCGTAGGTGGGAGTGTTGGAAAGAAGAGAGTCCTGTGTAGGAGCCAGCCTACTCAGAACCGAGTTCTGCTTTGCCAGCCCCATTCCTTGGAGCCTGTTACTCCTCATCAGCTTTATAAAGTAAGGTGATTGCTAAACCAGCAGTCACCACAGTCAAGTTGTTATAAGGATTAAATGAGAGTGCGTTGGAAAATGCTTCTTTTTTGTTTGTTTGTTTTGTTTGCTGTTTTTCAAGACAGAGTTTCACTGTGTGGCCCTGCCTCTCCTGAACTGGCTCTGTAGACAAGGCTGGCCTCAAATTCAAAGATCTGCCTGACTTTGCCTCCAAAGTGCTGGGAGTGAAGGTGTGTGCTACTGGCCGAAAATAGTTCTTGGTTGGTTTGAGGACGGTGTCTTCAATAGGTAGCCTTGTCTGGCCTGGAGCTTGCTGTGACCTGGAACTGGCTCTGTAGACCAGGCTAGCCTCAAACATAGAGATCACTTGCCTCTGCCTCTAAAGTGCTGGAATTAAAGGTGTGTACCCCTACGCCCAACTGAAAATGGTTCCTGATGCCCAGGAAACATTAAGAAAAATATACATGGGCTGGAGAGATGGCTCAGCGGTTAAGAGCACTGGCTGCTCTTCCAGAGGACCAGAGTTTAGTCCCCAGCAACCACGCGGAAGCCAACAACTGTCTGTAGCTCACTGTGCAGAGGATCTGGTGCCCTCTTATAGTCTTCATGGACAATGGATCCCATACATATACATGAGGGGAAAAAATACCCATACACATAGATAAGAGAAAGGAGGAAGGGGAGAACCAACTCCACAAAGATTTAGTCCGTCCTCTACATGTGCACTATGGCACACATGCCCCTTGCATGTACACGCACACACACAAACAATAATAAACAGATTCTAAAATACACAAGCCGTATGAGCGTGGGGACATTGACTTATTTCCTGTACTAGCCACAAGAATCACTAAAAAAAAATATTGTTCTGTGAGTGAATGCCAGTTTCCCTTGGAAAGCCTTACTTGTCTCTGTTGTGTCTTAGCCCCCAGACACATCCCTAGTTCCCTGAGTGGTGGTAAAAGCAGCAAATGTGGAATCTGGCAAGTTGGCCCTCCCTCCCCAAGCTTCGGTTTCCATTTAAGAAATGGAGCTAGCAATGGCTGCTTCACCTGGGTCATCACAAAACCTGCATGAGTCGCCGGTACAGCCACTGGCTGAAGAGCTTTTGCTCTTGTGGCTGATCTTTCCTGGGAGTGGCGGGGCTTGTGTATTCAAGTCCTGCTCCTTTAAAGAGCCATATACGAGGTGTGCAGGTTTTGGGGTCCCCCACTACCCCTCTGCCCTGGTCTTTTGCTCTCACTCTCTGCCACCTCAGGCAGTCACCTGCAGCGGCCCTAGGCTTTTGAAGCTAGGATTCAAGGAACCTGGCTGCGATGGAGCTGTCTCCCTGAGCCCTCCAGGTGCTGAGGACAGACAGGTCCTCGGAGGCCTGCCCCTGCAGCCCCGCGGCTGTCCACCCGACATCACATCAACCTTACACGTCCCTTTGATGTCAGTCCCCAAACTGGAGCCCGGCGCCCAGCTCTGAGGACCCAGGCTTTGAAGTTGGCCTATAAATTGAGCTTTCAGGAAGAAAGTTGTCTGTTGTGGCTCAGAGCAACCAGCTGGGCCCTGTAAAGGCACGCGGAGTACCGTGAGCCCCTGATAAATAATTCTTTCTGGGCCCAAGAAAGAGTCATTCCATTTAAAGGGAAGGAAAATTCCCTTGACCTTTTCATTGAAGTTAGGGGTGGGGGCATTGGAGAGGGTTTTCATGCCTTCTCATGAAAGCCACATGGGGAAGGCAGGTGGTTTCTGAGAATCCTGCAAAAAGCGCTCTTGACACCAGGTACTCACAGCCAACCCCTGCCCCTCTTCTCCCTGCTCTGCCATGGTGTGACCAGCCTCTTACAGGAAGAGAGGCCTCAGCCCCTCAAGGTAAATCCTGCTGGAAATGGTGGGGCTTGTGACCCCACTTTGCTATCTTTTCCTTCCAGCATCTGACACTGTTCAGGGCTGAGACCTTGCCACGAGGCTGGATACCCTACCTCAAGGAGGCCTGGACCTTGGCACTGGTGAGAACACACTGTGCATTTGCTTCTGTGTACCCTCAGCTGAGGCTCTGTAGTTCACAGCTGGATAACTGGATATGTAGCCAAAGCAGGGTGCACACATAGAAGGTACATAGAATACCACACTTGGGCCAGACCCAGATGTGTGCCAGGACACAAGCTATTCCTAGCTGACCTGCCCAGGAGGGTACTGCCCCAGCAGCCACCCTCCCGATTTCTGTGTTAGCCACACACACTGGCTTTTCTTTAGTTTTGCCACCTAATGAAGCACTGACCAACTGTTGTTGTTGTTTGATTGCTTTTTGTTTCTTTTAAGACAGGGTCTCACTATGTAGCTCTGGCTGGCCTTGAACTTACAGAGATCTGCCTGCCTCTGACTCCCAAGAGCTGGGATTAAAGGCGTGTGCCACGGCGTCCAGCTCAGAGAGCATACATATCTCAGCTTGTTAGTGAAGTTACTTTTCTCGTTGCTATGACAAATGCTTCATAAAAACAACCTACTGTGAGAAGGATTTGCTTTGGTTTATGACTTTAGAAGGGCTACTATCACTCCTGACAGAAAAGGCATGATAGCCGGGGTATGAGGTGATACCCACAGTCCAACCTCAGATTTGTTTCCCAATCTGGAGTCATACATGTAACTATCATGCATAGCCCATATTTATTTATTAAATAAACAAATAAATAAATTCCATTCACTTATGCAGTCCTGGAAGAGTATGTCTCTCAAGAGTTCTAACGTCAGGCTGGGTCATATGTCTGGGAAGTTCTGGGCTTAATTCTCAGCAGAGAGTGTTGTGGGAAGGGAGAGGTCCAGCTGGGTATGGCAGCACACATGTGATCACGGTACGAAGGAGACCAAGGCAGGAGAATTGCCTGGAGTTAAAGCCAGCCTAGGCTATCTAGTGAATTTAAGACCACTATGTAACTTGATACATAGTGAGACTCTCTTAAAAATACGGAGAAAAGCCATGTTATATAGTATATGCATTATATACAAATATAATTTTCTCTTTAACTTTGAATTTGAAGAGTTGTTTCTTCCTTGGTAAAAAGAAGACTAGATTACAGGAATAAAGGAAATTTTAACAGGAATGATGTGCTTTATTATGCAATGTGTCTCTTTGGTCATTTGCTTTTTTTAACAAAAAAATTGTTCTTATGTGTACAGGTATGCCTGCTTGTCTGTGTATGTACATACATGTGTAGGTGACCACAGAGACCTGAGGAGAGCGGAGAAGGAAGAACACTGACCTCACTGTCTCTTTTTCATTCAGTCCAGGACCCCAGCCCGTGGGGACCCTCATTTGGGATAAGTGTTTGCTTCTCAGTTAAAGCTCTTCGGAAGTGCCCTTCCAGATATACTCTAGGAGTGTCTCCTGGCTCAGTTCAGAGCCACTTGACAGTGGAGATCAATCAACCACAGGATGTATCTGTGTGTTTCTTTCCCACTGAAGATCGTGCTTAGGACAGGCATGTCACCTGTAATTCTCCTCGCTTCTGCTCTGACGTCACATGCTGCTGTCTGAACACCTATCTCTTCTCTGCACTCCTGGAGGCTCCAGGCTCAGAGCTGCTGCAGATAATAGTGCACAACCCGGGTCTGAAGTTAGTTTTCAACTTCGAAACGTGCCAAACTGAAGCTGTAAGTCTAGCATTCAAGAGGCTGAGGCAGGAAGATTGCAAACATAAGTGTATCCTGAGTTACAGGGATCTCTTTAAAAAAAAAGCAATCAAGAACAAACAGCTGTTGCCTTCAATAGTAGTATTGCTTTGTGTTTCAGCTACTGAATTTCGTTTCTACTCAGGTTCACTATGGTTGGCATTCTGAGACCATTTCTGACCCTTCTCTACTCTTCTCTTATGGTATTCACACCCTGCAGCCCCTTCTCCTTAAATGTGAGCTGGAGCTGGTAATTCACATCCAGTGACGGATATGACAAGATGACAGGGTGCCACTTCTGAAGAGTCTGTTCCTGAGTGCTGGGGTCAGAGCCGCATGCCACCACACCTGGCCTCAGTGGGGTTTTCTTTGTCTTTACCCTAATTGGGATTTGTAATGATCCTCAACCTGTGGGTAAATGTCTTTAGTCCGTTAGAGAAGAGACTATTTTCTCTCTTTAAAATAAAGGATTTATTTTTTTCAGTTACAGGCCCATGTGTCTGCAGTGGTAG
This sequence comes from Pachyuromys duprasi, assembly GCA_028658305.1. NCBI lineage: Eukaryota > Metazoa > Chordata > Mammalia > Rodentia > Muridae > Pachyuromys > Pachyuromys duprasi. Next base: position 21,751,879 of record CM053758.1, read on the forward strand.
TATGTATGCCTGAGTACAAGTGCCTGAGGAGACTGGAAGAGGCCATCAGATGCTCTGAGCCTGGAGTTTCAGGGAGTTGTGAGCCACCTAATGTGGGTGCTGGGTGCTGAGCAAATGTTGTGTGTAAGGCCAGCAAGTGTTCTTTACCCCTAGGCCATCTCTGTAGCCTTGGCATTGTCTCCTTAAATGTTAGTTTTCTCTATTCTCTCCAAGTCGTCCCTTTCAGGCACTCCTCTGGGTGAACACTAGCCTTTTACTCCATTGTGCAGGAATCCATGATGCATCTGGGTGGGAGGGGCCACACAGACCTGAAGGCTTTTGCCACACTCTTATGCAGCAGTGTTTCTTTCTTAACACATGTGGTGGCACCTCCCATAGATGTTCATGACACTTGTTCATACTATTTCAAGGGCATAGAGCAAAAGATGTGGGACTTTCCTGGTCATAGCTGGCTGGCTGCACATTACCAGGCGTTAGTCCCGGATTCTGATAGAGGCACTTACACTGAGATGAACCTGCCTTTGTAACATGCAGCATCTGGGACAGGCTCTCATCTTCCCTAGGTCTGTGGCTGGCTTCTCAGGCTACATAGGACTGACATCTAGAACCAGGTCACTGTTGTGAATCTCTTGGGTGTGGGATGGTATTCAGCCTCTGCCTCTGCCCACTATATTCCAACAGAATCTCTCAACCGTGACCTACCACAAATGTCTCCAGACATTGCCAAGTGTACCCAGGGGAAGGAGCCAAAGCCACTCCTGGTTGAGAAGCAGTGGTCTAAGAACAACATTCCAGACAAGAAAGCCTCACGGAGCTAGTGATATTAAAAGTCTATAATAAACAAGGGCTGGTCACCGGTGTAACCAGAGCTCTGGGTTGTGAGCTGTCTGTCTTTGGTTTTGGCTGTGTGGAAGCTTGTGGCTTAAGTTCCATGTGTTCTCCTTTAGCTACGTGAACTCAATTTTCAGGCCTGATCTTTTATTTATAATACAGCAATCCTTTTGGAAATGCCTTCCTTCGTGTAGTTTGAAGACTGGCAGGCAAATTGGTGCAGTGTGGAATTCAGTCTTGGAGGTAACGTCCCGGCAATGGTGGCAGCCCACTCAAAGTATGAGTTAGGATCCATGAAGCTGCTCCCCTGGTGAGCAGCACATGATTTGTGGGAAACACACAGCAGGTATTCCTTGGGTCAGAAGTAATTGAGTGGTGCTTTGTGAGAGTGAGATGGGATCTGATGTTCAGAAATCAAGCCAGCGCCAGCTCAGGCCATAGCAATTTGGTGTTCCAGTTAATATGCACTTCCTGTTTGGAGACAGAAAAGTGAAGTCATTCTCTCTTTGTCAACCAGCTTCCATAGAACTCAGGCACTGAAAATGCATGGAAGAGCTGAAAAGGGAATGGATAACATCAAGTGAGCACAGAAGGATGTCTGTGCAGGATCTGGACCTGAGTCAGATGGCTGCCCAAGGAGAGCTGTTTGCCAGAGCTACCTGTCAGGGGACAGAAGTCGTACAGGTCTACAGCATCCGCTTGTCTATTTTATTATTAAACATTTTATCTGTAAGTATGTGTGTGTGTACATGCATGCATGTGTATATGGGTTGTAAAGGCCAATAGAGGGACTTGGACCCCCTGGGGCCTGGAAGTTGCCTGGTATGGGTGTTAAGAAACAAACTCAGGTGCTTTGCAAGAATGTTTGGCACACAGTAGGTTCTTTGTAAATGTTTTTAACTAATCAAATAAGTAATTAAAGAAGGGAAGGAATGGGCTGGAGAGATGGCTCAGATGTTAAGAGCACTGGTTGCTCTTATATAGGTCCTGAATTCAATTCCCAGCAACCACATGGTGGCTCACAACCATCTATAATGAGGTCTGGTTCTCTCTTCTGTCATGCAGGTGTACATGCAGACAGAACACTTTATAGTTGATAAATAAATAAATCTTTAAAAAAAAGAGGTGGAGAAGGAGGAGGAGGAAGAGGAGGAGGAAGCAGCGGCAGCAGCACCTAGGCTTGTGTAAGGAAACTGCAATGCAGAGGACAGAACACTCTCTAGAATGATTCATTCTCATAGAAACAAAGCACATAACACAAAAATAAGAAGGTATGACAAAACAACAAAGAATCAGTGTGAGCTGAAAGAACTAAGAGATTTAAAAATTTTTAGTTAGAATTTTTTATTTCTAAGATTTTTTTTCCTATATATATGTCTGTGCACCATGTGTGTGCTTGGCGCCCACTGAGGCCAGAAGAGGGCATTAGATCCCTGGAGCTCAAGTTATAGCCACCATGTGTGGTTGCTGAGAATTGAACCTGGGTCCTCTGTAAGAGCAGCCAGTGCTCTTAACCTCTGAGACATCTCTCTAGCCCATGATAATCATACAATGCAAACTGGAATGACAGACATGCTTGAGTCAAAAGGGGCCTGGGAAACAAGGATGACAGAAATGGATATGGCATGGAGACAGCAGAGGCAACGTGCTGAAAACTGCCATTTCTAAGGGAAAGGCTTATATTTAGAGATGACCACACAAAGCAGTGTGTAGTAGATTTAAGAAGCTGAACTCAATCCTCTAAACTCTTTGAAAGTTTAGGCCTCAATTCATTGCTTTTTCACCAAAATTATTTTGAATAAGCTAGTCAGCTGATAGTTCTCTACTAATCTTTTTTTTTTTTTAATCTTTATTTTGCCTGCATGTATGTGTGTGCCTGATGGCCACAGAAGTCAGAAAGAGGGCATCTGATCCCCTGGAACTAGAGTTAGAAATGGTTGTGGACCACTCTGTGGGTGCTAGGAATTGAAGCCAGGTCCTCTGCAAGAACAGCCAGTGCTCTTAATTGCTGAGCCGTCTCTCCAGCCTCATGTTCTCTACTGGTTTCATTGAGGATATTTAACCAGAAATTCTGGCATCTTATTTTATTATATCACCATGACAGAAGACCACAGACTGGTTAATTTATCAAGATTGATGCAGTTTAGCGGTAGAGTCTTCGCCTAATGAATGTAAAGCCATGAGTGCAGGCTGTAGTCCCCTACCCTCATGCACACACACGAACACACTACACAGTCAAGCACAGTGGGGCATGCATAGTTACTTTAGCCCAGAACTTCAAGATCAGTCTGGGTAACAGGTAAGACCGCACCAGCTCGCCTTATAGCTATCTGCTGTTACACTAACTAGCTCACCAGGCCAGTGCCCTCAGTATCTGGTCCATCTCAGCATGTGGGTGTGGTTAAAGGGTAGAGAGCTTGCCTAACATGTTAAGGCCTATACTGCATCTCCAGCACTCCAGAAAACTAGACCCTCCTCACCATCTGTTCCAGAGGGGACAAGCACACACTGTGGTGGTCTGAATAGGTTTGGCCCCACAGACTTATGTGTTTGAATACTTGGCTGACAGGAAATGACATTAGTAGATGTGGCCTTGTCTTATGGTGCTGTCTTTCTTAGCCACTCACTGTCTGGAACTAGAGCTTTACTGTCTCACAGTGACTAATCAAGGTGATCACCTTATCATTTTACTGATACGAGAAAGGCCACTCAGCACACTGTGCTCAAGTTGCTTAGTAGTTTATTACCAATAACAGAGCTGGGTTGTAGGATACCTGTTTATGGCATGGCTTTAATAGGCAAAAATTCATGGAATTAATGGGGCCAGTGGCAGCTTGTGGGAGATGGTTCTCAACTTCTACCATGCCAGGTCTGGCGACTGAACTCAAGTTGTCTGGCTTAGGGTGAAACATCTGTACTTGGAGAGCCAGCCAGCCCAGTTCAAGGAAGACAGATGTAGGAAGGTAAGAGGGCCACAACTTGCAGAATGTTTTTATATATTAAGAATACGTCAAGTGTAGTGTCACTCACATGCCTTTAATCAACACTCAGAAGGCAGAGGCAGGAGTATCTCTAAACTCCAGGACAGCCAGATACAGAGATACCCTGTCTAAAACCAAAGCAAAACCCTACAAATGAACAAAGTGTTGGCTAGACATGAGTCAGGCACAGTAAAGTTCTCCAGCAGTTTTCACCGGCCTGTTGCTTTTTTCCCAGAATAACCTGCAGGCCATGGGTACATTCAGAGGTGGTAGGTACTGAACAAGAAGGCATGATGTTGGAGCTATCTGAAAGATCAATGGCCATGACACTGAACTGATAGAGCAACTGAGACCTGCATACTGAGAAGCTAGATCTCTAGGGAATTAGTTTCAGTAGAAAGGATTCAAAGCCCTGGGGATGTGGCTGTAGTGGTTACAAAGCAAGGTAGGTCCCTGTGTGCTCATTGGTAGCTTACATTTATTTTCCCATTTGAAGGGTGATCCAATTTCATTACAGTGGACATTTCTACATATTTCATTCTCCCAAGCTTACATTTATTTTCCCATTTGAAGGGTGATCCAATTTCATTACAGTGGACATTTCTACATATTTCATTCTCCCAAGTGTTAAATACCCTGAAGTCTTTTAGCGACTACAAACAATGTGAATTTTAGTCATTAGGGGCAGTTGGAACCTTGTGAAGGGTGAGCCTCTGGGTGCAAACAGGACAAGGACATTTCTGGATGAAGTCACCAGTATGGAAAATTATAACCTTCCCACTGAGTGTCCTACTGTACAAAAATAATTTATATTCTGAATTTTCTATCGCGCTTACCCGGTGTGCGATCAACTGCCACAGCATGCAGGCAGGCTCAGAGGAAATTCAAAGTGGTTGGTTCTTGACTTCTACCACATATGAACCGGAGAGCAAACTCAGATCATAAGGGCAGGACTGATAGGCAGTGAGCGCATTTATACATTGACTCCTCTCACTGGCTCTATTTTCTGAACTTTTAAAACAGTGGGTAGAACACAGCATACCAAGTATTTTTTAAAAATTCCTTGATATTCACTTACATAAGATAAGCAAGGTTAATATGGTTTAGGGACTATGCTGCAGGGCCTCCATAGACCAATACTCCAAAAACACTATTAATAACTGAGTTTTGTTAGTGTTCTATGGTTATACATGGACTAATTAAAACTGAAAACTTTGTAAATGGCCTTGCATATTTAAATGTGAATTAATGGGAATACTGTAAAAACCCACTGATCTTCCATTCTTTTGTGGTCCTAAGGATGGGGCCCAAAACTTTACATATGCTAGCAAAATGCTTTCCCTTTTATGATTTTTGAGACAGTCCCTCTATGCAGCCCAAGCTCCTGGAAACTCAAGGCAACACCTCAGCCTCACTAGCATTGGGATTACAGACCAGCACCCTCACGTGTCCGCCCTTCTCTACGTTTTAAAACTCTCTGTGTACGGGTGTCTCGCCTCCATGTATGCTTGTGCACCACTGTGCGCCTGCGGAGGTCAAAGAGGCACTGGATTCCCTGGAACTGGAATTACAGGTGAGCGGCCATGTGGGTGCTGGAATAGAACCCGGCTTCTCTAGAAGCACAGCCAGTGCTCTTCATCACTGAGTCATTTTTCCAGCCCCTCTCTTCTTAAACTTAAATTAATGGTAACGTGCAATCCCAGAGGCTGGATTTGAAAATCAGTGTTCAAACCAAAACCAAACTTCTTCAAAGAACATACTGCTGATCATGCAGAGAATACTTGTAGGGCAGTACCTACTTGTATAGTATGAGGAATTAAAACACAACACAGGAAGGCTCTTCGGGTAAAAATGCAAAATGTTGCCTGTAAGGCAGAAATCACCAGTTCTGTGCTCCATTTCTCATATCCAAACTTTCAAAGGGGCAATTTTACAAAGTTCAGTCTATCAGGCACACACAGCAGTCCAGACATGTTAATGGATCAGTTTTCATACAGGCCTTTATGCCTGTTAAAATTGACAATTATTCAAAACTACATCCACTAACCCATAATGTACCTGTGCTAATCGCTGTACAAATCAAGAAGAGAACAGCTAAGTCCCGCTTTACTCTAGCAGCAGCACAATTACTACCTCGTGATGCTTCCTTTTAGTCACCAGTCTAGAGAAGATTGTAAGATGAACATGGTTTCCAGTTTTTACTCAATACGCCTGCTCCCCATTTAAGACAATGAGGATAAAGGCATCACAAGCAAATATGGGAAACTGCTTTCTCTTTATTTAGACCTTAGGAGAAAAAAATGAACTTTGGTCACATAGTACCTTAAAAAAAATCCAGTTTTACATATTTAAATACACAGGACTTAATGAGCAGAGAAATAATTTCTGTAAAAACTGGCCAAATTTTATCAAAACTTTACCACACAACAAAATCAAATTATATAAAGACACTCTGGGTTCGCAACCTTTGAGTGATGTGAACCTACACTTCTGCCCACAATGTCCTGTGCTTGCTCTCGTGCTGCTCTGGTCTGAGAGCAGACTACACACGCACAGACTGTCAACAATGGTCTGCGGCATGGCTGACAGCAGCAATATCCATGATGGACAGGTCTACTTTAACAAAGTATAATCCAGGGAACATTTCTCATGAACACATCACAGTATCAAATGAATTATATAAGAGAAAACCAGGAACAAACTAGAAGATAAAGATGAAAGAGCTACCACAAAATAAGTGTCCCCCATAATGCATCTAGAGGGGCAAAAGGTTATGAGAGGGCTGACAATGCTAACATGAAAGAAAGCGGAGTACAGTATTTATTTCTCATTTTATACAACTCTGACTCTTTACAAAAAACGGTTATAATCATGCCTGGAAAGTGTAACCCACGGCATTTGAAAGCAAACACTCTTTGTAGTTATTTAAAAGGGCCTTTTTAAAAATTATAATACAAAGGTCTGTGCTCTATAAGCAGTCCTCCACTGTGCATTATAACAATAAGGCTTACTTTTAATACAAAGACTAAGTGCTTGATAGTTATGAGCCGCTGGACTTGACAAACATCATCTTATAATTGCTCTTCGCATCTTTTTTGCTCTTTGAGTCTTCTGCATCATCAGGATGCTCAGCAGCGTGGAGTTCTTCTGCAGATTCCTCCTTCTCAGACTCAGAATCACTGTCCGAGTCATCTGGGCTCTCAGCATCAGGGGAGTCATCGTCATCATCATCTCCAGCCACATCACCTTCCCCATCATGATCTTCTACCTAAAACATCAACCAAAGGCCTATTAAGGAAAAACAAGCGCCACTGGCCAGTATAAAAACCGGGACTGATCCTAATTTTTTTTTTTTCCTTAAAAACAGCTCATTTACTGGGCATAGCGGCACAATGCCTTTCTTTAATCCCAGCAGTCAGGAGGCAGAGGCAGGCTGACCTCTATGAGTTTGAGTTCCAGCAGGCACCAGAGCGAGACCCTGTCTGAAAACAAAAACAGAAACACCCTGACCCTCCACCCCTCAAAACAAAACAACAGCCACTTGATAGTGTTAGGTCAATATTTCATGAACAGATGAAAATCTCTGTCTGCTGAGGGAAAGACTGAGGACAGCCACTTGAGACTTTAAGAAAAGCTGCTCACGGGCACTCCCTAGTTTCCCTCCTCTAACTTGACAATTACTAACATTCCCTTCCTGAAACAGCATCTGTTAGTAAATTACCACTGCAACAGTCATTCCACATCAGCACGTATTACAGAGACCACTCAGGAAACAGCTAAGAAAGAAACCTAAGCCAGGATTTTAAACTTACACGAAGTATTTTATCTTATGAGCATTTACTCATATCCACTAAAAGTGTGCCTAGGTTAAGCAGAATTTACACTTAGCCAACATTAGAAAACTCATTTAAATCCTTAAGAACATTTTTCTGATTATCTATTGACAGAGATGAGCTATAAGAATATTTAAGTAGTTGACAAGAAAGCATTCTCTCAGTATGCTTGGCTGTTCTGATAACCCAAATATCATACGGAAACTGATTACGTCCCAGTCAATGAAAACACAAGTTACTACCTCACTGAAGCCAAGTCCACAGTGCCGCCGGTATCGTCCTGATAATTTACTGTCCATGCTCTGCTGGTACTGAGACTCCAGTTCTTCATTAATTTTCTTGTCTTCTTCCCCTGCGTGTCCATTGTACTTTGGTTATGTTTCAGTCAAATTAACAAAAACATTTGATTACACAAAAAGACCTGCAACATAGAAGCTATTCTATTCAGGGCTGAGTTCTCTAACTGGCTAACTTCACAATGTGTATACGTGGACAGTTTCTGTAGCATGGCAGTTACCTAGTAAACACTGTCAACTATAAGACAGTAGTATAGACAGACATATTTATGGTGATTTGTAAAAGCCCACCTTCCGAATTAAGTGTTTAATGACTACTCTGAAGGTTTTTCTCCAAGTCACCTAAAAAAACCTCCAACAAACAAGAGCATGAGTTTTTGAACACAGAGAACAAAAACGTAATGTTGCTCAGAGTATTCAAGGTCATCTCAAAGTGGCCTGGTAATGGTACTTGGTGTCTGTCTTTGCTTATTAGGTAACCGAAACAAATAAACTAAAAAACCCAACTTATCTAATAATGCAACATTTGTGTGTTTGCACTTACTCTGAACTATGAAGCAGAGCACTAATAGTCCTGTGAATCCCAGTTAAAACTGACAGTCCCCAACAGTGTACTCAAGACTGGCCATGGGGCTTAACTGTATAAACATGAAAACAATTTTAGGGTCCAATCAACCTTTTATACTTTGCATTATTTTCATTCATTGAGCCGAGCTCTCAATGTTTTTGGCATTTATTATCTAGTGAGTGTACCAAGTACTGTTATGGCACTTTCAGACATATATGTCATTTCATTTTGTTACAATTCTCAATTTTGAGAGTAAGTGTTAAGTTCTAAAATCTCTTTTCCATTTTGCAAAGCTGATGGTCTGCCTTATGGAACAATGCAAATTATTCTGATGTCAGAAAAATGAGGAAAATGACTTCTCAAATATACAAGATAGGCTGGTATAATGTTAAATGATTCATTTAAAATTCTTGTTACATTTAATTTAGATTATGCTGTTAACTTACAATAATCAAGACTAATGTTTACTTTCCAGCATACTGAAAATGAATCCAGTTTTCAGTTCATTTTCAGTTTTTAAAAAATAATTTATTTAATTTTATTTTATGTGCATTGGCATGAGGATGTCACCTGGACCACCTGGAATTGCTTACGGACAGTTGTGAGCTGCCATGTGGGTGCTGGGAGTTGAACCCAGGTTCTTTAGAAGAGAAGACAGTGCTCTTAACCAGTGAGCCGTCTCTCCAGCCCTTCATTTTCAGTTCTTATTAAAATTTTTTCCCACATGCATACATACATACATATATTAGTATTTATACATACATATATTAGTATTTTTCCTTCCCCTTTTCTGGTTCTAGGAAGCCAGTGCCTTTTTCACACACTAGGCAACTGTTTTGCCAATAGGATAATTTCCCTTGAAATACTTTAACTAACAAAACTATGCACAGAAAAGCTCAAAATAATATAGGTTTAGCACCTCTATTTTAATTGTTTTACTTTCTCACCTGTTCGGAAGTGAGATGTTGATTTGTGATCTCCTATAACAAGACGACCAGTGTGTTCTTTCTGTAAGACAGCAGAAAACGTGTTAAAGTTTGAAATTACTCCTTCAATACAATTACTATGTAGTGGAATTACTCCAAGCTTCTGGAATAATTCTGAAGACCAAAGCCTAAGTCAAGAGCTCTGTCTTTATGGAATCACATCCTAGCAAAGGGTGGGATTAGAAAGAGATACACAAACATAATTAATAAGTAAATGATATGACGCCAGATGGCAGCGCCATCAAAACTAAACAGAGAATAAGGTGACAAAAAACTAAAAGGCGTGAGATCAGGTTGGATTATTTTTGAGACAAGGTCTCATCATGTAGACCAGGATGGCCTTGAACTCCTAAGAGATCTGCTTTCTTCTGCCTCCCAAGTGCTAGAATTAAAGGAGCACTATCATGCTTGGCACAGGCTGGAGTTTTAAATGAGATGCATAATGAGAAAATTAAACCAGTCCAAGCATTTTCTTTCCTGACCCACTCCCAGTCCCCCACCCTGATCTCTGTGTAGCTCCTGGAACTTGCTCTGTAGACCAGGCTGGCCTGCAACTCAAGAGACCTTCCTGTGTCTGACTCCTGAGTGCTGGGATTAAAGGTGTGGGCTAGCACCATGTCTAGAACTACTGATTTTCTTAAAATCCTTTCTACCACATCTTCCCGATGCCTCAGAAATATCTTAGAAAGTAAAAAATTACTTATGTAGAATGAAAGCAAAATTATAAACTTACAATGTACCAAGTAATAGAAAATGACCATTTTTATTTATAACATATCACAATAAACTATCTAGTTCTTTAAATTATAATAAACTCTCAATTTCAACTGTCAAAAACAGACCTTAAAACAATTTAATACAAAAAATAAAAATACATTGATTTAAAGTAATTATAAAATTAGTTTCATTACGTTAGTTAATTCTACTCTTTACAATTCCTCTTTCATTTCCTAAAGTAAAGAAAGAATCCACGAAAAGAGGAAAAGACTAAAGAGGGAGAAGTTAAAGGTTAAGTTCTAAAGAAACATAAAAAGCACCTACCTGAGGACACACCCTATGTCTGAGCCCCACCTCTAGTCCTTCCAGCAAAGACTTACATACGGGAGAAAGACCATTTACTAGTCACCAAATTGTAGATTTTGTTAGGATGTTTTTAGTACTGTCAGGATTTTAATTCTAGTAGTTGAATATGGCCCCTAAATGATAACTTTATATACCTTTGTAGAAGCCAAGAGAAAGTTGTGTACTATGAAAAAACTGCTTAATCATAAGGAAGCAAGGATCATCAATTCACTACAGAAATGCTTCCTGAAAGCTATGTGAGGGCCTGACTTCCTCAGTCCCTGTCCACTCAGTACCCTTTCCTGGGATCCAGGTTTAGCTTGTAGATCTGCCCATTTCTATTTCTGGGAACTTTCTTGTTCAGCAAAGCCAAAGAACTGGACACAATTCCCACCCTCATACTAATGATTGTGTGTTTGTTTCAGTTTCTTCCAGTGCACAACAGCTCTCTCCACGTCACCATCTGTGATACCCAACCTGGAGTAGTGCTGCCGTGCAGTAGGCAATCAGTAACTGAAGGTGAAACGAACCAGGGCTTCCAATGGACAACAAAAACACGGGGGAGAGGAAGTGTTTCATCTTGGGGTGCTGAAAAGAAAATGCTCTCCTAATGCTTTCAAAAGTAGTTTATAAAACAACATTGCTAGGAAAAGAAAGGCTTTTAAAGAGTGCTTTCTTGACACCTACAGCTGCACATTTAATTTAACTGGAATGCATTATAAGATACACATAACATTTCTAAAATTAGGCCTCTGATAAGGGATATTCCTTTGGCTGTTACTTTAAAGCTACGAAATACAGGCGTCTTCACTGTGGGCAGGGGCTATAACATGCTTAGAGATGTCTTCTACGAAAACCATCTGGCAGCAAGCAATCAGTTGAGTCTACACAAATCCAATTTACTCCATACAGCTTCTAAACATACTGCCAAAGGTACAGAAAAGGCCATACTGGTTCAGAAATAGTATAAATTCAGTGTTTGGTTAGAGTAGGTATATCTCCCAAAGCCAAAGATAAAGCAAGCAGAAGAAAATGTAACCCGAAGTGCCCCATCCTTCTCACTTAACCCACACAAACATAGCATTTTTAAATGATAAAAACATAAAATACAATGCTTACCTTTCCTGCACCCATAAGTCTCAAAAACTTTTGTTTTCTCTCTTCATTGCCCAAGTCTGCTGCCTCCCAATTGCTAGATCCAAGCTGTAAGACATTAGTTACTTTGTTTTTTGTTTCTGCAAAAAACAATACTAAAATACTAAAATATTGAAAGCCGATCTGTAACTCCAAGTTTTCTTCTGTCAGTGTTAACTAACCGTGACTCTTAGGAAGTTAATGAATGCATCACATCTGAGGCAGAACCCTCTCTTTTTGTTACAGCCACAGCTCTGTCTATAAAGCTTGCAAATGCCAGATTCACAGAGTGCTCATACACTTACTGTGTACCCACTCCTGTTTTAAGAGTTTTTGGGTCCTGGGCTCCAGGATGCAAATCTGTGACACCCACTATGATGCATCTTGACATTCATTGTCCTAGACTGAGCTGTGAAGGGGAGGAGGGCACCTAGTACCACCAGAAGGCTGCCAGGACCATTAACCAAAGCTTTACAAATTCAGGGTTTGGGCCAGTGAGATAGCTCAACGGGATAAGGTGCTTGTTGCCAACCCTGATGACCTAAGTTTGATCCCTGCAAAGGAAGAAACTTACTCTCAAGAACTGTCCTCTCTGATCTCCTAATGTGTGACATGGAATTATTCTGAGTATAAATGTACACACACACACACTCACAGATAATATGTAATAAATCACTAAAAAATGTATTTTGCTGATAGTCTAAGGGATAGCATGTCATCATAATCTTTCAGTTTTTTGAGAAATTACAATTATTTATTAGACCCAAAATGTTATTTTTATTCTTCCTTAGAGATCTTCCAAAGGAAAAAAAATTACTTAAAAAAAAACCAACACTAAAATTCACTGTATCAAGTTACAATGGGTCCACTAAACCCTTTTTGTCAAGTTAAGTCCTATACAATCCTAGTCACTATGTTTTTTCTACATTTTGAAACAAATATAAGATTTCATTATAATCAATCACTTCCAGCCATACTAAAAATGACTAAAGGTAAATAAAAGAGTGGAAAACTTTTTGCACTATATCGTGTCAAATATTTAGGTCAAAATGTCACATCATCACGCTTCTGCTATGCAGAATTTCTAATTTTCTACCCCAAAAGAAAACTGACAAAAGGCATTTTGGAACCAAGATTTTAAATGAGGAAGGCCAGAGAATTGGTTCAGAGGTCAAGAGCAATAGATACTCTTCTAGAGAACCTGGGTTTTACTCCCAGCACTTGACATGGCGAGCTTACAGCTCTCCAGTTCTAGTTAATCCATGCCCTCTTCTAGCCTCCATGGGCAGCAGGCATACACATGGTACACAGACATCTATGCAGGCAAAATAAAATAATAAAAAAGAACATAAAATAGCAGGTAGTATAGAATTATAGACTAAAAAGGAGGATGATATTATGTGCAAATAGATTGCTTCTTTGTATTATAAACCACTAATGAGTTTTTCCAACCCATGATCAATGTGAGACAAAATCAGGAATAAAAGAATATGGTACCCTCATTGAGAAAGCCACTCAACAGGAAGGGCTCCATTTTGCAGAAAGAATTTCTTTTTGCAAGAAGAGCTGGGGCCATCTCATTTTTCTAAAAGGACGCTTGACTTTTACTTCATCTTTTATTATATGTGTGCAACATTTACTTGATTTGTAATTAGCAAAGACAGATGTGCATACAAAAATGACTAAAAGAAAAAGATATAGAAATGAAGACATTCATTGATCGATCATTCTAACTACATTTATAATAAATGAAAATGTTTTACAGTTATGGAGCAAAGGTGAAAAACCCCCAACACAAAATGGTAAATACTCAGTTTTCAAGGAATGCAAGAATTAATACTTTGACTATGAAAATTCAGAAAGTAGAGGTAATGACAAACCTAAATCCTATTAGAACCAGATAAGAAATCTTTAACCATGTTCTAGTTCATACATGATGCCAATGAACAATCTGCTATATCCACAAGATAATATTAACTCTTTGGGATTATAGACTGTTAAAATCAGAAACATATAGAGTAAAAGTTGTGGGCTGGAGAGATGGTTCAGCAGTTAAGAGCACTGGCTGTTCTTCCAAAGTCTCGAGTTCAATTCCCAGCAACCACATGATGGCTCACAACCATCTATATTGTGATCTGATGGCCTGTTATGGCATGCAAGTGTACATTCAGATAGAGCACTCATATATATTAAATAAACACATTTTTAAAGTTTTGATTTGTTATTGTTAAATTTATATTAAAATTACTAGTAGTCACTGATATTCCACTTTTACTTCTCTGAGAATCACGAATGAAATGTAAAGAGCTTTTAAAACAATGACAATTACTCCTCCAGGGTATGAGGGTTAAAGCATTTGCATCACACCAGACCCATCTGTTCTTCTAAATTACATCTGGTGGAGATTACATGTTCTCATAATTTTGGCTGCTTAAGTTACAAATCTCTATTCCTTTCCAGGTGACTGCAGATCCTTGTATAGATCAATTAGCCTTAACTATTTCTAGCTCATTGTGATAATCAAGTACCACTACCACCTCAATGATTATTCTCACTAAACTACTGGCTCTGTGAGCCAAGACTGACATTTAAACTTAGTTTTGATAATTTACCAAGACTTTTCAGAAGTCTATTTTATGCCTGGTGTGATGGTGCATGCCAATAATCATGAGATGAAGGCAGCAGTGTCCTGAGCCTAACTATCTTGGGGCTACACCAAAAATTTAATCCCAGCCTCAATTACACAGTATCCTTGAATCAAAATCCCAAGGGCTGGAGACATAGTTTAGTGGCAGAGCACTTGCTTAGCATGTATGAGATCCTGGGTTTGAGTCCAGGCTAAAAACCAAACTAAACCATCAAAAACAACAAAAGAAACCATCTCAATAATGTAGCTAAGATTTGCATAGAGGTTAAGGCTCTAATAAAAAACCTGAAAAGCTCTGACTCCAAAGTTCTTTTGACTGAAACATGGCACAAATTATTCACCTGACCACACAAGGTAACTCATAGTGGAGGGGAACTCAAAATATTGTGTACAGTTACCTTTAGGCAAATTTGTATAAGTATGCATGAAATAGGTTTATTTTCTATCTATACTCAGACTTTTCCCTCAAGATAGCTCATTATGAATATGCAAATATTCCCAAACCCAACAAATTCTGAAACACAAAACACTCCAGGTTCTCAGACTAAGGGGCACCTAATCTGCAATCATCTTTAACCTGTAAATAGCCTCCCACTTCTGTTCCCTTTAGAGCAGCAGTTCTCAACCTGCAAGACTCCTTTGTAGGTGGCTAATCAGAAATTTACATCACAATTCATAACAATAGCAAAACTACAGTTATGAAGTAGCAAGGAAATCGTTTTTGTGGTTGGGAATCACCATAAAATGAGGAACTGTATTAAAGGGTGCAGCATTGGGAAGGTTGAGAACTGCTGCCCTAACGTCTCTCACAGCAGTCCAGCAAGCAAACCAACAGATAGGTAATAAAGGACACCAATGTTGAGAAACTCAGTGAGCTGCTTCTATGCTCTGGTCACAACTTCTGCTTCTTTCACAGCATACTGCATGGGACCAAATTAACTAGGGTTCCTCAAACTAAAGCTGCAAAACTTAAAAAGCCTAAAAATACAACTATCTACAACCCAACTTTTCCAATTTCTCCTTCTGCTACAAGAATACTCCCAGGCTGGGGTTGTAGCTTATATATAAGGCCCAGGTTTCAATGACTGGAACGCACATACCCGCAAGAACACAGCAAACATTTTGACAATGTTTTTACCTAAATTACTTTACCTTTTACGATCTTTAATCTTTTTTTTTTTTTAAGCAATGGGTTTTTTTTTTTTTTGGTTCTTCCTTTCCAAGACTAGCAAGCACCTTTCCAAAATGCTATCATTCTGAAACACAGTGCCTGACAATTATTTGTGATTCTTTACCTCCCATTCTGATAAAACAGCTTTCATTCTCCACTTCAGCCAAACCAATGAAACCTCAATAATCTCTTTTCATTATACTTTGCCAAAGACTGCTGTCAATTTTGCTCCTCATATACATACCCCACTGACCATATATTTGAGATTAATTCTGTCATCCTTTTCCTAGCATTGTATTCTGTGATAACATTTACTTCTAGTACCTTTTAAAAGTGTTTTGTTGCCCTTAATATGTGTGAAGTCACTGAACCAAAAAAACCTCCAATCTTTTATATCAACACATTACTGTTAGTTGATTTTCTACAATTACCAGGTGTATTTTGAAAATACAGATGAGCTTAAAAAAAAACACACACACAAACCAAGTATGACAGCCAATTAGCAGTAAACATGATAAATATATACAAAGAACACCACTGTTAAGGGTCAAGCTATTGTATAACACCATAACGTTAATGACATAATCATTCTTATGATAATATAGGCAAAGTCCCTGGTCCCAATCTTGAAGTGCAACTATAATCAACTTTAAAGACAACAGTTATAGGATTGGAAATGTATCAAACTAATCTAGCTCAAAAGTTACTTATGAGTCTATCAAAGCAGGTATGTGACATCCTAGCAACCAATTCACAGTTAATACCAGGAGGAAAACAATATAACAGCTCTTTTAAATCTGTTTTAAAGTCTAGATCACTGAAAACCAGGACAAATTCCTAACAAATGCAGAATGATTGTATTAATGTAAAATCCAAGTTCTTGTAGCAGGGAGGGGGCATGGATAAATCTTAGATAACCAGTCATTCCTCTATTTTTTTTTTAAATTGATTACTAATCTTCCTTACAGGACTAAAATTTATTTAAATGTTCTCACTATTCTGGTCCTCACCCCATTTTCCAAAGAAGGTTGTTCTTAGTATGCTCATTAATTACAAAATAGCTCAGGAAACCTTTTATGGCTCACAAAGGACTTATGAAAGACACCAAACTGCACTAAAAGTACAGCAGTGTACTAATGTTAAGTGAGACCAGCTTTTCTCTCTCCCAAAAATGACTTCTATCTCATTCCCACGAATTTCCCCATCAATGTTCCAATGTATTTCATTACAGAAGGACCTAGTTTTACATGTACAAATTACCTGTAGTTTCCACAACACTACGCTAGAGCTAAGACAAATATAACATAAACATCCTCTTTATTAATCTTTCAATTTCAGCATCCGGCATGCAGTCAGGATTTAACAGGTTCCAAGGGACAGTTTATTACTTCAACTGGTAAGGTGAAGGCATGAGAGGCAGGTAAAAGGTATTGACATCAAAACGGGCTTCTGAGACTCACTGCCTCTGACCTCGCCATCACTCCATTACCAAATTGTCTACCACAATCCTCGGGTTAATACTGATCTGTTTATTATGACTGGTGTAGTAAAGGGCAGCAATTACCAGTACACTGTAAAAAATAATCTAGGCAGGAAAATTTGTCCAAATGTGATTGAACATTTCTCTATTGTGAGAGGAGCATTTTAAACCTAAATCAGGGATATGACTTATCTATCCTGAAACACCTAAGAAAAGAGCTTCACCCCCAACCCCCACCCCAAACGCAGAGAGACATCTGGATTAAGCGCCTTTCGTTTTCGACCCTTCTCAGGATTTCCTTTCTCAACCCCCCTTCCTACTACGCAGGTCTCTGGGTCTCCGACCGGGGCTTCTTCAAAACCTCAGATTCTAGTAATTAGAAAAAGACGTCCCTCGTTTGCGCCCCCTCTCCTCGGGCGCTACCTCCTCCATCCACCCTTCCTGGCCTACCCCAGCCTTTAGTAGGCCTCAACCCTCATCCATTGTTATTTACATCGTCGTCGGGGGAGGCTGAACGCTTCACCCCGTGCGGGTGAGACTCCCGGGCAGCACTCATCGTGGCTGGGATCTCGATGGGGATATGCCGAACACACTCGCAGTTCTCCTCAATCGCGACACCAGCAGCCCTCACTGAGCCACTGGCCCAAGCAGCGCCACTCCAGAACGCAGAGCCCCTCCGGGCCTTCTCCGCCACAGTCGTCACTGCTACGGCCGCTCGCCACCCCGGAGCACTCCGGGAGTTGTAGTTTTTCGGACTCGCCCTGTACTGGCTTGAGTAAGCCGTCTTTGGTAACTTAAACTACAATTCCCAGGAGGCCGAGCGAGTCATCTCGCGCGGCGTGGCGGGAGTGCCTTCAGAGGCTACGCTTTTCTCGGCGTGTTGAGGGAGCTTTCCCGCGAATGAGTGTCGTGGTGGTCGTTCGTGGAGAACTTCGTTGCCAGAGAAAGGCCTAGAGTGGGTTTTCGCCCTTATTTCTGTGAGATTATGCCCTGTTGGCAAACACATCCATTATAGTTAAACATTTAAATGTAATGTTAGAGGCTTATTGAGTACGAGTTCCTCGGCCCAAGACCAAAAGCCTTTTAAAAAATGGCTTCTTCTCCCATCCTAATATGTGGTCTCTATTGCTCGCACGGGATGTCTAGATGATTCTGATGAGTTTCCTGTAATTTTTTTCTTTTTTAGTACTCACTAAAATGAATTCACTATGATGTTGAAAGCTCGGTAATTGGCTGTTTTTCAAACAGGCCCACCTGAGGGAATTGTGGACAGCTTTCCACCGGGCTTAGTGTGTACTAGGTAGGAGTGACGCCCTTGACCCTTTCTTTAGGTATAGATATTATTTCACCGACTGAAGTGTCTCTGTCAGAAAATTATCTTTTTTATTTTTCTTTGGCGAGGCGGGTGAGTTTCCTATAAAAATAAACCCCTTTAAAGTTACAATACAGTGGCATTCACTTCTTCAACTGTCTCCTTAGTCTAGTTCCAAGACACCACCCCTGGGGTAGCTACTTCACTGCTCTTCCCATTTGTAGGCCTGTCTTCATTTCCTTCTTTCCCATTTCCCTTCCTAAGCTCTTGTAGGTCAGTATTCAGATATTGAAGATAAACTTGTGTATGTTAGGGTGACTGAGTTTTCATCCACATCTGAACCTAATATTCTATCAGGATGACTTTCCCTTACTTATTCTGAAGCTTTCCAACCTTGGGTTTGTTTTTGTTTTTGTTTTTAAAGATGTTTAAAGTAAAAACAAATAGTATGTAAGTACATGTCTAGTATAATCTCCATACCGGGTGGTCCAGTTCTGCGTTCAACAGTTAAGCTAGTTTACTGCTTGTATAGAAATACTACTGCACTAAATTTCAGATGAATCATTGATAGAACTGTGCCCAAAGTGAGGCATGGCTGTGCCTGTGAACCTGGTACCTGGGAGGTGGTGAAAGAAGATCAGAAGATCAAGGTCACCCTCTCCTACATAGTGCGTTATAGGTCAGCCTGGGCTACAGTGAGACCTCCTCTCAAAAAAAAAACCTAAATAAAAACAGCACCCCCTCCCAACCAAACACCAAAGCTTAAAACTGCACATGGAAAAAGACAGTTTCTTAATTTATGTAGTCATAGATCCAATTCTATTCCTTTATTTTTGAGCAGAGATAGCTTTTAAGTCAACTATATAAAAATACAGTTGGAATCATACTTAATAACCATAACTAAGCAAAACACAGATTAATCTGTTATTTCTATGTCAAAGTACAATAAAGGAACAAAACCTGTGAAGAAAAATATTTTTAGAAGTGGTTGCTTGTCACTAGAATTAAAATACTACTAATACCTACTAAGTTCATGAACCTAGTTTTTAATAAATGTAATTACAATGGAATTTCATTTAAGTTACAAAGTAGGATGATTAAAATTCACTTCAAATAGATTTGACAACTTGTAAAAAAAACAATTTAGTCTTAGCCATTCTGACTAAATAAGATGGCTCAATAACTACTTAAAGAAAGCCAAGTAATTTAAGATACAAAGGATTATCAATAAGGTTAGTAGCTACTAAATAATTTTAACTTTACAAATAGATAAGAGTCCAGAAATTTTTAGTGAGTTAATAACATTTTTTTTTTAATCCACTAGATCTGTGGCACATCTGCATGGCCATGTCTTCAAGTTATCACAAAACATCATCAAGCAAATCAAACCTCAGAAAAGCATAGAGTATATCATTTGAACAAACTTGACTAAGTTCATGTTTAGAAAGCTATATGTAAAGATGAAATTGTATATAGTAGAAATATATGACTCAGAGATTTAGCAATACTCTTTAACAAGAAGTCATTAACGGAACTGTTAAGTACCTTCTTGACCATTCTAGCTCCACTTTCTGTTTCTCAGTTTTCTAGCCCAATGCCATGGAGTGGGTAATGAATGTCTTAAGTTTGTACTATCTCAGATAGTCTCTGGTAATCCTTGAGTTGTCTACATGTTAAGGAAGTTTTACCAAACACTTTTAGTGGGTACATAAGGGACATATTTTCTGCATTCAAAGAATTTAAATTTTAATTGTAACATCAGGACTATTTGCCAAAGACAGAAATGAGCAAAAGTGATTACTGAATTACAGTCTGTGGAATGCTGAATGTCTAGGGACTAAACCTGTAAGGATTATTTTACTCTAAATGAGTGTGTACTTTTATTTCTTAGAAATATCTAGCTCTTCAGATTAAAAATGCTTTCTCCCATATTTTTATTTTTTGCTGATGTTGAGAAACAAAGGCTCACTAGCCCAGGGTGCCCTGGAATTCTATGTAGTAGTTTAGTGTGTTCTTGAACTCATGGTTTTCCTATCTCAGTCTCCTAAGTGCTGGGATTACAGATGTGTGTAGCCTCACTTGACTTTTAGTTTTTAAAGATTTATAGTCATTTATCTACATTATCATTATCAGTAACCACCCTGCTATGCTATAGCAAACCAGAGCGTCTCTGACCCATGTCTAATTTTAACTTAGTGCCTACTTACCAACTTCTCCCCATTCTTTTTATCTCAGTCCTCTTGCTAGCCTCTGGGAAACACTCGCTATTTCCTGGGGGTCAACTGTTAAATAATCTAGGAATGAGTCACTCAGGACTTGTCTTTATGTTTCTCATTTATTTTTACTCAGTGCTCTCCAGTTCCATGCATAATGGCACGCATGACAGGATTCCATTCCTTTGCAAGGCTGAATGTTGTATGTATGTATGAATGTATGTATGTATGTATATCTCCTATGTCATCTATTCATCCATTGATTGATGTTTAGCTTGCTTCCATTTCTTGGCTATTATATAAATAATGCTGTGATAAAAATGGGAGTGCAGATGTCTCTTCAACATAGTGCCTTCATTTCCTTTGTATATATACCAGTTGGATGATTGCTGAGCACCATATGATACTTCTATTTTTAATTTTCTAAGAAACCTCCATGCTGTTTGCTATAATGGCTGTGCCAACATTCATCCATTAGTAGTATGTGAACATCTTTCCTTGGCTTCCTTGATAGCAATATTTATTTAGTACTAGTTTTTTTCTGGAGTGAGGCAATCCACATTGTAATTTTGTTTGTTTATTTTAACAGTTAGTGATGGTGAGCATTTTCTCATCTATCTGTTGACTATGTGTCTTCTTTTGAGAAATATGTATAAACTAGCTCTGTTAGAGTTTGACATCCTACCCTAACCCCCCCCCCACAATGCTAAATACTCAAGTATTGCAGCCTTTTTTAAAAAGCCAAGGTTTTTTCTTCCTTTTTTCTTTTCTTTCTTTCTCTTTCTTCCTTTCTCTCTCTTTCTTTTCTTTCTCTCTCTTTCTCTCTTCCTTCTTTTCTTCTTTTTTTCCTTGACAGGTTTCTTGGTGTAGTCTTGGCTGTCCTGGACTCACTTTGTAGACCAGGCTGGCTTCTGAATCACAGAGATCCTTCTGCTTCTGTCTCCTGAGTGCTGGGATTAAAGGCATGCACCACCACTGGCCGGTGCCAAGGTTAATTTTTAAAATTAATAATTTATATGTATCTAGAAATAGTCTAGAGCTCAGGCTGGTCTCAAATGCCTCATCCTCTTGTCCCAGGCTTATAAAGTGTGGGATTACAGGTTTGTACCACCATGTGTGATTCAAGATCAAATTTCAAGTGAAACTCAGAAAAATATTCCAGCTATTTCACCATCTCCCACCACTCCTCTCCCAATTACAGATGGACATTGTGCCTCTGAATTTGAAAGATAATAATAATAATAATATTATTATTATTATTTTAATTGTCTGTGTGTGTTTGGGGGGTCTGTGCATGTGAGTCCAGTTGATGGAAGAGGCTAAAGGTATAAGGTTCCCTCTAGAGCTGGAGGTAAGGTGGTTATGAGTTGCTTGATGCAGGTGCTAGGAATTGAACTTGTGTCCTTTACAAGAGTAGTATGTATTCTTAGCATCTGACCTATCTCTAGCTCAGTTTATATGATTTCTAGTACTATAAAGTTAGTGAAGGAGAGATGTGCTTTATTTCTTTTTAGTTTTAAAAAATCGACACACATGCTGGACAGTGTGGTGCATGTTTGTAATCCCAGCACTCAGGGAGGCAGAGGCAGGTGGATCTCTGTGAGTTCAAGGCCAGTCTGGTCTACAAAGAGAATCCGGGACAATCAGGGCTACACAGAGAAACCCTGACTTGAGAAACAAAATCCCAGTACTTGGAAGGTAGAGGCAGGTGAATCTCTATAGTTTGAGGCCATCCTGGTCTACATAGTTCCCGGACAGCCCAAACTACCTAAGCAATGTAGTGAAACCCTGTCTCAAAAACAAAATGAAACAAAAGCCCCAAATGTAATAATGAGTTTCATTGTGGCATTTTTGTATACACTTTGATTTTGTTGTTTTTTTTTTTTCCACACTCCCATCTTTGCTTTCTACTTCACCTAGTCCCTTCCTTTTCCTAGTAGACCTCTTCTGATTTTAAAGCAAGTTTTATACATTTATTTTACCTTTTCATTATAAATTTGTGTGTGTGTGTGTGTGGGTCTGTGTGTGAGTGCAGGTGTCTTCTGAGGCTAGAGGTGGTTGAGCCCTGGCTGCTGGGAACCAAACTTGGGTCCTTAAGCAGTAAGTGCTCTTAATTGCTGAGCCAACTCTTCAGGCCCTCATCTCTTCTCTTCCATCACAGATATTCTATTACCTTCTTTATTAAACATTTTCCTAACCCTCAAGACCTCTTTTATCATGATATTCTAAAAAAGAATGAAACAGTACTGTGTTTATGCGTGTATGTGGGTGAGTAAGTACTTTAAAAAATTACTTTCCCTTGTCACAAATAAAATATGTACCCTGCTCCTCCAAGACAAGGTTTCTCTGTAGCCCTGGCTATCCTGGAACTCACTCTGTAGACCAGGCTGAACTCAAAAACTCAAAGATCCACCTTCATCTGCCTCCCAAGTGCTGGGATTAAAAATATGTGCTTTGAAAATAAGTTAAAATATTAAAACAAAACAAAAGTAAAAAAAGCATGATCTAGGTGTGGTGGTACATGCCTTAAGTCCCAACACTAAGGTAGCTGAGGCAGGCAGAAAATGAGTTGGAGGCCAGTCTGGGCTCTAGCAAGACTACGTCTCAAAATAAATCAATAACTGCATTTATAAGCTCAATCTTTCAGACTTGGTATTTTACACACAACTAATTCTCTTGTAAACTAGGCTGACAGAACATATTGATTGATACCCTTTCTGAAGTTTAAGAGTATAGAGATGAGTATGTTTTTGATGATTTTTTTTTTATTATTGTATTTCAGCATTGCTTAGGAGAACAGGCCAACAATGTTTAGCTGCAATAACTTTTCAGTTTGGAACGAAGGATTTTAAACTGACACACTAAATCCCCCAAGTATAGAATTAGAGTGTTTTAGTTTTATAGGAAACACACTTCATATGGACTCTTAGAAATTGCCTCCACATGTTTAATGGTTGAATGAATTCCCTTTTTGTTGTTGCTGTTAAATTGTTTTGTTTGTTTTAAAGGCTGGCATGAGGTTATTGGGGTTGAGGGTAGGGAAGAACTCAAGACTACAAAGGAAATAAAGCTGGGAATGTCAGTATAGAAGAGCAGCGCTATCTGGGCTGTTAACATTTAAAAAGCCTTTTCAGGGACTGAGGAAATAAAGGCTACAAATGTCTGGAGCTTGAAATGGCTTTTATACTTTTGAACCTGTTACAAAAGCTTATTTTAGAACTCTGTTTCATCCCCCACCTCAAACTAAATAGTTAGAAGGAGGAGGGGGCAAGAAAAATTAAACTGAGAAAGACAAGACATAAAGGATGTTGCTCATAGCTTATTTTAAATTTTGGAACTATAACAAAGGGGGGAGGGTAGAACAAGAGAGTAAGAGTTGCCATATTTGAAAGTGAGGGAAAAAGAAAAGTAATTACATCCTTGGTAGAATGCTGTCAGTTGCTAGGGGCTCCAACAGGCACATGCATTTCTAGCAGGAACTTGGTTCTGTTACTACTAACTTTGTAAATGAGCTGCCAAACAGGCTGTATATTGACACTCTTTCCAGGTGCTCTGTTTAATGAACAATGCCCTGTGACCATCAACAGTCAGTTTTTAGAAACTGATCAAAGGTCATGAAATTCTGGTTCTGGTAAAGTTCTCTACAAAAACTATATGACTCTTCTTCGTTTTATGATTATTTTTAAAATGTTGTTTATTACTTTGTGTGTACTGATGTTTTGTCTGCATATATGCCTGTGTACAGTATTCATGAGCTAGACAGTTGTGAGCCACCACGTGGGTGCTGAGAATTGAATCTGGGTCCTCTGGAAGAGTAGTCATTACTCAACCACTAAGCCATCTCTCCCGTCCCTATTCGTTATTTTTATTTTTTTTTTTTAACACTGAGAGAAGATCTGGTAACTGAGGCAGAGATGAAGTTGAGTGGCAGGTCCTTGCCCAGAATGTTTAGAGTCTTGGCTTCAGTAACCACTAAATGAAAAACAAACAGGCAAAAATAAAGACAAAACAAGCCAGGGTGTGGTGGCACATGCCTTTAACCCAAGCACTGAAGAGGAAGAGGCAGGTCGATATTTGAGTCTAGTCTGGGCTTCAGAGTAAGTTTCAGCACAGCCAGGGCTACCCAGAGAGACCCTGTCTTGAAACAAAACAAAGCAAAAATCCAACAACAAAATTAAAATTAAATAATAAAAAAAAAGACAAAAACCTAACAAAAACTCAAGGGCTGAAGAGATGACTCAATGGGTAAAAGCACTTACTTTTTCTTCCAGACTCAGTTCTTAGTTCCACATCTGATGACTCTCAGCTGCCTGTAATTCTGGTTCCTGGAGATCCAATGCCCTCTCTGGTCTCCCCAGGCATCTGCACCTAAAGGTGCAACACACACACACACACACACACACACACACACACACACACACACACACAGAATTAAAATTAAAAGTTTAAAAAATCCCCACAAAATTCCAGCATTTAGTGACTTGTGGGATGATTTTTTTCTTTTCTTTTTAGCATTGTAAAACCATCAGGATTTCAGAGGAATTTCAAGTCTAGCTATAGACTCTAACTGTATTTAAAAACTTTAAAAATCCTGCAGTGTAATGTAAAAGTGCTAAATTTTTAGTTTTGTTTTTTGTTGTTGTTGTTTTGTTTTTTAATCTGTTAATGTGACCTTGGCTAAATGGCTTAATTTTTTACAGAATTAAAGTTTTGTTGCTGTTGCTGTTGTTTTGTTTTTCCACGCAGACTTTCTCTGTGTAATAGCTGTGGCTGTCTTGGACACCCTTTGTAGACCAGGCTGGCCTCAAACTCACAAGCTATCTGCCTCCCAAGTGCTGGGATTAAAGGCGTGCACTACCACACCTGGCTTTTTTTTTTTTTCTAAATTAAATTTATTCTAAAGTTTTCTGTCTCTAAACTTTGTAATTCTCTTAATTGAATAAGTATGAAAATAATTTTAACAAAATCTTAGAGAAACAAATCTCATAGTGGCTAATGCCTATAACTCTAGCCCTTCAGACACTAAGGCAGGAGGCCCACTTAATCCTAGTATATAAGTTTGAGGCCAGTCTCATACACACAGCAAGACCTTGTCTTGGAAGAAACCCAAAATTTCCCAAACTCAAATAACAATTTAAAAAAATTCCAGGAGTAGGGGGATCACTAACCAAAAGTAAGGGCGCATGAAAAGACATACATAAACCTACTGTTATATAGGCTAATTAAAAATATATAATTTTAAAACTCCTAAATTTCAAATTGTATTGAATTAGCAACATAAACAGATTTGTATTTTGTGAATTTTTTTCTGAAACAGTAGCATACAGAGATGCACATATGTCATAGAGGCTTCTTTGTCGCCAGGTGAACATGTCCGTATTTGCTGCTGCCTTGGTCAAAGAATAAAATGTTTTCAGTACCTTGAAGCCTTCTCTCCTGGTTGCTAGCTTCTGTGAAGATCGTAAATTAGCTTTCTTGTTGTTTGAGCTTAATTTAGCTAGTACAGCATGTGTGGTTTTCTCCCCAGTGTAGTTTCTAACATGGTTCTTTATGAGGACCATCACTGTTCTTGTGTGATAGCATCTGCTTCATTCTGTTTCAGCGTCATAGTCTGCTATATGATTTGACTACAACCATACAGTGCACGGTGAGTTGACTCCAGTTTTTTCACTATTATGAACTATCCAGCTACAAAGGCTTTTGGAGATTTTACAAATATACTCTGGGATTATGCTTAGGAATAGAAAACAATCTTAACAGTTTTCCAAAACATCTGAATCACTTTATACCCTTCTTTTGCTTAGATCATATAATTGGTTCAGATTCTTCATGTCTCTTACAGTGAAATGGCCTGCAGTATAAAGCATGAGAAGAAAAAATGAATATGTAGATATGTAGATATGTAGGCTTGATAATGCCTGTTTTAAAAATATATACATAATATTTGTTTTTTTCTTCTTTCTTTTTGTTCTGTTTTGTTTTTTAAGACAGGATTTCTTTGCCCTGGCTGTCCTGAACTGTGTTTGTAGACCAGGCTGGTCTTGAACTCATAGAAAATGGCCTGCCTCTTCCTCCCAAGTGCTGGGATTAAAGGTGTGCATCACCACCATTTGGCTTAAAAATGGTATTTTAAATTCTGTGTAT
Organism: Pachyuromys duprasi; assembly: GCA_028658305.1. Classification (NCBI taxonomy): domain Eukaryota; kingdom Metazoa; phylum Chordata; class Mammalia; order Rodentia; family Muridae; genus Pachyuromys; species Pachyuromys duprasi. The sequence goes on from CM053758.1 coordinate 21,778,537, forward strand.
TTGTGTGTGTGTGCGCGTATGTGCACATGAGTGCTGTATCAGTAGGTGTCCTGGAGCTGGGATTACAGGTGGTTGTGAGCCACCAGATATGGGTGCCAGAAATAGAGCTTGGAGCCTCGTCCAGAGGACTGTCTGCTCTCAACTGCTGAGCCAGTTTGTCAGCATACCCATTTTTGAAAATGTTGTAGTGTTCTTTTTTGCTACCTAGACCTTTGGAATTCCTTACAAATATAATATGATAGACAGGAAAGGAACTGATTTGTTTTTTTCTTTGCTAATTTTTGTTCTTTCGGGGAACTAGTACTTAGAACTTTTGGAAGACTTCAAAATCATAAACTTGTTTTGGTAGTATTTACATATTATTTATATTAATATTATTATACTATTTTTTTACTATTTATTTTGGTATTATTTACTTTCTTGGCAGAATGATTTTTGTTTTTTGCAACAGAGTTTTCCTGTGTAGTCCTGGCTGTCCTGGAACTCACTCTGTAGACAAGGCTGGCCTCGAATTTACAGAGATCTACCTGCTTCTGCTGTGCCTAACACTGAGTGCTGGGATTAAAAGCATGTGTCACCACAACCCAGCTCAGAATATTTTATTTCCTTTAACTGTTAGAGCTTTCTTGAATGTATAGTGTATTTTGCCTTGAGGAGAGAGATAATGTTTATTATGTATTCTTCTCACTCCTCTTTCAGTTGCTAATTTTCACTGAAAGTGTAAGTTTCATCAAGAATTTTGCTTCCTTTAGACTATCGACAACAACATATTAATTATAAGCTGTTTCTTCAGGGAAAATAAAACACCACACGTTAATTTTTAAAATCCCATTTATTATGCATTTAGTGATAATGTCACAAATATAAGTCATATATATAATTACATTTTAGCTGTACTGTGAAAAGTAAAAAGATGGAGCTAGAGAAATAGCTCAGTGGTTAAGAGCACAAACTGTCCTTGCAGAGGACTTCTAATACCCAGGTTAGGCAGCTCACAATCCAACTCCAGGAGATCTTATGCCCTCTTCTGGCCCCTTTGGACACTGCACACAAACACACAGACATTTATACATACATACACAAATAAAGGTTAAGTCTTTTAAAAAAGTAAAATAAAAAGAAACAGGCAAATTAATGTTAATATAAGTTTTCAAAGACCCAATATTCCTAAAATATTAGAAGTATAATAACCATAATCACATGCAATCATAATAAATATAGCTAGTGAGATCCTTTTTTGTCTTTAGCAGTCTGGGGTACATTTTAATACAACAGCACATCTCAGTCAGAGGTAGTCACATTTCCAGTACCCAAAATTTACAGCTGGCTGTTGGCTACCGTTTTAGACAGCAGAGGTTTGGGCTTCTTGTGATAGAATGGGAGAGTGCTCCATGCTGTACAAGGTAGCTGGGACTTACTGCTATGCATGCTCTTAGCAACATTCCATCCAAATTAACTCGAAAATGGGCACTTAGTTTTACATAGTATTTTGAGTTTCTGAAATGAGCAGGAAAGTAAGTGTTCTGGACTTACTACTAAATATAACTTTTTGAAATGTTTCTAACAGGGCTGTCTTGACAGATTCTAAATGACAATTTTCAACTTAGAGCTTTGAAGATGATAGAAGTCCACAATATTTTAAAGTAATCTGTATATTGGAATGAGCAATAGCAAGACCCATGTCTGGTGGGCAAAAAGACCCAAAGAAAACTAAAGGATACAACATGCAGAACTGCTGGTAGGTAAAACATGGAGGCATAGAGCCATAAGCCTTTTATGGGGAAAACAATGAACTTGAAAAAAGGAACTTGGAAAATTTAGCAATATTAGGATAATTTGGAAATAAGTCAAATAAAAAGGTTCATGGAAACTTTTTTCTGTTTACAATTAACTTTCTTGTTCACTAAGAAAAGTTACATAAACTTGTTAGAACTATGGTATACCTGAAAATTTACCAGTTTTAGTAATGAGAACTGTTAAAATGCTAAAAGTAAAAGAAGTTGTATTTTATTCTTGCTTTTTAAAATTTACTTTATTGGAAAACCAAAAATATAAAATTTTACTTTATTATTTTATGTGAATGAGTGTTTTGAGTATACGCATGGTATCTGTTGAGGTCAGGAGAGGGTGTCAGATCCTCTGGGACTACAGCTTCAGAAAGCGTGAGCTGCCATGTGGGTGCTGGGAATCAAACCCGGGTCTTCTGAAAGAGCAGCTCTCCAACTCCTACTTTATCTTTTCTTCCTCCTTTTCTCCCTCCCTCCTTTCCTTCCTTCCTTTCTTCTTTCCTTCTTCCCTTTTTTCTTGTTTTTGTTTATTTGTTTGTTTTTGCTTTACTCCCTCCCTCTGTGCTCTATATAACATAGCCTGGTCTCAAACTCTGGACAATCCCTTGTGCCGCAGCCTCATGAGTGCGGAAATCACAAGCATTGGTTACCACACCAGCTAGTCTATTGCTTACTTTAAAAGTTGCATACATTTTACATTTGTTTCAATTTTGGAGAGTTAAGCTGTCTATTAGAAAAAATGTAAGTACGTTTTTAGCGACAAAATATGATTTCCCCAAGAAAATTTATTTTAAAGGATATTGGAGATGATGGAAGTGAAGCAACGGGCTGGCTCTTGAGTGTCTGCTTTGAAAAACAGGTATTAGTTAACACATGGAATAGATAATTAACAACCCAGGACTTCAATCAGATAACAGCACTGTATCTTATAGGATATTTATTTTTGTATTATTTCCAAGAATGTTGTTATTCTCAGGGGCAAGGGAGTGATGTATCCTAAATAGGGGTATATTAAGCCAAGAAAGTGGATGAAATTATGCAGGAAACAAGAGAAGTCTCAGAAGGCTCTGGCCTGTACCTCAGGAACATTAGAACTTACAGTCAGAGAGAAGAGATAGATTCAATGGCGGACAGACAGTGTCTCTTGGCAAGAATGGAATAAGCTGAGGGAGTACAGTTACTGGAGGCTAAGAGAGGCCAGCAGTTAAGAAGCAAGTGATTGTTACAAGTAGTTGGACAGCAGAGATGCAGCCACTGGATTTGGCAGCATCTGGTTTGAACTCTGGTGCTTACTAGTTGTATAACAGGCAACATTTCATTTTAAGTCACTATGTCCTGGTTTTTTCATCTTCAGAGAAAGGGATAACTACTTCCCACATGCTTGTGTGGTGCAGATTAATGAGCTGTTTACTGGAGTGTTTACCAGAATTATCTGACAAATGTAGGATGTTGGGTTGATACTACTGTTTCTTTTTTTTAAAGGTTTATTTATTATGTATACAGTGTCCTACCTGCATGTATGGATGCATGCAGACCAGAAGATGTCAGCAGAGGTCACTGTCATTACAGATGATTGTGAGCCACAATGTGGTTGCTGGGAATTGAACTCAGGACCTTTGTAAGGTCAGCCAGTGCTCTTAACCTCTGAGCCATCTCTCCAGCCCGATACTACTGCGTTTCTGTTCTAGCTTTGTGATGCTCTTTGAAACTGAACTGATTGTACATAGTCACCAGTGAAAGTTATTAAGTTGTTTCTGCAAATTCTGCTCTTTTGTGTAAATCTATAATATAGATAATGTTGGGGCTGAGGATTCAGCTTAGCGGAGTACTTGTCTAGCATGCTTGAGGGTCTACATTGAATCCCTAGTACCATAACAAAACTACACAGAGCTAAAGTATATTTTAAAATTAATTTTAAAGTTAGCATAAAAAGTGATGTGTACACATACACATACTCACACATGAGTATTCTAAGTATTTTTATAGTAAAAAAAAATATATATATATATCATTTGGGCTGAGTGTAGTTGCATTTGCCTGTGATCCCAGCACTTGGGAGGCAGAGTTAAGAGGATCATGAGTTCAAGGTCAGCCTGAACTACATAGCGGGACCCTACCTCAAAAAACAAAATAAGACAGATTAAAAAATTGGGGGGATGGGGCACAGCAAGATGGCTCACTTGATGGTGCCACCAAGTGTGAGAACTTGAATTTGATCCCTAGGACTTACAAGGTAGAGGGAGAGAACTGACTCTTGAAAGTTGTCCTCTGACCTCCATACATGCACTGTGGCACATGTATCTGGGCATGAGCACACACAGGAATACATACACTTGATGAATAATGACAACAAACTTATATAAGTAAACTATCATTTGCATGTAAATTTTCAGTTTATAAGTGAACTGTGTAGCAACCAAAGCTTTTTATTGCACTTACCAGAGGAAGCAGACAGCTGACAGCAAGTTTTGGCAAATGGAGGATGTGTTCAGGTTTTGGAAGGTACATTCTTCTTTCTGTACTATTTTTCTGAAGACTCATTTTTGCTTGCCTTCATTTGAACTTAAAGTTATAAAGCCTAGAAAACTTTCAGAGTTGGTCAGGATGCTGCCTCTTCATTTCATATCAACAATGGAAAGCATTTGGGGGGTAATTTAAACATAAAATATGGCATGAGTGTTTTTCAGATGAGAATCTCTGGCTAAAAGCTGTGTTAAAAGTATAGTAGTGTGTGTTTTGCCTGAAAGTAATGTCAAAACATCAGGCCTTATATTTATTTAGTTTGTGTTTTTTATTTGCAAGGTATGTATTATTCTGGGAGGGAGGAAATCATCTGGATAGTGATAAAATTTCTCTAGAGCCATTTTAAGTTGCTAAATTGTTATCTAATTTAAGGTCTAATGTACTAATCATCTGTTTCATGCTTAGCTATCCTAGACTCTTACACATTAAATTGTAATTTAATGCATAGCATCTAGCAGGCAAAATTTTTACAATTATTTTTATTCTGTCTGTCTGTCTATCCTTATCTTGTATAATGAAGAAGCATTTGTTAGTTCTCTCCCTCTATCCTTCAACTGAACAGAATCACTATATATTTTAGACAAGAAAGAATCCTATTAAATTTCAAAAATTTACTTTTATTTTTTAACTGTGTATGTGTACATCTGTGTATGAGTTTATACACATGAATGTAGGTGACCTTAGAGACTAGAATAACGTTTCAGATTATTGGAGTTGGAGTTAAAGGTGTTTGTGAGTTGCTGGCTATGGGTGCTGGTAACCAAACTTGGGTCCTAGAATCACAATGCTACTGTGATCTATGGATAGGATTATGGATGTACTAGGAGCCACTGTTCATATAAGTTTTATATTTAAGGTATATGTATTTCCTGGCAAAACTATGAATCTCTTACATAAAGATTTGGCTTAGAAAAGCAGACTGATGAGTTACCAAAGTCTCTCTGCCTTTGGTGTCTAACTTCAATTGGCATGATACTTTTAAAGCAAAAGTATCTGGTAAATTACTTATTTCGCCTTTTGAAACTATGAAGTTTCTATCTGGCATGCAGTTGTCCTTACTAGTTGCTGTTAGATAGACTTTGGTCCCAGAGCAGTAGTGTGTGCGTATTGAAAACCAGCCCAGAAGACTTTCAGGGGACTATTACTGAGGTTTATTCTAGTTTTGATCATTTTCTTCTTGTCTTGATATTAAATTCAGCCCCCAGTTTAGCTGCCACCCAGTGATGGGTTTGTAGGAATCTCCTAAATCTGAAAAAGTACTTTAAGATTAACTCAAGGGCATTCTCTACTTTTCTGAAAGTAATTCTGTATGTCTTCAATTTATTTACTTTTTTTCCTGCAGCATAACTGTAAAGGTTTTCTATTTCACTCATTACAGCACTGTGTTTTTCACATTTGAATAGACTACATCAACATGAATTCTTTATAAGGATCTTAAAACTAACTTTGCCAAGTCCCAGAATACAGAAGTGAATTCACATCCCAATACTCAGCTAGCTGCCTCATGAATAAAGGAGAGCTTGTGCCTGACACTTTGAAGCCGTAGCTGTTAAACCATACAGAATATTTACCTCAATAAATCATTATAAGAAATAAGGTACAATTATACCCACAGAGAAAGAGAATTCAAAACACTGATTTATGTTTTTCGGCGCCTACTTCCTTTCCTACCGTGTTTTGAGTTTCGGCATGTTTGTCATCTTTGGCTGCTCCTTGTATCTTTAAACTAATGGGTTCTCCTTGTTCTTTATTTTATTTTTTACACTCCTTATTAAGGTATTTTTTTTGACACACAGGCATGATTTGAATAGTATACTAAGTTTCACATTTAAAATGAACTACATATTTTTTTCTTTTTATTATTACATTTTATTTATATCTTTTTTAGGGCTAAAAATTAGAAATAATTGCTCATTTATTTTAAATAAAATAAGGCATACTTACTTGCTTAAATTTGTGACATATGAACTGGAATTCCATGTGAAGGATTTTATTTGGCTTCATTTTGAAGTAATCCTGAGAAAGAGGAAGAACTGGGATACAATGGAAAGAAGGTTGCTACTTTAGCTCCAGCCTTAACTGAACATGGCATTTCGTCTATAACCCCAGCCCTCAAGACACTGGGCCAGGAGAACTGTGAGTTTGAGGCCAGCCTCAGCCACATAATGAGACTATCTCAGATGAACTAGTTTACTTATTTAAAGTGATAATAGTGTTATGGAAAGATACACTTGTTCACAAGCCTATTTCAAAAGCCTATTTCAGGCTTTTGAAAGTTAAGATACATTAAACTCAAAAGTAAAGTGGGGAAAGGGATGAAAGTAGCTTAGCAAAGAGTCCAACTAGCTGGGAGTGGGAGGTAGAGAGAAGTGGATCTCTAATATGAGTCCAGCCTGACCTGCACAGTGAGTGAGACCCTGTCTAAATAAATAAAAATTAGATACGGAATTGTGCCTAGAATAAGTATGTTGACAAAAAAATGTAAAAAGAGAGGATATAAATTACTTCAAAACAACTAATTTTATACTTTATCAAAAAGTATAAAAGTTTTATGGATTCAGTGCAAGACAATTTAATTTTTTACTGTATTTAGAAAAATCAAAGTAGATGCTATTCTTAAAGCTTGTCAATTGAAACCATAGGTTAAATTTAAGTTGATTGAAGTTATATGATCAGTTTTTATCAAATAATTGTATTTTAAGTATAAGTATTCGGGCTGGAGAGATGGCTCAGAGGTTAAGAGCATTCGCTGTTCTTCCAAAGGTCCTGAGTTCAATTCCCAGCAACCACATGGTGGCTCATAACCATCTATAGTAAGATATGGTGTGCAGGCAGAATGTTGTATAGATAATAAATAAATCTAAAAAAAAAGAATACTTTAAAAAAAGTATAAGTATTCATCTTTGTGAAATTATGGATGTTAGTGGTTTTATAGTTAGACTTAAAAAAAAATGGCAGTTTTGAAGGATCTAAGTCAGGACTTTATACATGCTAGAAACTTACTATATAATTGAACTAGGCCCTAGCCCTAGAGTTAGATAGACTTGTAATGTGTTTTTTATTACTTAAGCATTTCACCAGTTATTTTTATTGTTGCTGTGGAAAAATACCTAACAGAGAAGCAAAGTGTATTTGTGAACTGACCTCAGTTTGTTGTGTTGGGGAAGGCACTGTGGCAGAAGCTGCTTAGTACATGGCTGTGAAACACAGAGTGACAGGAAGACGCCAGGGATAATGTACTCCCTGGGGCCTACCTAAGTAACCTATTTCCTTCTGCTAGGCCCAGCCTGCTATAGTTCTACAGCCCTCCCCCCCCAATAGCACCACCAGCTGAGGAGCAAGGGTCAAAGCATGTGAGCCTGTGGTAGGAACCTTGGAGTCAAACCTTAAAAAAGCTTATAGGACGTGTGTGTGTGTGTGTGTGTGTGTGTATGTATGTATGTATGTGTGTGTGTCAGAGACAGACAGACAGACAGACAGAGAGACAGAGACCAGAAACAGGCAGAGACAGAGATAGAAAAACACAGGGACAGAGAGACACAGAGACAGAGTCACACACATACACACACACACATACTCACAACACACACACACAAGTTATAAAGATGAATAAGGTTGGAGAGATGACTCAGAGGTTAAGAGCACTGGCTGCTCTTCCAGAGGTCTGAGTTCAATTCTCAGTAACCCCATGGTGGCTCACAAATATCTATTTTATTCCTTCCATTCTTATCTATAACTATTCTATTTATTGTTCCTTATTTATTCTGAGTCTTTACTATAAGAGCGCTAAGGCTTATTTGTTTCATAGTATATTCTCATTGTCTATGCAGGTATGTGTGATGCATAGTATATTTTTAAATATTTATAGGATGAAGGGATGATGACTATTATGACTTTAAATAAGGAAACTAGTTCATTTTTTAAGAGTTCCTCATTTTTTTTTTTTGCCTTTACTATGAGTACAGGCTGAGAAAGATAAGTGAAATCAGGTCTAAAGGTGAATTACCAAACCAAAGAAGAAATAAACCTAAGACAAGAGAATCCAAATAAATAAAAGAGGTTAACTAGAGAGCTAAGGGCATTGGTCACCAGACCCAATGATCTTTCACTTTAATTAGAAAGAGTATTGTAAGGAAGAAGAAGAAGGCAGCGCCTGACACAGGGATGTAAATTATGGAATGTGGGCATCTGATTGGCAAGTTTATTGCTGTCTAAGAGGTAAAAGAGAAGAACATTTTCTTGATTGGCAAATTCTAACATGAGAGTAATGAGCAGGGGCTAAAAGCTGGATGATTTCAGTCTCTGCTTCATAGAAAATAGATTTTTTTCTTATTAAATAATGATTTTTAAAGCTACCAAGATTATCTGAATGCCCTTAAGTTGTTTTCATATTCTAGAACATTTCCTATAATGCAGTACCTTAGATTATCCAGAAGAGTTGAACTGTGTTTTATCAAGTTTATCATTTAACTTGGGAAGAATTCTTATGCTTTAGTAGCTATTGGCAAGTAGTAAAGCTATAGAGGATCACAGTAGGTCTGGATCCATTCTTCAGATTCCCTTATAATAACCATGCATTTATATGTACACATGCATAGACAGGAAGACTTTGTTCCTCCCTCATAATAATCTTATATGACACCCTCTATGTTTCATGTATGGCTAAAGACATTTAAATATATAACCAAGCTTCTGAGAGAATTAAAATTCAAAGAATGAAAGTGGAAGGGGAGAGCGACAATGCTGGCATACACGTTCTAGGGCATCTAAGCTGAGCTGTGCATATTTACCTCCATTTTAAATTTCATTTCTATTCAGAAACTTAAATCCTACCACAGTGTGCAATGAACATTTTGATGACAGTGCATTTCTAGTTTCTAGTGTATGTACAGTTCCATACAGCCACCACTACAATCAGAATACAAAACAAGGTATTCAAGTTTTAAATTTCTTTCACCAAGCTTTCTCCCTTCTTAGACATTAGACTTTGCCTCCTGTTGACAGTCCTATAAGGGGAATGATTTTATTCAGCACAGTGCTTTTAATTGCTACCTGTGTCCTTATGTTTATGTGTGGCTTGGGCCCTATCTCTGTTGAGTAGTATTCCATTGTATAGAGGTCACATTTGCAGCTGAAGGCATTCAAGTTGTTTCCAATTTGTTTTTTTAAACTAACTTTTAGTTTAGCACACAAAATATCTTTGTGTCATTTTTATACATACATCTAAAATCATGCCTTGCTCTCATTTGCCTCTCTTCTTCTCTGTCCCTGTTCCATTTCTTCTTGCTGGTACCCTTCCTTTTCTCAAATAGTGTCTTCTGCTCTCATAACACAGATTCCATTGTTTTTTCTTGTTTTTCTTCCACTCCCCTTACACCTCTTCTTCTCTTCTCAATGACATCTTTTTAACTTTATGTCATAGATATGCACACAGTATATTTCAGTCTAGATTCTACATATGAGAGAAAATGTTGTATTTGTTTTTATGAATTTGGCTCATTACCAAGTGATTTTCAGATATATCTATTTTCCTGTGATTGCCATGATTTCAATCTTCTTTGTAGTGCAACAAAGTCCCACAATGCATATGTACCATACTTTTAATCCTCCCATCTGTTGATGGACATCTAGGCTACTGTGAATATTAAAGCAATAAATTCAGATAACCTTGGATCTCTGTGGGATACTGACTTAGAATCCTTAGAGTATTTACCTAGGAAGGATATAGGTGTATCACATTGTCTTTCTATTTTTAATGTTTTGAGGATCTTCCATACTAACTTCCATAGTAATTGCATTAATTTATATTATCACTAGTGATATATAATGTGCCATCATATAAGCCTTGTTTGATTTCTTGAAGATAGCCATTTTGACTGAGCTGAGATAGAATCTCAGTGTAGTTTTAATTTGCATTTGAGGATTATATTTCCTATGTGAAAGTGAAAAACGTCACTGATGTTTTGAAAAGGATTGCAACAAATCTAAAGATCACAAGGGTCACGTGATTTTAAGAATTTTGGTTATTCCAATCCATGAATGTGACTGGTCTTTTCCATGTTTTGTGTGTATCTTCTTCAACTCCCCTCTTTCCTTTTGCCTCTCAGTTTTTGAAGTTGAACCCAAGCCTCACTTGCTCAAAAATCTGCTATCAGAGCTATGCTCTGGTTGCTCTTCAGTGGCTCTCATCAGTGTTTTTAATTATTTTTTGAGTGTGCTCATGCTTGTCTGCGCATGTGCACCTGCATGTGGAGACCAAAGATCGATTTCAGATGTCATTTTTCAGGTGCAAACCACCTTTATATCTTTAACAAGAGATTTATTTATTTGTTTATATTAATTTTCACTTATATCTATGTATCTGAATGTGTAGATGCCATGTGTGTGGATGCCTGTGGTGGCCAGAAACGCATCAGATCACCTGTAATGGGAGTTTCAGAGAGTTTTAAGCTGCCCATCATGGGTATTTGGGAACTCAACTTAGATCCTCTAGAAGAGCAGCAAGCAGTCTTAACCACTGAGCCATTTCTCCAGCCCCTCCCCAAATTGTGTTTTTATTTTTAACTGGTGTGTGTGTGTTACATATGTGCAGGTACCTACAGAGCCCAGAAGGTGGCATTGAATTCTCTGAAACTGGAGTATAGGCAGTTGTGAGTTGCCTGACATGGGTGCCGGGAACCAAAGCAGGGTCCTCTGTAAAGGCAAGAACATTTAACTGCTGTGACCTCTCCAGCTCCTGGATTTTTCTCCTTCAAAAAATGTGGATTCTGAGTATTAAATTCAGGTCCCCATGCTTGCCAGGAATGTAGTTATAGACTGAGTTCCTCCCTAGTTCTTTATCATGTTTGTTGTCCAGATCTTTTACTTCCTTGGTTACATTTAGTTCTAGGTTATTTTTTACTTACTAGTTATTTGGAGTAAGATTGTTTTTCTGATTTCCTTTTCCAAAAATGGTTAGTTTATAGAAACATTATTGTTTTTTTTATATTGACTTTCATATCCTGCAACATTCTGACTTTTATTAGTTTGACAGGTGTTTGGTTGGCTTCCAGGGTTTCCCATATCATGTTTTCTGAACAGAGACAGTTCCATGTTCTTTTTCTGGTTTTGATGCCCTCTATTTGATAGTGTTGGTGAAGATTTCAGGAATATGTTGAATGATAGTGGGGAAAGCATTGGACTGGGTACGGGGGATTGGTGGTGTAGCATGTGTAAGGCTCTGGGGGTTCAGTCCAGCAACATAATCAAAAAGGTGATGAAAGTGTGCATCCTTGTCTTGTTCAGAGTTTAGAGAAAAAGTTTTCGGCATTTCCACATTTACTACTATGTTATATAGTGGCTTCTAAATGGCCATTATTATGTTGAAGCACTTAAATTGTCTTGTTTTTCTTATGAATGGATGGCAAATTTTAAGGAATACCTTTTCTTCATCTAGTGAGATGGTCATACAGTGGTCAATCCTTGATTCTGTTGTTGTTAGGTACCACATTGATTGATTTGTATTTGTTGAGTCTTCCCGGTGGAGTCAGGTAAGAATGTACTAACCTGTTTTTTTTTTTAATTTTTAAAAATTTTATTTTCTTCACAATTGGTTCATTATATATCCAGATTGAAGCCCCCTCCCTCAGCTCCCTCAGTCCCACCCTCCCTCCCTCTTCCACTCATCCCCTTTCCCTAGTCCACTGAAAGGAGGAGTTCGCCACTATTGCCGCCTGCCCATAGCTTGGATCCTCTTCCTCCGTGGCCTGGAAAGGCGGTGTCTTCAGGGGCGAATGATCAGAGAGAAGTCAACTGAGTTCATGAGAGAGGCAGTCCGTGATCCCCTCACTCAGAGATCCACTAACCTTTAAAAGCACTCTCTCAGAGTACCCTAAAGACATGAGCTGGAGTTTTGGCAAATGTGGGTCTGGGGATCCCTCTAGCGCTGAAATAGTAGCAGTACACTGATTGTAGCCATAGTAAACCTTGCCATAGGATGCATCAAATATTAAAATGGTGGCAATAACTTATTGTGAAAGAAAGCACCCTGCTCAGAATTTCTCGGATGATAGGCACAAATTCAGATTACAAAGATTAGAACAAATAGCTAACTCTTTAATGCACAAACCTCTTCATACACCAGGATGGTTTTAGGGGCATCCTCTCTAATGTATTAAAATACAGCAGCAAAAACCATCCATAAAACTTGTCTTGGAAGTACCAGTCAGAACGACCCAAATTAAAAGTAGCCCAGTGAATCCAGAGCAAAGAGTAAATGGACAAGAGAAAAAACAGCTCATCAGGACACACGCAAAAAGAGGATGGTTATTTAGATAGCAGTGAAGTTCAGACATAATATTGCTTATTGCATATTTTCTGATGATATCAGATATGTGTGTGGGACTTATAGAGCTATTTATAAAACATAAAGACAAGTTAAAAAAGTAGAGTATGTTAAAAATATGCCAGTCAAATTGAATTAGAAAGAAAGGCTATGTGACTACATTCATAGAGGTTGTAAACAAGAGAAATAATAATTATTAGAGATACAGTAATTATATGATAATAAAGGAATAGACTATCACAAATATATTACATTTTTGAATATTTAAAAAGATTTGTTTTCATATGATTCTCTACACTCTGCCAAAGTTTGGTTATGAATCTCAGCATCTGCTTTGATACACTGGTAGGTAGAGCCTTTCAGAGGCCCTCTGTGGTAGGCTCCTGTCCTATTTCTTGTTTTCTCCTTATTCCAATGTCCATCCCCATTGTCTTTCTAAGTGAGGATTGAGCTTCTTACCCTGGGTCCTCCTTCTTGTTTAGCTTCTTTAGGTGTACAGATTTTAGTATGTTTATCCTATCTTATAGGTCTAGTATCCACTTATAAGTGAATAATATACCATGTGTGTCTTTCTACTTCTGGAATACCTCACTCATGATGATCTTTTCTAGATTCTATGAAAGAAGAGGTAGTTAATAAGACCTGGAGAGTACGGGAGCTCCACAAGGAAAACAGCAGAACCAAAATATCTGGGCTCAGGGGTATTTTCTGAGACTGATACTCCAACCAAGGTACATTCATGGAAATAACCTAGAACCCCTGCTCAGATGTAGCCCATAGCAGCACAGTATCCAAGTGGGTTCCCTAGTAAGGCTGGCTCTTTGACCCGGCCCCCTCCCTCACTCCACCCCCATCCCCCCCGCCCCGAGGGAGGAGCAGCCTTGCCAGGCCACAGAGGAGGACATTGCAGCCAGTCCTGATGAGACCTGATAAGCTAGGGTTGGATGGAAGGGGAGGTAGACCTCCCCTATTGGTGGACTTGGAGAGGGGCATGGGAGGAGATGAGGGAGGGAAGGTGGGATTGGGAGGGAATGAGGGAGGCGGCTGCAGCTGGGATATAAAGCAAATAAAATGTAATTAATGTAAAACAATAAAAATTTAATTTAAAAGATTAGTTTTTACCTCAAATACAAATAATGTTTTCATTTAAAAAATAATAGTAAAACATGTTGCTTCAAAGAATGGAAATGATTATAATATAATTAAAAGAGAAAAATATATGAGAGAAAAATAAAATAAATAAAAGTTATAAAACAGCAGTTGGTCCAAATTTAATTTATTTGAGGCAAGATCTCACTATTGCCCAAGTTAGCCTCAAATTAGCAATCCTCCTGTCTCAGCCCTTTGAATGCTGGGATTGTAGGTGCATTACATCATCCATACTATTCACATCATGTATAACATATTACATTTTCATTTTAAAAAGATTTAATTTTTATTTATACATACATACATAGGTGCTCAGAAGTCAAGAATGTGTCAAATCTCCTGGAGCTGGATTACAGGCAGTTGTGAACCAACTAATGTGGGTGCTGAGAACGAAGTTCAGGTTCTTTGAAGGAGCAGCAAGCTGTCTTGACCACTTAGCCATTTCTCCAGACCATATTAAACTTTTTTTTTTTTTTGGTTTTGTTTTGTTTTTCTAGACAGGGTCTCACTATGTAACTCTCGCTGTCTTGGAACAAGCTCTGTAAACCAGAGTGGCCTTGAACTCACAGAGATCCGCCTGCCTCTGCCTCCTAAGTGCTGTGATTAAAGGCGTGTGCCTCCACCATCCAGCTCCATATTAAACTTTTAACTGAATTTGACTTCAACATATATCATTGTAAAGTTCTTAGTGCTGAACGGAGAAATTGGCAAATAAATTTAACACATCTTCCTTAATATTTATCAAGCAGATATAGTAATGATACAATAGATTTGAAAACAACACAATAAGTCAATTCAATGCACATTTACTTAACAATTAGATGACACTTATTCCTTTTCTTTATGCATAATATATATTTAAAAATTGAGCATATGTTAGACAACAAAGTTATCTTAACAAATTTCAAAATCATACTGAATTCTCCAGTTTCACTATTAGACAAATAAAATAGGTAGGTAAAATGAGAAAAAAATTGCATATTCAGAAATTTTAAAACTTTAAATAACTAATGGATCAATATTGTAGAAAGTATTAAAATGTAGTGTTGTGAATTAGCTGGTTATGAAATATCAGACAAAATAGTGTTTATTATTTTAAAATTTATTTTTACTTTTACATTTATTTAAAAATATTTTTAGTATTTTTATTTTTTCATTATTGAGCATCGAATCCATGGCCTTGTACATACAGGCAAACACTCTTGTATTAACTTATATCCTAGTCCAGGCATTTTATAAAGTATACTTATTGGAAAAGAGGAAAGCATCAAGTAAATACATTTGAAAAGCTAAGTACTCAAGAGAAGAAGTTAAAGAAGACAATATAGAGTTGCCTGGGTCTATTCAGGCTGCCATAACAGAACAGCACAAAGATGCAAGCATAGACCGGCAGAAGAGTATTGCTTACTTGTCTGGAAGCTAGAGGTCCCAACGCAAGGCTGGAAGAGCTCTGTTCCTTCTGGTTTACTGATGAAAGTCTTACTGTGCTGTCTGCCATGCGGGGCAGGGAGAGAAAGTCTGGGCTCTCAGGTGTCTAGTATGAACACGAATCCTACAGGACCAGCCCCAGCCTACGGTTTGCTAGAGTTTGGATGTTGGATGTCCCATACAGGTCCTTGCATTCAAGGTTCGGCCCTTGGGTGATGCTCTTTGAAGGTGGTGGAACCTTTGAGAGAAGAGACTTTGTAGAAAGTCTTTAGGTCATTTTAACTGTGTGCTTAAAGCAGATTATGGGAAACTGGACTCTCTTTTGTTCCCTGGATCCTAATGGAAATGGTTTTGTTCAGCTACACACTCCTGACACAGTGCTGTGTTACCATAGGCAAAGGAGACAGTGATAGCTGAGAATCTTCAAAGTTATGGGCCACAAATTTTTTCTTAGTTAATTATATCAGCTATTTTGTTACACTGATAGAAAGCTCACTAGCATACTTCAATACAGGCCTCAATTCCAAATACAGTCAGTCACCTGGAGGTAAGAGTTTCAACACATGATTTGGAGAACATACAGTTGAGTACTTAAGTAAGAATAAATTCAAATAAATTAAAAGAAAGTAAAATATCTGTTTCACTCTGGGTTAACTAAGTTAACTAAGTCTAATTACAGGTGATCCAATGACATCATTAGTGGGCAACTGCAAAGCTGTATTTTCCACTAATTTTATATGATCTGTATTGATTAGATTGATCAATAATTTTTGTGCTTGTATTATTCTTACCTGTATATAGGCCAGTAGGCCAATCTGTACTTAAAATATTGCTAATTTTCATGGTAGGAAAAAAAAGAGTAAATAACAAATCCTTTACAGGCTATTAAAACTTACACCTAGAAATACCACAGATACTTTCCTTCACATGCTCATTGGCCAGCACATGACCACCAAAGTCCTAGTTAGGAGGAGATGTATAATATACTCATCTTGGTCAAAAGCAATTGCAGATGAAATGATATCCTCATATATCAAGTCCCAGTAGTCATCCTTCTACTGAACAATGCATATCTCAAGTCAAAATTTGAAGATAAAATATTAAATATATTTGAAAAAATTTATATTATAGAAGTAATAAAATATAATGATTGTAAGCATACATGCAGGGAACATGAGTGTACAAAGTTCCATAACACAAACACTGATAGACAACAGGAACAGACGGTTCTCCACATATAGTAATACTAAATGACATCAACCTTACTGTCGTCAATAGATAATACAGACTCCCCCAACATCAAAAATACTTAGAGTTGCATTTTATCATAGAGAAAAATAGTTATAATAGATGTTTATGGAATTTTCCATATATAAAAATTCAAAGTAATTTCAGATCATAATGGAACTAGAAGTCAATATGAAGCTAGGAATCAATAGGAAAATACAGAAAGTATACTAACATGTGAGGACTGAACATGCTTAAATTATCAATAAGCCACTGAAAAACTCAGGAGGGAATTAAAACATTCCTAGAATCAAATGAAAATGGAAACAACATACCTGACTCTTCGGTAGTTCTAAGAAGAAAGCTTATAGCTATGAATGTGTGTACATTTAAAAAATTAGGGACCCTAAATAATTCAATGAGGCAATGAAGGCCTTAGAAAAATAAGAATAAGCTTGTCCCACATTAGTCAGTGGAGAAAAATAATAAAGAGCAGATCATAAACTAATATAATGGAGACTGAAAAGAATAAAAGAATCAATGAAACAGAGTTGGTCTTTTGCAAAGATAATCATGATAAGACTATAGCCAAACTAAAACAAAAGAGACTTGATAGTGTTGGAGATGAAGAAGTACAACAAATATTAAAAGCAATTCAGTTGATTATTAAGGAGTATCTCGAAACTTTAGAAGAAATGGACAAATTAAGAAACATGTAACCTATCAAAATTAAATCAGGAGGCTATAGATACTATAGGTCAATTTCTCTGATGAACATACATGCAAAAATTCTTAATAAATTACAAGCCAAATTGCCTAGAAAGACTGAAACAGAATAGAGGACCTAGAAATAAAGCCACTCAGCTAAAACCATCTGCTGTTGAGTAAAGATGCCCAAATCAACTACTTGAGAGACAGTGGCCACTTCAACAAATGGTGGGGGGAAATAGATGAATGAAATGAGAACCCTACTCCTTCCCTGATCAAAAGTTCATAAGCACAATCACGTTAGTTGCATTTTAGAAATACAAGGGTAGTTCAACATAGGCAAATCCATAAATGTAATCCAGCATATAACTGGAAATAGGAATCGCATGGTCATGTCAATAAATGTAAAAAGACTTTTGGCAGAGTCTAATACTATTTATGATGAAATCTCTGAGGAACCTAGGAATAGGAAGAACATTCCTCAGTAGACAAACCTAAGGCAAACTCAGGCTAACTACAGAAAACCTGAATGGGGTGGACACTGAGACAGGGATGTCCACCCTGCCCACTCATATTCAGTATAGTACTTGAATCCTTAGTCAGAACAATAAGTCAAGATATAAAAAGAAATGACATATAAATAAAGAATAAAATCAAATTTATGTGTTTGTAGGTGATATGATCTGATACTTAAAGGTTCCTAAAGACCCCATCTGAAAGTTCTTAGATCTAATGAGCACTTTCAGCCAAGCTGTGGGATTAAAAAAATCAACATACAAGATCAGTAATGAATTTGTCTAGAAAGGTTAGTCAAGAAAAATAGTCCATTTACAACAGCCATAAAACATATTGAGAAATAATCAGAACATGTTGATGAAAGACTTCTGCAAAAAAAAAAACCCTTATGAAACACTGAAGAATACACTAGATTATGGAAGGACATACCATATTAATGCACGAGGAGAACTGATATTGTGAAACTAGCCCCAAAATAGTCTATATATAGAGTCCCTACAGTCGCCAACCAAAACTCTTAACTTTCTCCACAGGAAAAAAAAAGTCCTAAAATTCACATGGAAACACAAAATAGTCAAAGCAATCTTATTAGAAAGAGAAATGCTGGGAGTGTAATAGTACCTGATGTCCAAATATTCCACACACGTCATAGTGACGAAACCCCACCTACTGACACCAAAGCATACATGATGATCCTGGAACAGAATAGGAGAGTCCAAAGTAAACCAAACTCAGCTACATCTATTTGCTGTTGGGCAAAATCAATTAATGTACAACTTGAAAGTTTGAAGTTACCATGGGGAAAAACAGGGAAAGCATTTCAGGATATAGACCATAGGCAAGGACTTTCCAAATAGGACTCTACTAACCCAAGAGACAATAACAAGAACTAATGAATGACGTTACACGAAATTAGAAAGCTCTATGCAACAAAAGAAATAATCTACAGAGTAAAGTGATGGCCTACAGAAGGAAGTCTTTGTTATCTATTAATCTGATAGGGGATTGATGTCTTGACTATATTTTACAAAGAACTCAAATACACAGCTCCTACTGGCTAATCTAGTCAAAGAATAGGCAAACAGAACAGCCTGATTCTGTCTTGTGGTTCTCATAGTCCTTAGTTTGTTTGTCAAAACTCATCTCAAGTTTGACTCCTTCTAGGTCCTTTCTTTTCTGGAGTTATTTCAATAAATTTCTTTCTGATTTCCTTGCCGTTTTTAAAAACCCCTTTAGGATTCATAACAGAGCAATGTAAAAAACCCAAGATCAGGTAATTTTTCTACAGTAAGCCCATCAATGAATTTCTATTCATTTAGTGTTTAAACCTGAATTTGTTGTGAGTCTTTTTGGCATTTTCTCCTTATACGTTTGTGTTTGCATATACATGTATACATATATATTGCAATAAATGCAAAAAGTTGAAAACTGCAGGCTATTCAATTTTCTCGTCTTGGGGATAGTGGGAGTCCTAAAAAACTTTTCTAATAACTTTAAAATTATTCACTAGTTACAACAAATATTATGCTCATTCTTTTAGAAAGTTTAGAAAGGAATATAATACAGGTTTCAGAATGCAACATGCTGGTTGTTACATTTCTAAGGCAGTGTAGAGAGACAGAAGACAGAAAAAGAGATAGGAGCCTGATCTTTCAGCAGACAGGACTATATTTATTGGCACACATAGTGATGGGCAGCCTCTCTCCCACCAGAGGGGGGAAAAAGATAACTTCAACCCTTTACAGGGTCAGAAGTGATTGCAGCACAGAGCTTGTATATCTTCCTCCTGGAAGGTGCCCATCCAAGGTGAGACAGGTTGTACCAACAGATGACTGAGGAAGGTCAAGAAAGATTATCTGTAAGCTTGTAGGAATACTGTTTTTTGGGGGAGACACTCTGTCAACTTACTGAGATCATTAAAGAACTTTTGTGGTTGTTGTGGCTTTTGTTTGTTTGAGGCAGGGTCTTACTGGGTACCCAAGGTTGGCCTTTGACTCTTGATCCTCTTTCCATAGCCTCCCAGCTGTTAGATTAGAGGCATGCACCACACAGCCTGCCTGTATTTGTTAAGGAAATGAACAAAAACACCAAGTGTTGTTAAGAATAAGTAAAAGTAGTATATAACAAAGAATCAATGTCCTCTCCTCTTGCTATGACATTTTGTGAAAACATGTCTTCTTTTTTTTAGTGAATAGTACATGACTCCAGGACCCACATTTTTTGTTTTCTTTTTTTCCTTTTTTAAGTTTTATTAATTACACTTTGTATCCCCCCCTGTAGCTCCCTCCCTCCTCCCCTCCTAATTCCACTCTTCCTCCCTCTTCCCCACCTGTGCCCCTCCTCCAGTCCACTGATAGGGGAGGTCCTCTTCCCCTTCCTTCTGACCCTAGTCTATCAGGTCTCATTAGGACTGTCTGCATTGTCTTCCTCTGTGGCCTGGTAAGGCTGCTCCCCCTGAGGGGGAGGTGATCAAAGAGCAGGCCAATCAGTTCCTGTCAGACAATCCCTGTCCCCATTACTAGGGAACCCACTTGGACACTGGACTGCCATGGGCTACCTCTGTGCAGGGGTTCCAGGCCATCTCTGTGAGTCAGGACCCACCGTTTTAAGGAGATGTAAAGAACCCAGAGGACAGAGCTTTAAGTATTATTAGAAATTTGATGGGAACTGCAGAAAAGAGTAACTATCTTAATCCATTTTGTGTTACTATCACAAAATATCAGATACTGGGTAATATAGAAGAGGAATAGGTCTATTTGTGTTAAGATTGGTGACTAGATGGTCCAGACAGTATGGTTGCTGGCTTTCTGGTGAGCACCAACTGGTTGTCTCACAATGTGGTGGAGATGTGGGATGATAACTGGCTATGTGCAAAGGGGCAGATTTGTGTGTTTAAGGAAGCAAGAAATCAGGAAAGAGGCTGTTGTTGTTGCTGCTGTTCCTCCTCTTCCTCCTTTGGCAATCTACTTTTATGGGTTCATGTCTACCATATTTTCCCTAGTCTCTTAGGACAGAATTCACACACTTAGAGGCTGCAAACCCCAAGACTTAAATAATTTCCATTAGGTCACACCTCTGAAAACTTCCACCAACACTGTAGTCATGCAAGGTTTCCACACATCAAACTTTGAGGTTTGAGGGAAACCATATCTAAACCATGCCACAAATATCATACACATAGAAATTGGCATTCATAATAAAGCTAAGATTAGTATTATCTGGATCCTTATGGTGAGTCCATAATAGTAAGGAGTCCTCTATAGTGTGGTAGTTATCATGTTCACATCACATAAGAGCAAAGAAAGTTTTGGCTACAATGTATTTTATGAGTCTGGAGTTTTGAAGTTCAGGCTGATGTAAGAGTGCAGTAATTCCACTAAAGTCATAGACTCCATCCTTCAGCATGGCCACTGTCATTATTAAGTTCAGTTTTTGTTTTACAAATATTTGTAGCATTCTTGTTGTGTGCTGGGAACTGTTTTATGTGCTTTTGAAGTTTTGAAATTACCTTTTCATTCTTGTACTTAAGCTGTTCTTGGTTCTTGTCACTCAAGGCATGATGGTCACCTTCAAAAGGAGGAACTTTATAGATGTGGTGGTAAAGGGTCTTTACAGACCTGTGTCCTTCTGTAAGCCTTTTCAGAAGCACCTGGAGTCCAGGGGAAGTTAAAGAGATGGGAATCAAAGAGGAGGCTCGCATTTCAGACAAGTGTCTGGAACTGAAGGCGGTCAGAAAGA
>CM053758.1:21800035-21817392 GCA_028658305.1 Pachyuromys duprasi
CCCTGGGATGCAAAGTACCTAACCTGTGATTGATATAAAAATAAATAAATTAAAAAAAAAAAGAAATCAGTTGTCTCAGTGTCACACTGACGTCTAGATTACCGTGGACAACAATCACAGGACTCTAAGGGAAAGTGATCTCTAACCTGTAATTCTATACCCAAACAAAGAATAAAGTGTCAGGACAGATACATTTCCCAATATACAGCAACTGAAAATTTATTATTTTTTGTAAAGAAGGTATTAGAAAATGGGCTCCAGGAAAACTAATTAAGAAAATCGAGAGAAAAGAAGACAGGAAATCCAATACAATGGACACTAGTTATAGTCAGGCCTCTACAGAGAAGCAGAACCAGCAGCATGAATGTAAACACACTAAGAGATTTGCTGAGAAGAACTGGCAGTTATGAAGTCTGCTAAGGTTTGGATTGTACATGTCTTGATCCTCCACATGACACTCTAGTGAGTGGAGAACCTTTTCGATAGATGTGTGGTGGGAGATACTTAGATCACTGGGGCATGTTCCAAAAGGAGATTGTGGAGTCTTGGACCTTTCCTTTCTCTGTCATTGGCTTCTCAGACACAAGGAAAGTGGTTTGTTCCACCATATACTCCTGCCATAATGTGTTGCCTTACCTTGGGCTCCAAACAATAGGCTGAGCCAGTTATGGATGAAAACCCCTAGGACTATGAGCCCACATTAATTCATTTGGTTTATAAGTTGATTATATTAGATATCAAAACTGACCATCAGCGAGACTAGCAAGTCCAAAGTTTGCATAGCGGTCCAGAAACCTGGAGTTGTGCAGAGTTAAGGAGGCAGGTTCAGCCTGGAGACACAGTACAAGGGCTATCTGCTGGGGGATGCTCAACATTTTAGTTCCATTGGTTTCTTCAGACAAATGGATGAAGCTCATCTATCACACCCTCACAGAGATACTAAGAAAAATGTTAGACTAAATATCTGGACATGATGATCCAGAAAAATTGAGACAGATAATTCCTAAAGTAAGGGAAGAAGGAGGATGTGGTAGGGGCCTAGTATTGCATAAGCATTTTAGTGTAATGTTAGCTTTTATCGTCTGCAAGAATTGCTTTAAGAAAATCAATTAAGAATAAAAAGCGAAGTTCTTTACAAGTTGGCCTGGTGACACTCTTCTCATAACTAAGTAAAAAATATGTGTATTTCAAAGTCAAGAGAAATCAGAGCTTGGCAGAAAAATAGTTACACCAAAGTTCCTGCCTCTTTCTGATTGAATTTCATAGAGTACAGACATTCTTAGGATGCTTGGTATACAAGGTGATTTTGTTTTTTCAACAGTAAGTGAAAAAGTGTTACTTAGATGGCTGGAGAGATGGCTCAGATGTTACCAGCATTGACTGTTCTTCTAGAGGGTCCTGGTTCAATTTCCAGCACCCACATGGTGGCTAACTACCATCTTCAAGGTGATGCAATGCCCTCTTTTGGCATCCACAGGCACTGCATATATATGTGGTTTACAGACATGTGGGGGCAAATAACCATAAATGTAAAATAAAAATAGATCTAAAAGAAGAAACTGGTACTCAGGAAGTAGGGATGATGTAAATGGAGAGTTATCAATACATGTACTCCAGGACATTACCAGTGGAAAAATCCTGCAGCTGAATGATCTTTATAAGAGATTTTAAAAGCTTGTTGATTAAATTGTGTATTGGCATCTTGTCTAGTACAGTGTCATTCTAGTACTCTAGTTCATCTTTATGTAAACCCACATGTGCTCAGCAAAGATGTTATAATACTCCCACTTCTGGGTAGACTCTGCCTCCTGTGACAGTTGAAAGACCATTTCTTTCTACCTATCTGATGCAGCAGCCAGTCATTGCAAAAAGCATTACAATCATATATATTGCAACGATTTTTGAGGGTTGTCTGCCTTATACCAGTGGGATCCAGACAGCACGATTCTTTCTTATTTTTCTTGGATCTTAGCAACTGTTACTCACAATCTAGATATGGCCTGATTTTCTTTGTCCTCCTGAAGATATCACAAAATAATTTGCAGTAGCACTTGAACACGTCTGTGGAAATGCAGTAGAATATCAGCTACTGAATTTGTAACTCTGCTTAGATAGTAGTGCAGATGTCTTCCACATAAGGAATTACAACCAGATAAACCCATGACAAGTTGAAAACATAATTAGTTACAAGCTGAAAGTATCATTACACTCGACCTACCAGCCACTTCGGCTTAGCAATACAGTATGCTGGTCTTTTACTAGTGTCCTTCATGTTCACATGGCTGACTGGGAAGTTCCCTGTGGCTAACCAGCATCTCAAGGGAGGCTCTTGAGATCCCCAGTGTAAGAAGAATATTCATGGCAAGATTTCTACTGACTATGTGTTACTTTTGTACCATTGCAAACCTGAAGAATTGTTAAGTCATACATTGGAGATAACCTGTAATTAAAGACCAAAAGAAGTCTGCTTATTGCAAGATACCTTTTCTGTATGTTTACAAATATTAGTCATCTTGGTAGAAGACATTTATACTTAGATGCTTCTTCAGATGTAGGGTTAAAAATGAAGGCTGGATGCTAAAGTTCACATTTTATGTGCTCCTATTTGTCAAAGAATTAAAGAATAGTACTTTTAATAACTGTTGGAGAAGCCATGCAATAATAGAAAATAGATTAAACATAAGAACAAGTTAATGTGACACAACCTAAAGTTATCAGAGGGAGTCTTGGGTGGGGGACTATCTCTATATATTGGCCTGTGAGGCATTTTCTTAATTGCTGACTGATGTGGCAGGAACAAGCCCATTGTGAGAGGAGCTATTGTTGGACAGGTGGGCCTGAGATTTATAAGAATGGTTCCTGAATATAAGAGAGAACAGAAAAAAAAAATAAAAAAGAGAGAACAACTGTATGTGCAGATACCATTCTTGCAAACATACTGAATATTCCTAAGACCTGCCAGACTTTCTGCAAAAAAAAAAATGTGGCAAGCACCAACTTCACAAAGTACAAGAAGGGTAAAGATTCTTTGTATGCTCAAAAAAAAAAAAAAAGAGAGGTGTTATGACAGGAAACGAAATGGCAATAATGGGCAGACTGAGCCTATTTCCCCCCCAAAGCATAAAACTCCAAGGAAGATTGTATTGAGACTTGACTGTGTTGAACCTAACTGTGAGTTTAAGAGAATGCTGGCTAGTAAGATGCAAACATTTTAAACTGGAAGGCCATAAGAAGAGAGAGTGGGAAAGTGAAAACCAAAAACAAACAACAGCAACAAAACAAGCAAACAAAGGGTCCAGTTCTAAGCTGATTTTGTTATGAAGACAATAAAATCATGAGCTTTAACTCACAGAGAGACAGAGACTAGAGAGACACATTACAGAGAAATATAGAGATCAATAGATGATAGATAGACAGAACACATGCCAGCCTTCAAAGTTTGTGCTTCAGTTCCTGTCCTGACTACCTAAATGAGGGATTGTGACCTAGAAATATAAGCCAGATAAACCATTTCCTCCCTAAGTTGATTTTGTTCATGGTGTTCCTCATAGCAATAGAAATCAAACTAGAGCAATCTGGTACGTAAAAGAGTTTTCAGTGCTGATACTGAGAGTGTGTTTCACTTCGTGTCACTTTGGAATCTCTTCTGACTTTTTTTTAAAAATCCATATGTTTAATTCATCCTCACAAGAAAACACCAGTGATATTCGAGAAGCTGAGGCAGGATGACTGAAAGTTCAAGGCAAGCTTTGACTGAATTACATATTGAGTCCCATCCAGGATATCCTGAGATACAGTAAGGCCCTAGAGAGAGAGAAGGGGTGTGGGTATCAGTGATAAAAGCAAATCTTTAATTAATTTTTCAAAATATTTCTTGAACACTTGTGGATAAAATATTATACTAAATAGCTATTTGAATATGAGAATGAGAGTAAAAATTTTGGGATTCCATTTGTAAAATTTAGTCTATATGAGATTTTAATTATTTTTTGTTTTTACAAATTAAAGCAGTTTTATAAGCTTTTCCCTGTTGTATATTAAATATTATATAAGGATGGGGTCATAGAGACATGTTGGAGCTTTTAGTGATGTTTTAGATAACAAAATAATACCAAGGACTAAAATATTGTTGGCTCAAAAGAGTTTCCTTATTCCTCGTGGTTAAGTATCATGCTCTTAATACACATTGCTGTGCTCAGGTAATATTCAGCTTACATTTCAAAACACTCTTTTAATTGAATGCAGTCACACATGTTAATGTACTTTATATGTTATCATAATTTGAGAGCTAATTGAAAGTTCATGGTGAAATATATTTAATTTCAATGATAATATTCATAGAATAAATGCCTACTTGTTAGTGAATGTTTACTAAGTTGTAGGACCAAAAATTATCTGTCATATTTTCCCATGTAAAATTTTAATTTTAACAGTATATATATTTTAGTGTATTCAAAAACTTTTCTAATTAGATATTTATGCTCAGCTTATGCTCATCCAGGTAACGTTACAAGTTGTGTTTCTTGCTTCCCTTTTCTCCTCAGTGTGCTTCAAAAATATCTTTTCCATTGTGACAAACATAAAAAGCATCAGAAAAAAGCATCAGAAGTAAATTTAAAAAATAACTCATGTGTGCAACAGAAATGCCATAGTTATATGCGCCATTAAGTTACATTTAGTCCCTTTTAGTGAGAACAAGAGGCTCATGTACAAAGGCCTGACTGGACTTTATTTGCTCTCTGTAGTGGGTACCACACCCTCAGTTACTAAGCTGTAGGCAGGAGAGAAATGCTTCAAGAAAAAGAGTCTATTTAAAAAATTAAACATTCAAATAGCACATACTTGGATCAATAGATAATAATGCCAAAAAACGTATAATCACTGAGCATCAGCAAATTTTGAAGTTTATTTCTGGGAATAAAGGCCGGTGGTTATCACATATAACTTCTAAAAATATTCACTTGAAACTTTCCCATGTCATGCCCTGTTACTGTTTTCAAGGTCCCATGGTCTTCAGCTTCCTTGTATTTTCTTGCAATGGTGCTGCAGTGGTTAATGTGGTCTCTCAGTTCTGTATGCATTGAACACCTGGCTTACTAAGACAAACACTTGACAACAGTGAGTAAAACTTGGTGAGACAGATTGTGTAATGCACAGCTCATGTGCTGCAGCTAAAGTGCTATGGAGCCCTTGCCATTATGAATGTGCATTATGACTACATTGTACCAACTCCTGGTATGCAAATGTGTGGCATTCAGAGAAGTGAAATAATTCTGTGTTATTATTATCTTTGTAAATTACATCTGAGAGTTTTTGAGTACTTTACGATAGCAGTTTCTATAGTCACAGTCACACAGTGTATGCAGCACAAAGTGTTTTCTTTCGCTATTAACAATAAGTGAGCCAATGAAAATGCTTTTTAAACACACACCCGGCAAGCAGTTATCTGGCTTTTCATTCTTACTATCCAGAAACCATTCTTTATCATCGTTTAAGACAGCATAGGAAACAGCTTTGTAAACATCTGCTTTTCATTGTTAATTGTCAGGAAAACTGGCATTTAAAAGCTTTGGAATCCCCTTAATCTTATCAAGAAGGATACATTATATACGTTTATTTTTTTTCCCTTCAAGATCATTTTTCAGACTTTAAAAACATGCTATCCTTCATTCACTTTTCAAAAATCACTTTTAAAAGTGCAGTGTTTTTATTGATAGTTTCATGAAATTTTCTGCAATTAGTCGAAATTATTATTAACAAAGGCTAAATTACACACAAAATATGAATATAAATACAGAGTTTAAATATATAATGTATGAATTAAAATTTTTCATGGGTATAGTCCATATTGAAATGTTCAATGATAGGAGCTGTAAGGAAAAGGTATTTGGTAGCCAAAGGGCAGATTAATTTAGGACTTCAAATATTCTGCTATAATTATTCTTTAGAAAAAAGTGCTGTATTTTCATAGACTTTTCTGTTCCAATAATTGAGCCATTAATGTCAACAGAACATCCCTGGCAGTGATATATTAAGAAGGCTTTTGCAGTAATGCAGTGGCACTTCCTTCTAAATCAGAGGGTCTGTTGAAGTAATCACTAAAAATATTAAAATTCTTGTCTAGTTGTTCTGAATTTATAATGTGAAAGCACTGCACCCATCTTTCAAGAAATAAAGAGCATCCATAATTTAATAATTAAGTAACACATAATAACCAATAATTTTTGTTACCTATAAATAGACCCATGTAACAAGAGTAAGGAATACTAAGAGAAGTAGCTGATTGTTAATAAAAACTTTTTTTCAGAATGTATTCATTTAGAAGCATTTTATAACCTTTACTAAATTGCCATCTTACTATGCAATTAGAATGTATTGTTATTTTTCTTTTTTAAAAACTTGCACTTTACCATTTTTCTAGGCTGGTAGAAGTTGGACTCTTACTGCATTTCTTTTGCTTTTCAAACTTGTATTCAGTGATGTAGAACTAGGCCTTATCACTGCATAGAAAATTAATTTAAATGACATATTGTTGCAGTTTCTATGACAACCATATCATGATGTTCATGTTCTTAAAAATTTATAAACTATAATCTGAGGTATGCTAATTCAGTGAGTGTAGTCAACACTTATTTGCTTAATATTCATTTTAGTACTGTGCTTCATCAACTTTGAGAGTCAGATGGTAACATGCTGCATACAATCCAAAGAGGTTTTGTATGAACTCTTGGGTTCAGACGTTTTTCTTAGAAGCCTACAATTCCTGAACTTTTAAGCATGCATAAGAGAAGCTTTCATACCGTTTTCTTGAAGAGATAGGAATGAGTGTGGGGGTGAATACATGCTGCAAACTTTCAACATGGCTGTTTTTCTCTCCACCCCTAGAAAGACGATATACTAAAACCCAATGCAAAAATTCTAATAAAAACTAAAAATTCAATAAAATCCAGTGAGCTACTTAAGTAATACTGAGTATTCAACTCCTTGGGACACTGGCTTATTCCTTCAGTCTTTATTGTTTGAGTTCAAGAAGCTAACATCTCTATCATATAATGTATGATTATGATACATGATAAAGGCACGTATCATATCAGGTTAAAGATATTTGCCTAGCAATAATATTAGACATTTTGATTTGAATTTTTTTAGGAATGATTTTAAAATGAACTATGCTATTTAGGATTGGTTATAATTATGGATTCTCTTGTTAAATAAAGATGCTTTTAGATATATCACTTGATAAATTAGAAATGCATAATTTAAAAATTCATATTTTAGAAATTATGTAATTTGTTGATTGACAAAATAAATGAGTTAATTTAATTTAAATATTCTATACCAAATAACATAAGAGAACATCATGTGGAATTATCAAACACCAAACATAATACTTCGGCTGGCATATTTTATAAAAGTCATTTTTAATTAATGTTTATTTAACGATAAAAATACAAAAAACCCTGGTTAACATGCTTTTAATTATTTGCTTTTCACATATTAGGCACTCAGTAAAATAGCACATTTGCAACAGAAATCCTATTTTTAGACATTTTAAAAAGCAATCTGTGGTTTGAAAAGGAAGATTGTTACATACCAAAATTTAAAATTATAGGACAACAAAGTCAGTTTTAAAAACACAATGCATAAAACATGAAATTCCTGAGGCAAATAATCAAACTTCTGAAGAGGGGTAATGTCAGTAAGCAGCTTTGCTGGCAGCTACTGGTCAACGGACCCTTGCTTATCTGTTATGAGGCAATTGCAAAAGGTGTCATAATGATTTGTCCAGTGTTTCTTGTGTGGCTCATGTGAACACTAAATGGAATGGCAGTCATCTTAATGAATGACAAACTTCAGGTCTGGAAAGAGGCAGGGATCTCTTTAGTCAGTTAGTAGCACCTATGAGGCAGTGTGAACACTTTTCACTTGATGGTGAAAAAATAACACAGCATCACAGTTACTGTGAGGGGTACTGGCAGTTCTAGTGAGGGAAGTTTACTGCTGTGGTTAAAACATAGCCTTTCATTGTATTCCGTCTCCACTCTGTCTCTCTCTCTCTCTCTGTGATAAATGTGCTAATTACCTGGATCAATTTTATTTTGTTAATAAAAAGGCCACAATTCCATGTAGAATTGTCAGAGAAGCATTTGGGTGTGTGATAAGCATTCATGTGAATGTTTTAGTGGCATTGGCTTCAGTAGCCTTCAGTGATAAAGCAGCTGTTATCCTGATGTGTTCTTTCATGGAGCGTTTCAAAAAGGTTAGCTTGATAGTTTTTAAAGTGTAGCTGATTTATACAGATTTTGGATGGTGGTAGAGGGTTACGGTGGGTTCCTACCATATCCTTTATTTATGATGGTGTAATTTCATTTCATTTCCCCCATTAATATTCTGTCTATAGTAAAGTGAAGTATGTCCACTGAATAGTGTCAACTCATTGCAAAGATTTTTGTTAAAAAATTATGGAACCGGTCTCTGACTACACATTCAGTATGTGTTCCAGTTTCTTTAACTAATGTTTCTACCTAAGCTTGGTCTTTGTCAGTTATGTTGGCACAAGTGCATACTCCTCCCACTCAAGATAAAATGAATGAGCAGTATTATGTATAGCAAAGCCAAACTTCCTTTGAGTTAAGGCTCTGGGGCATTGTACAAGTCTAATGTTCTTCCATGAAGTTGGCCCACCCCACTGTGATTAAGAAATGAAATGATTTGAGGGCTATTACATACTTACGGTTTTCATAGTGGATTAGAATAACATTACTTAGCACAGGTGTTTCTGTAATTGGGATTCCCCGGGAAAATTCAGTACTGTATTCAATAACACTCAGCTTTCCACATGAGTGAAGGCACTGTTGATTTGTTGGGCTATGGCATAAATCAGGAGAGAGGGGTCTGGCATTAGAGGCCTGTTGCTTCTCCTTTCAGAGAAAACATTTCCTGTTGGCCATTAGCATCAGATTTCTGTGGACTTATTTACAAATTTTATTTCATTATTTATTTATTGCTGGCCAAATACTGGCAGGCTCCAGTTTGTGTCAGCCAGTCCTGGTTTAAGCTTTCCTATAACTCAAATAGTTCCCAAATTTTCTTTTTCTTAAATAATTCTTCTTTTGTACAACATCATATTTAAATAACATTTATGTACCCAAGTAGCAGTGAAAAATCCCAGAAGTGCCTCAGGGCAGTTCTCTGAGGAGGACCTTTGGGATGGCCTTGTAAGATGCCTCCAAGCCTTGAAGGCAGTTGTCCGGGAATAACAAAGAACAACTGCAGTAGGTTGTTGCAGGATTCAGCAGGAAGGCTTTTAAAGTTTGGTATCCAAATAGCAAAAATATCTGCAGATCAGTGAGTGAAAACGGTCTTCAGAAGATGGAGGGACAGGAGATGGGAAGCAGGTGATACAATTAAGAACACATTACTATTTTACCAAACCCATTCTTAAGACACTTGGAAGCATTGAGTTTTTTGGGAAATGGACCACCCGAGACCGAGATTTTGCATCAGATAGTTATGCCGCCTGAACGTTCCTCGTGTACCCTCAGTTCTCGTCTGGAGACCTCTGCTTATGACCTTGGTGCTGCTTGCATCTTGAAGAATCTTTGTCCCTCACCCTGGAGCAAGCAAAGGAAGTCAAGCAAGCAAGTCTGCCTTGAGTCAGGTCCGTGCAGAAGAGCTAGGGTCCTCAGTCCTGCCGGAGCCTACCCTCGGTCTCCCTCCAGCTAGCCCTATCCTCTGGGTAGTTAGTGCTAGAAGTTCCCGAATCGCAGCCTATCTTGGATCTGGTCTCTAACCCCAGCTTTGGACTGTACTGACATTAGTTACTTTGCTTGTGTCGCTCTGCCACCTCCTGGCCTGGGTTTCCCACCGCAGCACTGGCTTCCCAACACCTCTTCTCCAGGAGGTCCTTCCTGGGTTTTTCTTTTAAACTGTCCCGGAGGTTGCCCTGGCTGCAAGCTATAACTGCACGGTGGGTCTTGGTAGCTCTGAGCCCAGCGCACTCTTGCGCTCAACCTCAAGGTGGCGACCGAGGCACGTAAACAAAGGCTGCACTGGCGGTTGGCGCCCAGGGTCTCATCCAAGAACCTCAGTTTCCCAGCTGCTCCCCAGAGGGCCGAATTGACTGTGGAAGGGTCCCTTGTAGATGGGTCGTTGGACCGGAGTGTTAGCCGTGCGTGCGTGTGTGTGTGTGTGTGCGCGCGCGCGCGTGTGTGTGTGACTCGCGCTTGTGTATTTGCCGAAGCAGGTAGAAGCGCTTCTAGGATGGAAACTCTAGCGCCAACCCGTTTGGGACGCTGGACCCTTCCTGGCATCATCCGAGCCCACAGGCCCGGCTATCAGGCTGGTTGGGTTTCCTGCCCACTGTGCGGCCCGAGTTTCCTGGGTCATTGAGCAACTGGAAGCACAGAGGGTTTAGTTGCAAACAGCAAATTTTCACATCTCTGTTCAGTTGCATCCACGATTTATGAGTGGGTCCGGAAAATATAGCTCTTCGCTGCGCTGGAGTCCTTCGCCAGGGTTTGCGCAGGCCGGCCGAAGGGGTAAAGGTAGTTGTAGGCGGGAAAGAGAGACACGGACAGTGAAAGAAAAAGCATGCGACAGTCACACCATCTTACCTCTAGGACGAAGGACACGGTTCCTAGAGCTGCGATCTGCAGGGCCAGTGTGCAGCCCAGCTGTTTCTCCCGTAGGCACTTCCCGCCTAAACACCGCCTTCTGACTAACTTGGATAGGGCTTGAGCTGCCCCCTCCTTCTTTCCTCCCCTTCTTTTTCCTCTCCAGACATCGCTTTAACTCAACCTAGGGCTTATCCAGAAGTCAGTTCCGAATAGAGCTTCTATTCAGTCGGGGGGAAATCCGATTTACAGTTCCTCGCAGACAGATGGAAGAAGTAGATGGTAACAGGACTTTAGAGGGGTGTGTAGGAATGGCACGGGGTGTTGGTGGCAGCGAAAGACGGTTTCCTTTGGGTCTTCGCACTGCCGCAGGTAAGGCTCTCAGATTGCAGCTGCGCTCCCGCAGAGTCATAGTGGTGGGCAAGCGGAGGACGTTCTGCTGTTGAGAGGGGAGTGGAGGAGGGTGGGGCGGGGAGAAATGGGCTCTGGACCGGCTCTCCACCGTGGCAAGTATTGTCTTGGTTGGTGTCTGTGCCGGGCGCTCAGCTGATGTCTTTGGGAGCTTGTGAACAAGGTAGACCCTCCAGTACCCTCCCCCACCTTCTAGAACGTGTTTCAAAAGACGCGAATAGCTCTAAAATAAGTTAAAAATATCTTTGTCTGACTTTCCGTTCAAGATGTAAAAAGGATTAAATGAATGAAACTTTATTTGACTGTGGAGTTTATCCAGAGACTCAGCGACATCTCTGGTCTTTGGCCTTATTCTAATTCTATGGTAGTAATTACCCTTCGTTTCTTTAAGTGCGATAGATTTATTGCCTTAGAGACTATGCACAGTTTGATTGAATTATTCATTTTTTTCTTTGGTGTAGACTGCATCTGGGGACTCTGATGTGACGTGTAGATTTTTTTTTTCAGGAACAAAGGGAATGTGGAAATGAAAGAGAGAGGGAGAGAGAGGCTGGCAGATGTAATGAGACGCGGTGAAGGTGTACGCAGACGGGCACTCCCACGCCTCCTCCCTTCGGCTCTCACTGCAGCCCGGGGTAACTCGCAGGCTAACACAAACAGCTTTCCTCCCGCAGCCTGCCCTCTGTCACTGTAAGTACATCACCCTTCTCTTATCAGCATGCAGATCCCAGCCACGCACTCCTCACCTTGGCTTTGCACCTTTGACAGCAAAAGCACATTGGGAAATTAACTTTCCAAAACCAGAAAAGGCATATCTATAAAACTTACTCTTTATTTATCCGTATTTTCCCTTGAAAACAGAAGTCCATGCATTTTTACCACTTTTCCTACCTTCTCTGTGACGGTGCTCTGCTGCTCCTGTCACTGCTGCTGTGCCTTTCTCAACTGGATGACTCTCAGATTCCAAGGAAATTTAGTGTTATTCTCCATCCGTTTAGAGTCCAGGGGCAGTGCCTTGTCCTTCTGCGAAATGACATCTTAAAGGACGAAGAATATTATTCACCGTTTGCTTTTGTGGCTGAAACAGGAGTTCCGACCTCTTTAAGGCACTGTCCCAAGGGCACTGTTATTTGGGAGTTGATGTTATCTCCTTCTCCCCAACTTGAACGAAGTGCCACGGGCTGCTGGAGCTTTTCGGGCGTTTGTCATTCCAGTTTAAGGAGACCAACGGCAAAAACTTTTCTCCACGCTGTAATTAAAAGTTTTTCAACTTCTTCCCCTTTGCCTTTTACACTCTTTCACACATTCTTCGTTTTTGTTAAAAGTTCTCCTTGGTGTTTTGGAGTGAGTGACATATTTGTCCTGTTTACACAGTAGCTATGAAGCCCTTCTTGCGAGAAGTTGGCCACTTTAAGATGAAGTCATGTAGGTCTGACTGATCCGCCCGGCTGGTGTAAGGGAGCCTTTCAAAGGGGGAAATTCGAGGTTTTAACGGCTGTTATGTTTCTTTTCTTTTGTTTTCTTTCTTTCTTTCTTTTTTTCCCGTGGGTGTTTTAAATATTAACTTCTGAAGCAGGATTAATTGCGTTGCCCTTCCCAAGTTCAGGGGGAACCTCTCTCCAGGAACCGTGCGCGCCTTGTCTCTGCCAGTTCGTGCCTCTTCACTGGAGGTGCGAGGCCAAACTTAGCAAAGCCGAGCGCTTTTGGTTGGTCGAGGCACAAAGGGCCACAGGCACAGCGGGCGCCCAGGCAAGCAACGCAGCAGGCAGGTAAGTCAGCCCCACCCGCTGGCCCCTTCTTCCCTCAACCCAGGCTCTTTTCCGCCTGGATTTGCGTCGAGCTAGCGCCGGACCCCAGGGGAAGTGAGCTTGTGTGTTCCAGGATCTTGATGCGGTGTGCGGTGCCCTTCATAGACTTGGAACCCGCAGGCCAGGCGGTGCGGACCAGGTGGAAAGCCCACCACCTCAGCAGATGTCTGGCTCTCGGCCTCACACTCTAGTGTAGCACAGCTGGTGCCCCAGGCTTTGGAGGAAACCCTTCCTAAACACACACCCCGGGCCACATGTCACCCAGTGCAGTCTGGATTGCAGCACCCAGACCCCAAACTTTAGTTTCCTTCCTTTTGGGACACAACATTGTCACTTGTTCTGGGTTGCCTTCCCCTCAGCCATCTACTTTGGTACTAGTTTATGACTTGAAATCTAAAGAGGTGCCCTGAACACCTTTTCAGAAGGGCCTTGGATCACAGAAGTCTTGGTAACATTTCCTTTTCCTTCTTGCCTCTCGCCAGCCCA
The DNA here is from genome assembly GCA_028658305.1 of Pachyuromys duprasi. Classification (NCBI taxonomy): domain Eukaryota; kingdom Metazoa; phylum Chordata; class Mammalia; order Rodentia; family Muridae; genus Pachyuromys; species Pachyuromys duprasi. Next base: position 21,813,357 of record CM053758.1, read on the forward strand.
GCGGCCTGCTTTCTGGTCGGTCGGGTCTGCCTACCAGAGCCAAGAGTACTCTGTGATTTAAAAGGACCAACATGCTGGTGTTTGGAAAGCCAAACCTGCCTCAGCAGTTTGGAGGAACCCAGTGGCACCCAGTTTGCTTATGCGATGGCTCATCTGTTTGAATGGCTCATCCCTTCGAATTGGTCTTTGAGACCCAATTTGGCACTTCTTCTCTTTGCAGGCTTTTAGGGCAGGTTGGTTTGACCTGTAGGATCTGAAGAGGGTTTCTGGCCCCTGAGTTTTAGTTCTAAGGAAAGCAGCTGAAGAGTTTGAAGCTCAGGAATTCAGAGCTGGGCCAAAGTTCCACGGGGAACTTTCTCAGATGGCAGTGCAGATTTGGGCTTTCCCTCCTGGGTGTTAGGTCTAAGGATGGTCCAGCGTTCTGGGGGTACCCTGCCAAATCAGAATCTGGCCTGCTAGGCGCTGGAGATTATTCCTCATGAGTCTCCAGATCCAGTGCCCGGAGGCAGTTTTGAGCAATGGAAATCTCAAAATTTCTTGCCCAGGACTACTTTCCTCCCAAGCAACCTACATCAAGTCATTTTACATTCAGTCCCTAAACTCCAAACCCTCAAGCACTGTGTTTCCCATAGAACAGAAACAGCCAGTCTCTGCATTCTTCCAGGCTCATCCTAGGTGTGTTCCCTACCTCCATCCCACAATTTCTCTGTTGTCTGGAGTGCATATGGAAGCTAATTAACATGGACTGTACATTAGGAGCCAGTTCCTTCCATTGCCTAGTTAACAAAGAGGAGGCTTCTCTCTTTAGCCTTCTTGCCTCTGTCTATGGGAGGTCTTCTGCATGCTGGTCACCATTCCTGTTCCTTCTCCTTTTTATTTCAGTGTCTCACCTTTAGAAGGTTTCTCAAAGGAGCCCTGTTTTGTCAGTCTCTACAAAGCAGAAGCCTTTAAAGTCTCTGCAGGTTATATTAACTAGAACCTTGCTCCTGGCTTTTGTTCCTGATGTTGGTCTCCGTTGATCTCACTTTTTTTTTTTTTTTCCTTCTGGGCCTTACTTGAAGCAGGCTAACCTCACCTCTTGCACACTGCCTCTTGCCAGCTCCACGGTGAGGTCACAGCTAGTTTTCTCACTTACCTCTTTTTCTTTTCTCAACTACAGACACCACCAATGTTCCCTCCTTTTCTGGACCTCCAGCTGTCTCTGCCCTGAGATAAAGTTCCAGGTCTCTACTCATCAGGCCATTCTGTATCCTTCACACCATTAGCCTATCCTACACATGGCCCAAAGGGGATCTTGAACTTGTGTAGGGCTTTTATTGGGGAGAGGTGCCTTTCTATTATGTAACTGTCTATATCTGACTATGCAATTTTATGTACTATTCTGGTTTACTTGAAACTCTTCAACTTCTCCAGGTTCCAGCTCAGCTACCTGAGATTGTTCCAAGTCTGTCTTTGCAAGGTTAGAATAATGCACATGTGTCACCCACTCAGCTCCATAGGATAGACGGTCAGCCATTTTGTTTATTGATATACAGGTATAGAGCCGTCTGTGATGTTTGTACATATCTCTTTATAGAAATTTGTACTTTGAACTCCATCAATCATATAGCCTCCAGGACAAGGCTACACACAATTAGGGATTTGTTATGTCAATTTCTTTTCTTTCCAGCTTCTCCTATATCTTTTAAGTTTTCCTTCCCTATTTACTGAGGTTCTGCAAATCGATGATTTCATGATCTCTGCATCTTTTTTTTTACTTCACTCTGCTGACTGCTTCTCTCTCATCTCTACTACTCCTCCCATCCCCCAAGTCACTTTTCTTCTCGATGGTGCACTTCATTCCCTGTCCTTTTTCTTCTGTGTTTCTCCCACTCACGGTGACTGTCTAGTTCAGTATCACTGTATTTTTTAACCTTCAGCCCACGCCACCTCCAGTCACTTAACTTTTCCGAAGCTCAAGAGGCCATCCCTACTTCCTCCCGTTGACTTCCTCACTTCTTTGCTCCTCTTTTTCTTGAGTATTGCCTACCTTTCTCCCGCTTCACTTTACCTTGTTTTTGGTTCTTTCATCAGCAGTCCCAGCCCCTAGCAATGCTTCCTCGGTCCTTTCTTTCCAGCCTGCTTCTCCCCTACCTAGTGCTCGTCCCTTGTCCCCTCTTGTCCGGAATCGCCCTCCTCTTCGTCCCCTTGCAGCCGGTGCTTCACTCTCTGAGTCCCCAGCGCGTTCTCTAATTCCAGTCTCTGCTCTCGCCGCTCTCTCTGCCCTCCTCTCGGAAGCTTGCTCTTGCCTCTGCCTCCTGCTCTCCCCTCCTTCTTCTTCCCCAGCCCTTCCCCCTCCCTCCCAGCCGCCCCGCCTGGCTTGCTGCTTCCTTTGCCTCTTGTCTCATCTTGCCTGTGTTGTCTGGGAGGGGAGCCCTGCCTCCTCTCCCTCGCTCAGATCAATGCCCTGGCCACTCACTTTCTGATGTTGCACGACGGGAAATGCTTTGAATACTTACGACATGGCCGCTCACACTGATTGCCAAGATTGACAGCACTAACCATCGCCTTCACTTGTTTCAAAGGGGGAAGCCCCCTGTCACCCGGCTCCGCGTGCACCTCCTGGCACCCCGGCAGCAAACTTGTGCGCTCAGCACTCCCCCCAGGCCCGGGACAGGACACCCCCGCAGACTTGAGTTAACGGGCAGCGGGCCGGGGACGCGGCGCTGGGGACCTGCTCCCTTGCTCCCCAGGCTCAGCTAATTGACCTAGCACCGACTCCCCTTTCTTTAATTTTTAAAATTTGTGTCTTTCCCTTTTTCTTTAATGCCTTTTACTCCCGCGGCGCAGCGCACAAGGAGCCCTCCCGTGAGGTACCATCCTGGAGCCCGCCCAGGTAACCGGGACGGAGCTAGCTACTTAATAGAGCGAGGGAGGCTGTGTGAGAGAGAGCAGCAGTGCAAGCTACCTGTTGGGGCGCCGGAGGGGGCAGGGGACAGTAGCCCCGCGTCCGGCCGGGCACCGGCCCCAGCGCCTCCCACTTCTGCCCTTCCCGGCACCTCTGGGGTTACTTTCTCCGCGCGGGGACGGCGGCTGGGGTGGGACAGCGGAGGGACGCGAGGCAGGCGAGCGCAGCCCTTGGCAGAGCCACGGCTGGCCGGGAGGGGACTGGGAGGAGGGCGCTCGCGGGCGGGCAGGCAGGCGGGCGAGCCGAGGTAGAGAAAAGGGGCCCGGCGCCGCTCGCTTGTGGTGGACACGCTGCGGTTCCTCAGGATGCCTGCCTCTCTCGGAGAGTTGTGCCTTACTCCGGAGACGGTGACAGATCTGCGTGGCGGGTTTCTGGTTTTCTTGCCCCCACCCCTTCCCCAAATTACTCCAAGAAAACACATGTTGTAGCCGCAGATAACTGTGCGTAGGACAGCGAGGCAGAAGGGACAGGGAGAGACAGCCAAAGCCACCTTTGACAGCAGAACTGTTATCGCCACCGCAAGTACTCGTCCGGAAATCTGTCTGCCCTCTTGGCCCACCTAATTCTGCCACTTTCGCTTCCCCAACTAGATAATCTATAGAAGTGGGAATGAAATGAAAAAGAAGTCAGGTGGCTTAGAGAATGAATTGTTAAGTCTCCGTAAAGTTCGAGGTAGGTATTTCATGGAAGTTCGCACAAGTGTGGGACGAAGAAGTTGTTGTGCCTGCGAGTGTTGTGTTTGGTCTCTCTTTCTCTCCTACCCTCCCTCTTTTCTTCCCTTCCTTTCTCCCTCCCTCCTCCTCTCCCCTTTCTCTAACCTTCCTACTCTCGCTTTCTCTGGGTTTCTGTTCTCCAGTTTAGGGTTCAGATGGGGCTCTTGGATGGCAATGCCCTTTTGTGCCCACAAGAGGGCAATATCTTGAGAGCTTTGTGAACACTGATCACCGCAGCATGCTTGCTTGGGTTTTGAGAAAGTTTTAACGAAACTTTCAAAGTGGTATCTCATCTTATTCCTAATATCAGAGAGTAAAGTCATACAAAAGAAGAAACAAGAGAAAGACGGAGGGAGGGGAGGAGACAAAAGAGAAG
>CM053758.1:21817492-21843080 GCA_028658305.1 Pachyuromys duprasi
TCCATAAGTAGCCGGTATCCAACCTGGACAAAACGGGCTTCCTTTAGAGCCGACCTAAACCGCACCCCCCAAATAGAGACTAAATGCGAAGTAAGTTTTCTTAGCGAATGAATATTTTGTTTTCTTGAAAAGTGTCTGGTTAATTCGCCGCGTGACTGCGCCGCCGCAGTTCTAAGAGGCGTCACTGTCAGCCAGCCTGGGGCGCAGGGGCCGGGAGGAACCGCTGGGCTTCTGACCTCCCCCCCCCCCATTTCGGTTTGGGATCGTTGGCTAGTTGTGGGGTAGACGCTGGCCTAGGGCGGGCAGGACTCCAGGATCTTCCCAGCGCTCCGCGCCGAGAGTGAAATTTCCCCGGAGGAGCAACTAAAGAAAACCCGTGTAGCTAGAAGCCGCGCGCTCTCTCCTCGCCCTGGTTCACCGCGGCTGCCCAAGACTTTCCTGGGACGCTCGAGTTCCAGTTCCCCTCGCTCCCTCTATTATTGCACTTTACTTTTTAAGATCTTCTCAGCAATAAACAAACCGAAATCCAAGGCAGTCCGCAACCCAACAGTGGTCCTCTTTGCTCAGCACGCAGGCTGGCCCGCTGGCAGAGGGGGCGAGGGGCGGCCCCCTAAGGCTCGCGCGGGTTCAGCCTCCAGGTCCTCGGCGCTTCGGCGGGCGCCCGCGACTGCGAGCGGGGCCCGCAACCTTCGTCCTCGTAGGCTCTCTGCCCGGCCTCCCGCTGCCCGCTGCCCTATCTGATGCGGGCCGATGTCCGCAACGCCGGCTGGGCCCAGGGCGGGAGGCGGTGCTGCCGAGGCCCGCCTGCCCCGGGGGAGCTGCTTTCGGCTTTCTCCCTTAAAGGGCAGTGTGAAGAAGGACCCGGGCTTGTGCAAAGGCTGCTGGGGTTGAACTGCTTGAAAAGACCGGCCGGGCTCTGCGGAGGACAGATTAACTCCTGGTCCGCGCAGCTTTAAGATAAAAAGAGAATTGGTGTGTTCGGACAGATAAAAGGTGGTCATTGCAGGCGTATTTTGAGTTTTATTTAAGTTTGTCTGGTTCTGACCAAGTTTGAAAATGTTTGTTTCGCGTGCGAATGACCAGTTATTGACTGCCGCTCCTATCTGAGGTCTAAAAGAAGTCGTGTACTGGGCCGGCAGGGTGTCAGTCAGCAAGATGGGCTGTTTTGGGCTGCATCTGTGTGTCTCAGTCTCAAGATAGCCCAAAGCTGTCCTGGCGGCACACTGGACTGGGCTCTGGACCTCCAACCTCGCTGTCCATGAGGGAGCACGGGTGACTCCCCTGTCCTGGGCTCCAGCGTTCACTCCAGTGGCTTGGCTTTTGGCCCTGGCAGAACCGCCCAACCAGTAACCCAGCAGAGAGAATGCCCCTTCCCCCGCCCACCAGGGTCTCCTCTCTTCTGCCCTTTGTAGTCACATGTCCGGGTTTTCCCCCTGGTCCCGAGAACAGACACAGCCCCGCCCAGTCTATTTCTAGAAGGTGGGTTTGGTGAATAAAAAGGTCAAGTGTTTAGGTTCCCCGAGCTGGTCCACAGTGAGGGGGGACAGGACGGACACCTGGCAAAGCCCGCCCCGCCTGTCCCCCCAACCCTGGCGGGCCTGCCTGCCTGCGACTGGCCTCCCTAGGCCACATTCTTGTGCTAAGTACGAGAGGCGGTAGGAAAGGCAACCCTGAACCGGCTCAGAGCAGGCGAAGCTGATCCCGAGATGGCATTTTGTTTTGAACAGTTGCTGGGGTGGACGCTTCCTCATAAGGTAAGGTGTCAACTGGACAGTTGGCTGCCCAAATGCCACATGTATAATTAGCCTGCGCACTCAGCACCTCATCTCCAAGGCCCATAGGCACGGGCTTGGCTGACTTGAGCAGCTCAGTTCAGTTCTGGATTACAGGATTCCCAAGGGAAACCTAACCCGCCAAGACAGCCTGAGGAGGCCCTGGCTGGGAAGACTGACCATGAAGCCTTGCTTTTGATTTTTGCCTTTTTCTGCTTCTCCAGTTTTTCTAGTTTTCGGCTGAGGGGGAAGTACTGGTTAGGAGAGGGTACCCAACATCAGTGGCAGGTTGCATACTGGTTGGGGAAGGGGAATGCAGAAAGAATCTGGCCATATCCTACCCACATGCTGCACTGGGGAGTCTTCGAAGACCTCTCAGTGTGCACTGATCTATTGAGAACAGCCAGACTTGGCACTGTATGTCTTGGCTTGGGAAGGGACTTCAGAACTGCTCAGTTGTCTTCTTTCTTCCCCAACTCTCTCACAATAGTCTAGTGTTCTTGCCTGATTGTGGCTTCTGCTCCCTCTTTAGGCCTATTTGCCTGGGGCTCCTAGTGAACCTGTGGAAGAGCTGGGCAGATCTATTGGCTCCCTAAGCATTCCTGTTTAGCTTGGGGTTCTTGGAGCAGTGCCTTGTCCTTCTGTCTACTTGGGTGCTGGTGTTTCCTGCTCAGCTTCAGGGACATCCTAGCCTGAGGTCAGCTTTAAGGCTTGCTGTTCTGTGCAGACCAGACTTGTGCAGCCTCAAACATGATCTTCCCTCTGTCGTCCCTGTCACCTTGTGCAGTTGGTGTGGAATTCAGCACTCAGCATTAGGCACTGGCATCAGTCTGCCTCCTCTTCTTGTTTCTAGGCCTCTCAGACATGCTACTGAAAAGATCCTCTTTATTTCAAACAAATGAACACATTTTTCCCCCAAACCTTCCACAAATTTAGTGGGAAAGAGTTAGCTTTCTCAGCAGCAAGAGTTCTTCCTGTGATGGGAAGTAGGGGCATGACTTATTAAGTTTTACTTGCTTTTGACTGAGCCAACACAGTATTTCCTTATAGCAGGGACAAGGTTATAACTGAATGTTCAGTTCTTTCAGTCTATGAATGTATTATCTATGCACTTTCCAGAGTGTCTCTGGTGAATACACATATGTGAGCATGTGCATAGGCAAGATGACATAGATTTCTGTTAATATTTGAGAGACCTCATAAGATACATTGCTTCTGTTTCATATTTTGAAAACAAATGTGCACTACAGTCATTGGATCTAGTTTAGTGTCAAAGACAGCAAGTAACCAGGACCTGGATACCAGGACTATATGGTGTCATCTATTCCTCGGCAAACTGACATCCTTGGTCACTTCATGAGCACTAACACCTCTTTCCCCTCAACCCTTCTACATTCATTATCACGGCAGGATGAGAAGTTTTTGTTTATCATTTATCTGGTTCATTGCTGCTTTTATTAGTTATGTTAGAAGTGATGAAAATGAACATTCTCTTGATGCATATGTGCTTTTAAAAATGCAAAATTTGAGCTTTCTTAGCATTATGAGGTATGATACACTCTGTAATATATTGCATGACTATGACATTCAACAATGTACTGTAAAGACATGTTAAAAGACTACTTATCAAGCAGTTATCATGTGCCGTGCCTTAAGCTGACTCTGTAGTGCATTCAGCATCAGTCTTAGATGGAGTGATATGCTGTGAGAATATTGTCTATGAAGCGTCTTTTCAGCAGCAGCAGAAAACAATAGATATTTTTCTTTATAAGGGAAAGGCAAAGATTTACAACATGTCAACATAATCAGCAAATCTTCCTTTTATAAAGCTTCAAAACACATAACTTTAAGCACATAAATAGTGAATTTTGGCGGCATTATTGAGATTTTTATATGTCTCTATTTGTCTTGTTTTAGTAGATATTGGGTTTAAGTCACTGATCAAATTGCTTCACATATTCATCTTAAAATAATAAATCTGTAATATTTTATACAATTCTTTTTCAATTAATTTAATTGGAATGGGAAGGAATTGTATTTCTTGTGCATAAGATAATACATTGGCTTTAATGCTTTTAGTGTTTTCTGTTTTTTTTTTCAAATTGATTAGTTTGCTTATTTCCAAATTTTAAAAATAATTTTCTCACTAGTTTTATAATCCACATACTTATGTGTATCTACTACTTAAAAACAACATTTTATGACATTTTAGTTTGGGTTTAAGAGAACTATTGGCCTAAACACAGTTTGGGGATGCATATGTGTATATCAATTGATGTTTTTGAAGTCAAGTGAAATATTCCTTAGCTAATGTGTCTAAGAGTTTGATATCAGGCACAGACAGGCACTAGAAATGAGAAAACTCAGATAACATGCTGTAAGATAATTTGCAGATAGGCTATATTATCTGTCGTCATAAGGTTAGATGGGTCATGTTACTATATATATTTAAAAATAACCTTATCCATTTCACATTGATCAAATTATGTGGATGTATGAGGTTTAATGAGGGCAGGTATTATTACAGAAATCTGCTAAAATGAACCAAATATGCATGCAGTGCCTTTTTAGAAGAAATGGTGGACAGTCTGTGGTTTGGAATGCAGCTTGTTTAAGGATATGGTTCATTCTGGTTTTTTTTTTTTTTGTTGTTGTTTTTTGAACAGGGAGAAATAAGGTACTAGATAATGGCAGCATTTTATGTCCTCAGCCTGATTCTGTATTTCCTTGTGACTATCCCAAATGTGAAAATAGTCTAGCTTAAAAAAAGGCCAGTATTTTAGAACATATGAAAATAATTTTTACTAGACACAAGCACATTTTAAATGGACAGTATGGCCTTGTTGCCTAAGTTCTTCAATTGTTATCCAAGCACTAATTGTGTTGGTGAGAGGTATTGGAGATTCTCACCACCCTCTCATCAAAGGATGTTTTTATTTTCCTTGTTCTGTGGAAGAGGGTAAAGCTTTTCAGCTAATTATTTTGTTTAGACATTTAGTTAAACTGGAAATAGTTCAAATTTGCATTATGGTTTTGATGTCACTTTTTAAGTATATAGTATCTGATTGTCATAGTGTGGATAAAAATATCAACTGAAGACCATGGATAGAGACTGAGAAATGGAATATCACTTAACTCTCCTCCAGATTCTTACCTCCAAAACAAGGTGCTGATGTTTTTCTTCAAATCTGTGGTAGTCTTAAAAAAAGGGAACACGAAACCCTAAAATCTGAGAGAAGCAGTATTGATTCAATCCTTAACTGCAAATCCTTCATATCATTGCTCAAAATATCCAACTTTGCACCAATATTAGCCATTCTTTTTATAGTGACACCACGCTTAGTAAAAAACTTCTAAGCACTGAGGTCAGGTGTTGAGATTGGATTCTAGTTTATTTTTTATGAATCAGATAAAGATTTCTGTGCATGAGACCATATGTGAAGATGAGAGAACAAGAACATTTCCATATCAAAGGCAATATATCTGAGGCTGCATGGTAATTAAGATGCAGTGGTTTGGGCTCTGCAGTGGCACTCAGAGCATCGCCGGGCCGTGTGCATCATGCAGGCGGGCGCCTCTGCATACTTCTTGAAATGCACTTAGGATTTTGTACAAACATTTATGCCAGTCCACACTTTTCTGTGGATAATTTGTATTTCATCCAAACCATTCAAAGTCGAAGTTCTTTTTCGAGCTACCCCCTCATTATGGCTTTTGTGCATCAACTATTTTTATTCTAGTTGTTTGTATTTCCTTTTACCAGAATGATGGCTTGTTTATATTCAGAATCTCTTCTTGCTCCTCTAAGACCCCTAATATATCACTCATTTTACCATTCACTCAAAAAACTTTCATCTTTAGGAAGGATGTGAGTTATTTTCTGAGGTTAATTGTAGATGCTGCAATCCACTATAAACTAATAAACCACATTAAAAGTCAACTGCCTACTTATTTGTGCTTTACAATGCTAATATATTTAGTACTCCTCAGTAACTTGCATAGTATATAATGTTGGGGAAATTTCTTTTCAAAATGTCTAGAGAAGAATTCACAAATCTTCTGTTTTTTTTTTAATAGCATGAAAATATGTGGTGACATTCTCTTTCATACTCCAAGTGAAAAGCAATACTTCGAAACTGTAGAAATCTTGCTATTTATCTAAAGAGTTATTTCTTTGAATTTACAGGGAGATGTTTGCTTTTATTTATAAGGAATTCAATTAATATCTTAACCCGTTGGGGGACAGAACAGTGATACAGTGAAACCTGTTATGAATGGAACAGTGAAAAAAGAGGATCTAACAATTGGTACTCTAATGTGGTGCCTATTTTAGGACGTTTTGAGTATCTGGGAATCAGCTTGACCGTGGTCTGTAATTTTCTGGGCATTCTTTTTCTGTGTTTTCTCTCTATGGATATTCTGCTGTGGTGCTCGTGGCAAGGACTCCAGTTGGTGTATTTCATTAGAAAGCTTCCTGGGTCAATGAAGCCTTTTTTAATGCTTTCTCTGAATTGATGTATTACTGTGTATTGAGGCCTGATATGGTATTATGAATCCTAAAGAATGTTCCATTTTTAATTATTTTGGATCAAATTACTTAAAATTTGATGCTTTTCAGTGATGTCAAATATAAATTGGCAGAATGAGAATAAGATAAATGCATTGTATGATGTACATATTATGGTATGCAGAATTTTTGCACTATTTCAAGTTCTCTTGATTATTTTTCCAAAAAAATATCATAAGATAACCCCTTACATGATATTTCATTTCTGTTACTTTCATCTGTTTCTAGTCATTGTAAAGAGATATATTGGATTGTCTGTCTTTAATACATTCATCCAAATGCAAAAGGGGACTTCAGTACTGTTTTTGATTTCACCTTCTAAACACATTCCCTGCTTCTTTGAAGAAAGTAGTTCTTTAAAATTAGACAAAGAAAACTGAAAACTCTTCACTTTCCAAGTCTAAAAAAGCTCAATGTGTGTAAGAAGAAAATGCAATGCTTTTTTTATTTTTAAATGAAGAACACAAGTTTAAGAAGGGATTCATTCTGACACATGGCTGTGAAGGTTTCCTTTCGTACTGTGCAGACATATCGCTGGGCAATGTGATTGGGGACTTGGTTCTCAGCACCTGAGGGACATCTGCTGAAGACATTGATATTTCTTACAAATAACTTAGGCCTTCCCTTCCAGCTTCACTGCCTATTTACCACCAAATGCTGCATTTGCCCACTTGTACAACTTGCTTCTTTTTTCTTCTTCTGTAAAGTAGAAACATCCATGTATATTCTTTTCTTTTATAGAAAGAACTTACCTGGATTATAGAAGACTTGGGAGAGTCCCAAGTGAGTAAATGTACTGTCTTGATTCACAACATGTAAAATTTGATGAAACTCCAATCCTAAGATCTGGAAGAGATTGTGAAAAGTCATTGCATCTGTCAATTATCCATTCAATATTGATGATAATTACTTCATTCTAACCAAGTAAACATCTCCCTTCTTTTTGTATGCCCGCAACAAAATAGATTTTATAGCTGAATTTGGTTATGTACATAAATGGCTCAAAACACCAGAGAGTTCTTTTGTCCAGTTTACACATTTCAACCTTTTCCTTTTTATTCCTTTTAAGGAAAAGTGGAAACAAATATTTTTCTTCATTTGAATGATAGATCTGCAAAGACCAGAATCAGACCTTCAAATTTTATTTCTTGGAATCTTTCCTTTTACATCTTATCCTAAACTTAGTTGTATGACCTTGGAAAAGTCACACAATCTTTTCAAGTCTCAATTTACTCACTTAAAAATGGAACAGTGGTAGATTTTTATCACATAGAGCTGCTGAGAAGATCAAGTGTGAAGATAATTGAAAACAAACGTGTGTAGAACACTTCTGGACAGTTGTGTTGGGATAGATGGACAGTGGTTATTCGATCAGTACTAGACCCTTGACATGAGAAGTGGCCTTTATTCTCTACTATTTTATAGGTTTCCTCAGTTTTTAAACTGCATCCATATTCATTGTCATTTTTTTAGTGAAGAGTATACAAAGTGTACTCAAAGTATAGCCTTACCAGTAATAGTGCCTCCCTGGTGTGAATGCGCATTTCTTTGGCCTTTGCTTCAGGATATTCTTTATTCCAAGCAAAGTTTATATGCCATCAGTTACAACTGGTTATTTGGTCTTCTTGTCTTTCCATCTTCTCACTAGAGCGTCAGTGCTCATTTGCTTTAACTTTGTGTTCACTTCCAGAACTACCATTGCTGTGTTTCCCATGACCAACATAAATGAGCAATGCCCTGCTGAGTCAGGGGCACTGCACATTTGTTTTATATGTTCTTGATGAGTGAAAAGTAGAAAATTATTTGACAATTGCATAATATAGGTTACTAGTCTTAAAGTATGGGGTTCATGAAGAGGAATATATGCAAGTGTCCTTGATGGTGGAAAGGTTGGGAATCACCTGATTATATGATTTCAAAGCTGAAAACGCATACTCCTTGAGAAGGTATGAATATGGGTAATTCTGAGCAGTGTGGTAATTACACATATGAGCAGTGTGGAGATACACACATGAGCAGATGTTCCTATGCTTAGTAAAGCTTCTAGTACAAGGGGGCTTTTAGTTTGTGGTATAAAAGATGGTTGGCGGTAGGAGTCAGGTAGCACCTCAAGAAGCACTGGGGCAACATTTACTATCATTACTATTTGGTGAGTCTTACAGTGAAATGTCTCATTGTGTCTTTGTGACTTCCAGAAAGGCCATATCTGTCATAAATGTGATTCGGCCATAGACCAGTAGCTTACTCACTGCACTTCTTTTTTTTTTTTAAGCTGGATTTTGTGGTCAGGAACATCATGGATATATTTGAATGTACAAAGAAATCTTTCATATTTGTTTTCCTCCAAAGTTTTCAGATAGGTATGAAAATGAAAAGTGGTTTATTAATAAATGCACTTGGGCCAGGGATACAGCTCAGAGGTACAGTGCTTGTCTATTCTGTGCAGGATTCTCAATTTGATCCACAGAAACACACATACACACAAACACACACACACATACACCACACATATGCACACACACTCACAAAGAAAAAAACGCTATTAATGTAAATGAGCTACTGATTCAAGATTATTAATTAATATGTCTTGCACAGTTACATAATTTCTTTATTCATTTGACAAGCACAGTTGCAGAGAAAATGCTACCTGGGAAGCTTCAGATCTGGTTATTAGTTTTGAATTTCTCTCTTTGTTCCTGGTGCTTCATATTAACAGTTTTAATTTTAATAAATATAAAATTAGCATATTTCGTATTTTTGTTGTGTTTGTGTATGTATGCCTGAACTTTTATTCAGGTGTGTGTGTCTTTTTTCAGATGCTTATGTTTTGAGCCAGGGTCTCTCACTAGCCAGGGACTTGCTCAGTTGGCTGGGATGGCTGGTCAGAGAGCTCCAGGGATCTGCCTATCTCTGTGTCCCCAGTCTAGTGATTATAAGTGCACACCACCATGCCAAGCTTTTATGTATGTGGGTTCTAGAAATTGAACACAGATCTTCATGCTTGTTGTATGGTAATAACTTTATCAACTGAGATATCTCCCTAGACCTTTCACAACTTTGAATCGAAGGGTAGCATGAAAGTAAATTCTTCCTCAGAGTAAAAAAATAGAAATTATTATACAGTAGTGATCAGAGATCATGGCAGAAGCAGGAGCAGCAGCAACCCCTTTCCACTCCTAAGAACGTTCAAACAGGGCTGTTGAATTTATTATTTAGTTTTAGAATCTGGTTTTCTAGGTTCTCAAAAGCCTCTTCTCAGAGATGCAGGCTTCTGGTTTTGATCTAGAGTTTCATCAGTGTTCAACAACTCATTATTCCAAATTAAACGTGTTCACTGAGATCTTGCAACTCGGTGGCTGTGACATAATGACTGTCTAAGAGAGGACTGGTGGTCACACAGGCCGCAGAAGCAGTGGCTCTGGGTTCCACTGGCTCTTACCTGCTCTTGTCTTCAGCACTCCTTTGGCTTCTGGACACTTGCATCGTTTATTAACAACATCATGGAAAAAGTGATGTCTCCTCTACATTATGAAGAAGTGCTTTGAAGCTGAGTCAGGCAGGGTGGGAAGGATGTGGAATTTCTAGGAAATAGTTTTAAGGCATCCTAAGGCATATAAAACTAGTTGTGTTTTCTTTAAAGGAGCAACAACTCAAACAAAAAGAAAATAAATTAACATAAGACATAGGTTGAATAAAGTTTTAGTAGTTCAGAGCACAATGTATTAGCTACCTGAGTCCCAGGAATAAATATTTATATATTACTCTTGACTCAGGAAACCCAAATATATGCTGGAGGAAAATCTGACTACTTAAAACTTTCTTAGGTATATTCCATTTTTTAGGTGTTTATTATTTATTCATTCATCAACTTATTTATTTACTATCTATCTGTCTGTCTGTCTCTCTGTCTATCTATTCTTTTGAGGCAGGTTCTCTCTACATAGTCTTGTCCTGAAACTTACAGAGATTCACCTCCTGCTCCTGAGTGCTAGGATTAAAGGTGTGTACCACTACACCTGGCTCTAGTTCTTTCTTACTATTAAAATTTGTATTGAAAGTATAAATATTGAGATTTAGAAAAATTTTTTTTCAAGACAGAGTTTCTTTGTGTAGCCTGGGCTGTCCTGGACTTGCTTTGTATACCATACTGGTCTCAAACTGCCTTTGCCTCTCCGAGCACTGGGAGTACAGGCATGCACCACTGCTCCTGGCTTAGAAATAATTTTGATCTTGACATCCCTAAACTTGTAAAACATTATAGTTAACTTCTGTCTTTTTTTTCTCCTGATACCAGAGCCTTGTATGTATCAGCAAGCACTCTAGTACAATATTCTAAGGCATCACTCACAGAAATTACCAGCCTTTCTGAGGTTAGAACCTTTTGAGCTTTATAGACAATAGTCCCAAAGTGTATTTGACTGTACATTTGTATAAGTTTATATGGTTTATGGGATGTTCACTATACAGAATCGTTTTATATTTTAAATTGTGTGGTATTTTGTAATAGGCTTGTTTTCTTCAGTGTGTGTGCTTGTGCAATCAGTTTAAATTGTATAGAGTAAGTGAACTTGGGGACTCAAATTCTTATGTGTGATGTGACAAGGGAGGAATGAAAAATAGTTGTTCTAATTATGACACATTTTCCAATTCCTGTCCATACCTAACTATGTCTAAACTATAATTCTTTGTCATAGTCGTGTAGAAATGTTATCAACTAAAATGCCAATATGTTAGGACATCTGTGTAAATGTATTTTATATTTTAAGAAGCTGAAAAAATACATATGTTAGTTTTGATTACTTATCAAGTTTGTATTAAGATAATTTAAAAAAGAAGTATGATTTTATTAAATGTAGTACCAAGGGCATTAAATTACACGGTCATCTGAAAATTTCCCAAATGTGTCCTCTATTCAGTTAAGCCTATTGCTGATGCATTCTAAAATATCCTTAATAAGTAATAAAATGTTCATTTTGGCGTAAGAGGATTGGTAGCATCATAGCTGCTCACACCCATCCATCCTGAAGTGGGTGAGCAGAGGAAAGACTTCCAGCAGGTTAGGTCAAAGAGACAGAACTTAGGATGTTCAAAGAGAGATGGAAACAGAGACCCAAAGCAGTGCAGGAATCTAAGCACAACTAGAGAATCTGACAAGACCGTGGTACGGTTCAGGAGAACTTCTGACAGAATCACCTATAGAGCATGTGCTCTGGTACATGTGCATATTTATTTGAAATTGTAGACCTGTCGTGTTGTGGTAATGAATGCTATGAGTTATTCCTAAATAGATGTTTAAAGGAAAGCTATAGATGGAGTAAATATTTTAGGATTAATTATGGTTTCCCGTACTCTAACCCAGGACATGTTTTGTTATTAGTAACAATAAGCTGTGGCTGCACACTGTGATGAAATGAGTCAACATCTGGTTTTAGGCTTCTTTCACTCTGCTGCGTGCTGTTAGTGCTGTCATACTTATACAGTGATTTTGCAGAAGAAAAGCAAATACACACAGGGAAAAAACAATATCACCAATTACGCCTTTTAAATTGTGACATTAATTTTTCTTAAATATTAGGCACAAAGAATGCAAAGTTGTTGTTTTTTAATTTGACTGCTAAATCACCATGTTCTGATTGATTATTTTTGCCAGTGGGAAAGAAAGTATAGCATTTAATATTTTAATAAACAGACTCAAAATCCATCAAGACTCTAAAACAGGTTAGAGCATCACTAAACAGGTTAGAATATTTCATTGCCATTTTTAAAACTGAAAACAGAAGAGAATTTTTAAAGATAATAGTCATAGAATTTTGGTGATCAAACCACACAGTGTGATGGGATGTTTACAAGTTTAATATCAATGTGTAAATAGCACTTATTTACTTGTTTGATAAGTGTGCCCTTTACCTTAAAGTGACATTGTTTATATACCTGTTTATAGTTACTTACCTGAATGCCTGTCTGTCTGTCTGTCTGTCTGTCTGTCTGTCTGTCTGCCTGCCTGCCTGCCTGCCTGCCTGCCTGCCTTACCATCAATTTATCTATCATCTACCTACCTATGAGAACATCCATTATCAATAATCTATTCCTCTCCCCTTGACTTAGGTGCCATACATTACTTCTTGCTATTACAGGAAAGTTTAGTGCATATAGTATGTTATGTTTTTAGCTTTTTTTCCTTTTCCTTAAGTCTGGAAACTTCACTCTGAGATAAGCAGGAGAACTTGTGGATGCTGCAAATAATTCTTCCTAGTTCTTCACATTTCTTTTTAAAGCATTATAAAGGTTTTCACTGTTTCACAGGTTTGTTTTTAAAAGTGGATGTTACGTTATGATATTTCAACACTTGGCAGCAGTTGTTTGACTTTCAGCAGTGTAGTTAGTGTGGCCTGTGGTGCTGTTTGTAATCCCATTCTTTTTCCTTCATTTCAGCCAGGGTAACCACTCCACCAGTGGTTATACTTCCTCAGTTATGCCTGAAAATTACTTTTATTAAAAAATAACTTATAGTCAAGATTGATTCTTCTTTCATATTTGAGTGGTTCATTCAGAAGAGGCACTTTAGGCATGCTAAGAAATATGTGCATTTATTAATCTGAAAAACAAGGCATGATATGTCTTTGTTCAAATTTTCAGCTGTTTTCTCTCTTTAAATTAATTTTTTTATTAATTACAATTTATGCCTGTGTTTTCTATGAGCTTTTCAATTTTGTTTGTGACAGAACCTGCTGTGCAATCCCAAAGGCCATCTCTCATGTTGCACTCTGGGTAAATGACTGACTACTCTAGGTTGGTGTATTTAAGTAGCTATGATTTTTTAATTACAGGAAGGGATTGCATTTTGTTGCCCTATTGTCTGTTGTGAGTTTTTGTAGCCTTCTTGATGGCAGCAGCAAGAACTAACATGCAGACTGTTGGTTTATAAAGAAACTCAGAAAATGCTTCACAGCCCTTAATGTGTCTGTAAAAATTTGTAAAATGTTGGATTTATTTTAAAAACATTGTTGAAAAAATACAACAATTTAAATTTATATCTGTGTACTTAGTTTTTAAATACATTGCAGATTGTAATGTATTTAAAGTCCCTTCATAGTCTTATTATTTAGCCTCTCAAAGTACCCTAGGAAAGGGTACACTGTCAGTGTGGTAGGATGGAAATCTGTACCTACAACTGTCTTTTTGATAGTTAGGAAGAGCATTGGCTGATCTTGGCTAGATCTGCTCAGATTGTCACCCATCCTGAAATGTACTATGAAAGAACTCTGGTTTACAGTGACACACATGCCGGCTTGGTCACAGGCTTGTCATTAAGGCTTGTGGCACTAATATTATCTGCTAATGTATATCTTTGGACATAGCTTTTAATCTACCTGAGTACTTATTCAGGCTTAATTTAATAAGATTCACTAGATATTAATATATAAAATTAAGCTCAATTTTTTAATACAGAATACTTCTCATATTGGATATGAGGCATTAATGATTGATACAGAGTCCAGGGTGTCACTCAGTATTTAAATTTAAATAAGAAATCATGTTTTTACTTTTAAGTTCATACATAAGCTTGTTTTACACATCATGTTTTTCTAGGACGGTACATCCATTTAGGAGACCACTGGGATGGAAAAGTAGGTGAGGATGATAGGGGAGCGTATAGGGAGTGAAAACAAAATTATGGGATCTTGAGGTTTTTCTTGGGACAGCAGCCCTGAATGTAGCTGCCTTTTTTTTGTATGTGAAAGGACATCAAGAAGGGTGTTGGAATTTTAGAGTTAAGTGCATTTACTATGCTTTAGGAGGGGGGCTGAGTGAGGGTTACTAGCAACTCTTTGTTGTTTCTATACTCAGCCTCCTTTAGATTTAGATAAAGTCAGAGTAGAAGCTAGAAAAGATGTAAAAGGTGGCACCTCAAAATGACTTCTGGCCAAACATCATCACCAGCATGTTCTACTTGTCTTTCCTTCCCCTGAATTCAATGATATACTTACTAAGTGGCTTAATCGCACAACAAAAACACAGTCTGGGAATTTCAGCTCAGCAAACAAACTTCGGATGATGTTAGCTGTATCATTTCTCTCTAGGGATAAATTCTGTCATCGACAGACTGGGAAGTTAAGTTTGATGATCTCTAAAAAGGTTTTGTCTCTGATGCCCTGTTTATTACCATTTCTTCATATAAAGCTTTCAGTGGGGTTTCTTGTTCTGCATACTAGTCTTGAACCACCGTGCCTACAGTGCCTTTTGAAGCAACAAATGCTATGGATCTAATATACAGTTTTCATGATAGCAGGCTCATGAGCAAATATGGCAGAACTGTTTATTTCTCCTGACAACTTCTGACATAATGCATTTCTGTGATGTGCTCCTGGATAGAACTGTTGCTCTTTAGCTCAGTGTCTAGTTAGTACCTCAAGAAGAGTGACTTCTGTATTCATTCTTCCATGGAGGGACATCTAGATTGTTTCCAGCTTCTGGCTATTACAAATAGAACTGCTATGAACATGGTTGAGCAAATGTCCTTGTTATATAGTTGAGCATATTTTGGATATATGCCTAGGAGTGGTATAGGAATTGTGGTACATTTACATAATGGAATACTACTTAGCTATTAAAAACAAGGAAATTATGAAATTTGTAGGCAAATGGTGGGAACTAGAAAGGATCATCTAGAGTGAGGTAACCCAGAAGCAGAAAGACACACATGTTATATACTCACTCATAAGTGGATATTAGACATATAATATAGGACAAACATATTAAAATCTATACTCCTAAAGAAGCTAAACAAAAAGGAAGACCCTAGGGAAGATGCTCAATCTTCATTCAGAAGGACAAACACAATAGACATCAGATGCAGGAGAAGACAGGGAACAGGACAGGAGACTACCACAGAGGGCCTCTGAAGTACTCTACTGATAGAGGTATTGAAGCAGAGGCTGAGACTCATAGCCAAACTTTGGGCAGAGTGCAGGGAATCTTATGAAAGAAGGGGGATATAGAAAGCCCTGGAGGGGATAGGAGCTCCAAACAGAGACCAACAGAGCCCTCAACACTGAGCCCTGGGGGCCCTGAAGAGAATGATACCGCAACCAAGAATAATGCATGGAGAAGACATAAAACCCTGGCTCAGATGTAGCCCATAGACTCAGTCTTCAAGTGGGGTCCCTAGTAAGGGGAGCTGTGACTTTCTCTGGCATTTACTCAGTGGCAGGCTTTCTGATTACCTCCCCCTGGGGGGTGCAGCCTTGCCAGGCCACAGAGGAAGAAAATGCAACCATTCCTGATGAGACCTGATAGGCTAGGGTCAACTAGAAGGGGAGGAGGACCTCCTCTATCAGTGGACTATGGGAGGGGCATAGGGAGGGAGGGTGGAATTGGGAGAAGACAAGGGAGGGGATCACAGCCAGGATACAAACTGAATAAATCGTAATAAATGATAATAATAAAAAAAGAAGAGAGACTTAGGCTCATGTGAAGGTGTCTGTTAAAGAGCTTGGGCAGGATGAGATAGGAAGGGTGCTGGGATACAGCCATCAATTCATTGCATGTGCTTGGCTGGGCAGGCAGCAGTGGCCACTGCCAGGCTTTTTGAGTATGGTTTCCGTCACCAAGACAGTTGGCTGTCTTTGAAGTGTGTTAGCTAACCTCTTCTAGAATCTTAAGTGCAACCTGCTCTCTACAGGAACAAGATAAGGGATCTCTAGGAACAGAAACTCCATTATTTTCATGAAAAGTTTATGTTTCTTCCACTAGTTTTTTTAAACTTATTGTAGGTTAACAGACATCAGCCTTTTTCATTCTTCATTTCAGGATTAACTTATTGCCATGGATACAATATTGAATATTGGAGTGGATGAGTATCACCAAGTGTGCACTGACAGAAGTTGCTTACGCACCATGAATATTTCTGCGCCCTTTCATAGCACTGAAGTGGTAATAGTGCTTGTATCATAGTTTCTCAGAACTTTGAATGAACAGATATACTTGGGGAAACAGATATAATAAGAGTTGTAGGTCCTCATTAAGCATTTGTCATTATTTTAGTATTAAATGTTCACAATTATTTTGGAGGTAGATATTATTTTCTTTGTTTTACATGTAAGTAAGGGTTGAAGAGGAAGAATGGCCTTTTTGTAATCATGCAGCCATTGAATAGCAAAACCAGGGTAGGCATAGATGCCCTGGCTTGAGATCTTGTGGCATGTCTGCTTCTAACAAAGCTGTTCTAATAGGTAATGAAGCAAAAGATTTCCCCTGACAGTCATGAGCCAAGGTGATTAACCAAGCAGGTTGGATAATCAGGGTACTCAGGAGCTGTGTGTGTAGTGGAATCTCATTGGTGTGGTTATTAAAGAAGTCTTTCCTGAACATGACGTGGTATTGACTGCAGTGCATATATTCAGAGCCACAATTTTAGCTTTATATGGTTTCTGTCCTGGGATTTGATTTCAGCTACTTTAGAGTCTTGCAAAGTGAGGCCATGGCTCTAATATGAACTAGTTCAGCTAACATGACTTACTGGCTGTGCTTCTGTGAGCTTCACTTTCACTTGCAGAAACCAAATTCTCTTTCCTTTGGACCAACTGGATTATTCCTTTTCAATTGATGACTTCTTGTATATCTTTTAGAATTTTGCTTCTACTAAGGCCATTCCTTGGAGGTTGCCGCCTCTGACATTTATTGTATTTAGTGGTAGAACTTCGCTGATTTAGACTGAAACACCTGTTTCCTTTTGCTTTTTATGTCTCCTTCATCTCTGATTATGTGCCTTAATATCTTTCTAAGTGGATGCATTTCTTTCTGTATGTGTTCAAGGCCAGCATGGTCAGTTATCTCTCAGTTGGTGTTTTATTACGTGGACATACAACCTTTAAGTAGCACTGGGGCTATTTAACTTTCTTTTTTGATATAGACATCTAAGTGCTTTTAAAGGACAGTAATCATTTTAACTTGAAGGCCATTGTGTAGATATCAATTTTAGAGTGAGGTAATGAAAATATTGAAGCTTTGAATCTTCTCTTGAGCCTGAAGCTTAAAATAAGCTTTCCTGAGTTTTTATTGCCTCTGTGGTAAGATGATGTGGAAAACAAGTTCTCAGTCAAATCTTCAGGAGAACAGAGCTTGTGGTGGGGGTGCATTTGCTTTCTGATCTGGTCAGTTCCAGAGAGTTAGTTAAAAAACTTAACAGTGAAAAAACAAAAACAAAAACAACACTCAGCAGTGTGAACATTATCTCTTTAGAGTTCCATCTCCTTATCTGCAAAGTTGTATTTACTTTTTAGGGATGTTTTAAGATCCAAAGGACTAAATATTAGCACTTAAGGCAGTCTATGGCATAGTATTAGTTATCATTAAAGTGAATGCTTGTAAAAGAACAATGTGGCTCAAAATAAAATAATACAGTATTCAACATACTTTATTGAAGGAAGGGATAAAAATGAACATCACTAGATGTAATGAAAAACTGTTTTATATTCTAACACATAGATGCATAGGGCTTTTGAGAGAAGCCAAACTCATCTATAGCAATGCATACTTTGAGAATAAACCTGTTGGAGCTAAAATTTCTTTACTACAAGGTGAGCACCATCCCCTTTCAGTGTCATGGTTTGTGGGGAGGAGCTGACGCCGGCACTCAGTGAACCTGGGTGTGAGGCTTCTTGGGCTCAGATCTGTACTGAAGTGGCAAGAGTAAATAGTTCCAGGAGCATCAGGAGGTAGCAGCTGCCCACCAAGTTTTAGCCCATGCAGTTTGGACCTAGTAGCTCATTTCCAGGGAGGGCCCAGGTGTAGCCTGGCTGGGCCACTAACTGTACCTTGTTTCCTAGACCCAGAAGGTTTGAGTGGAGGTGTTTGGCTGAGATTGGGTTGTGGTATTGGTAATCTTCCCCCCCCCCCCCCGCTACTTTCCTTAAGCTTTTTATTGATGTGGACTCCAGGTGACCTCTTTCCCCAGACAGCATCCTTCAAGAGGGGCTTAACCTTAGTCCATCAGTACTAGGAATTTGTGGGTACCAGAAGGATTCTAGCAGAGGCTTCAGACTGGCTATGTTAGGTCTAGGATCTGAACCTGAGTTTGCCTGATAGAAAAAGCTAAGCAATGGTTCAATACCTTTTGCCTGGAGAAGAGGGCACTGATGAGAGAGATAAAAGCATCATTGGGGCATCTATGAGTTTGGCATCTGAACTGATGACTAGAGAAGCTGTGAAAGCACAGTGGTGTCCTGTATGCTGGAGTGCTATGAGGTTTGCACTGTAGATGATAAGAGTCCCTACAGCCATCTGTGGGCATATGAGAACTCTGGGATGCATTCTGGGTATGTGCTTGTCAGGTTATAAGCTCAGCCTGTGTATGATGAAACACTCAGAGCTGCAGGACTGCACCAGCCAGTGTTTTATGATGAGGTTCTCCTGCTTATCCATTGACAGGGGAACAGCAATGGATCTGACCTTCTGTTCACCAGAATATAACTTTCATGTGGACTTGACATTTGTGTGTCTGTTCAGTAGTTAATTTTGTGCCGGGAACCTAAGAGGTGTTTGGCAGATACTGTTCAATGAAAATACCTGGAGTACTTGATTGGATTTGGGTTGGCAAGATGGCTTAGACTCTAAGCCATAGAGGGTAAAGGTGCTTTGCTACACATCTAATAACCTGAGTTCAGTCCCTGGAAAGAAGAGTTCAGTCACATGAGTTCAGTCCTATGGTGAAAGAAGAAAACTGAATCTTGCAAGTTGTCCTCCAAATTCTATATATGCTTCATGGCACATATACACATAAAACAAGTAAATTAAGAAAAAAAGCCCCATTCTTCTGTTGGTTTGGTATGTTCAATGAAGATATGTTTCAAGTATTATCTCATAATACTCATTAACCCTGTAAAGTATGTGTTATTATTTATGGTTTATAGGTGAAGGGCACTTAAGAATTAAAGAATTTACTTAAGGTGACATTGTTAAGACATACTGGCCATGATTTGAAACTTTATGTACAACTATTATAGAGTACTAGGAATTATCACCTTACTTGTCCTAGATAATTGTCTATTAATAGAAGTTCCCCCACTTTTAAATGGAAGCCACCTCTTAGTGTTGACTCATTAATCTTGCTGCCAACTCAAACTCATAAGCCTTTTATTTACCGTGACTTGTTCTGTGCTGGCTGCCTCAATGCAAGACCTTGTCTTTATTTCACAGAGACCTCCTCTGGATACATTCGCTTGAGCTTTTTTTCTTGAGTTATTTTGGATTAGATGGTTGCATGGTTTCCTAAAACAATTTTTTGTCATTTACTGATCAAATATATTTTTACTCCTTAATATTATTAGTATAGAGTAAAATATTTTAATAGATTTTTCTGGTACTTAAACTTTCTTATATTCCTCTACTAAACTAGCTGATTATATTGTCTATAAATGCGTATTGCTGAATTTAAATTATATATGAATTTATATCCATATAAATTGTATCTATATTGATGTATTTTAATGCCATAATTATAGAGTTAGGACATAGGAATGTTCTGGAATCATGGGGAGAGCAAAGGAATTTGTCAGTTCTTTAATGGTTAAGAAAAAAATCCTAACTACACTTTCTTTCTTTCTTTCTTTCTTTCTTTCTTTCTTTCTTTCTTTCTTTCTTTCTTTCTTTCTTTCTTCTCTCTCTCTCACTTTTCAAGACAGGGTTTCTCTGTGTAGCCTTGGCTGTCCTGGACTCACTTTATAGATCAGGCTGGCCTCAAACTCATGGAGATCCACCTGCTTCTGCCTCCCTGAGTTCTGGGATCACAGGCATGCATCACTGCTCCTGACTATCACTATAAATTTTAAAAAGCTAGATATTCAATTGTATTTTATTGACCTGTTCATATTTCCTATCCTTCCTTGAGTCAGTTTTGTAATTTATATTTTGTTATGGAATCCTCTTTTTCTCTTGATTTAAAAAAATATTAAGGCCAGTGAGATGCCTCATTTGGCCAAGGCTGAGGACCTGAGTTTTAACAGTAGGACCCACATGGTGGAAGGAGAGAACTGATTTCCAAAAGCTGTCATCCCAGTACCATACACATACAAAATAAATAAATGTCAAAGAACCCTTTCAATAATATTGGCATCAATTGACATGGTTTTAAAATTATTTTCTACTTCTAGGTACCTATGGGTTATATTCTACATTTTCCCTTATGTTGTAAAAAGTTTTGTGGTCTCTTTGGATCTGATTATACCACTTAACAGATTAGTTATTAGAAATGGTAGAGTATGCTGACACACAGTTTGCATTCATTATATATTTACAAGGCTTAGTTGAATGCATCAAATATAGTAAATACCTTCTATATACCAGAGAAACACTAAAGACTCCAAGGATGATTCTAACAGGATTCTGCCTTAAGAACATAATAGTGTAGTAAGGATGTTTGAGGCTGATTATAAACACTGCTGGGTATCCATCCACCCAGAAAAATAGTAACAAGATAGGACCTGTTTTTTTCCTGCTGAAGGCTGCTTGGCCCACAAGGTATGTCTTTGTATAAATTTGGGGATGTCGTCTTGGTACTTAAATTCATAGTCTGTTAGGAAGACTTTTAGGAGATGTTTTAATCATTGTAGAACTTTGTAAATTTTATCAATTAGAAAATTGCTTCTTAAATTTAAGCAGACATGTATGTCACCCAGAGGTCTTTAGTAAAATTCAGGTTCTGATTCTATTAGGCGTGTAGCTTAAGATTCAGTACATTCCCAGCAAACCCCTAGGCCATGTCTTTGCTGCATTCCTCTTTGCTGTTGACTGGGATCACACTTTAACTGGCTGAAAGGTATAAGGTAGAAAGAGAGTATGTCTCCTGTTCTGTAAGTAGTAATAGGACACACTTCATAAAAGTAGTAAACAGAAGCATACAAAGGCTTCTTGGCTATTAGTAGTCAGTTATTTAAGATCACCCTAAAATTAGCTTCAGTTGCTAGGCAGTATAGCTAAAATGTGGAAAGATAAGATTTAAAAAATATCCATATTCAATTGAATGATTAATATAGTGATTCCCCAAACTCTACATTCCAGACTGCACTCATTGATAAGAAGCCATGATTAGAAATTTTCAGGTTTAGTGATCACACCAATGATGGAGACTGAAAGAGATCATTATGTTTGCATTGCAAGTGCTTAACCACTGAGTCAACCTCAGCCCTCACAATGAAAAAGTAGTCTTCAACCAATGGGACTGAGGTGATCAAATATCTCCATACCAATGTAGCTTAACTCTCACCTTACACCATATACAAGAATTAACATAAAATGTGCTAAGACTTAAACGTAAGAGAGTGAACTCATAGAAGAAATAGGGAATACATTTCATGAGCTTGGATTAGGGAACAATTTCTTGGATATGCTGTGAAAAAGAGAAATTTGGCTTCATCAATATTAAGAATTTTGTACTTCAAAGGAAACTACCAAAAAGTTAAGGATAACCTGTAGAAAGGAGAGAATATTTACAGATCATGTGTCTGATAAGGTATCTGTGCTCATAAATAGCCTAAGAGCTCTAAGCAATAAAAAGACAACTCCATAGTATTTCTCTTCATGTATTAAAAAATTCTTAGAAGAAAAGCAAAGGTAATTTCAATTAAATAAGGGGCAGAAGAGTCAGTCAATATTTTTCTGGATAATATATATAGCTAGCCAACACACTCACACTGCTCAATATCAACAAATATTAGGGAATGTTAATCAAAAGCACAGTGAAATGCTGCTTCACAACTTTACACATTCCAAGGTCAATATGAGCAGAAGCCAACAAATGTGGATAAGCATGTGGAGAAACTGGAGTGCTTCTTCATTGCTTATGGAACTGTAAAATGATATAGTCAACTTAGAAACCAGTTAGTTGATTTCCAAAATTTAAGCGTAAAGGTACTATAAACCCTAACTGTTCCATTCCTACTAGCTGAGACCAAGACACACCTGTGATAAAGAAAGCTTTGATAGTAAAATGAGGAACAACACAAGAAAACAGCACAGCGCATGGTTATATAAAGCATAATATGCTTAAATCTTTTTGATTTATGCCCATTTAATTTACAAATTTAAGAAGTGAGGTCACTGGAGAGGACAGGAACTCCACACGGAGAGCAACAGAACCGAAAATTCTGGGCCCAGGGGTCTTTTCTGAGACTGATATTCCAACTAAAGGCCATTCATGGAGATAACCTAGAACCCCTGCACAGACGTAGCCATGACAGTTCAGGGTCCAAGTGGGTTCCATAGTAATGGGAACAGGGACTGTCTCTGACATGAACTGATTGGCCTGCTCTTTGATCACTTCCCCCTCAGGGGGCAGCAGCCTTACCAGGCCACAGAGGAAGACAATGCAGCCACTCCTGATGAGACCTGATAGACTAGGGTCAGAAGGAAGGGGAGGAGGACCTCCCTTATCAGTGGACTTGGTGAGGGACATGGGTGGAGAAGAGGGAGGAAGGGTGGGATTGGGAGTGGAAGAGGGAGGTAGCTACAGGGGGGATACAAAGTGAGTAAACTGTAATTAATAAAACTAAATAAAAAACAAAACAAGAAAAGAATTAAGGTCATACATATCCACGTGTATATATTTGAACATGGAACATGAGTGTATCTGAGATTCTGTTTCTAAAAATATGAGTTTGGAAAAAAATCTCTCTTCTCGTTACTTCCTTTCTTTGTTCTGTTTAACTTAAATGTTTATATCTATTAGTTACTTAACACTTTGAAAATTTTCCTCTTCACTTTTAAAACTATCTAGTCTACAATATCTTAAGGATAGCATCAAATGGGTTAAAGACTTTTAATATAAGCATATTATTCATATATGCTTATAGAATAAAATACTTATTTTAAAATCTAAGAATCCCAAGTCTTCATATTGTAATTATTCACAAACTCCTAATAGTCTTAGTTCTGTGCTTCATGCATTTTTTTTGGAGGAAGTTTCATGTTAAATGCTTATGTTTTAATTTAGAAGAGGGAATCTCTCCAAAACCATTTTTAAAAGATCTCTTTAGAACTGGTGTCACAGATGATATGACTTAGTGCTCTGAGGTGGCGGAATGTGTTTGTGAGGTACGAGATTTTGTAATGGAAGCTGTTTCTTGCATGGTCTGCAAATGTGGTTGATTCTAATTCTTAACCAGCCTTAAAAATGAGCGTGCACATTGTTGTTTATGATTTTGAACAGGAGCTTTTCACACATTCTATGGTATTTCATCTAGTGAAATCTTTAATTTCATTTATATTTTTAATATGTACGGGTGTTTTGCCTGCATGTATGTATGTGAACCATGTATGTACCTAGTGCCCAAGATAGCCAGAAGAGAGTATTGGATCCCCTGGAACTGGAGTACAGGCAGTGCTATGTGGGCACTGGGTCATGAAACTAGGTCCTGTGTAAGCACATCAAGTGCTCTTAACCATTGAGCTATCTTTCCAGCACTTGGTTTGTCTTCTAGTGTAGAGAATCTTCTGATAGGAAGATATTTTTAGGTTTTTTTTTTGGTAGTTGAATATTTATTGATTTTTTTTATGGTTGGTGATTTTTCATGCTGATCACAAAACGCTTTTCTATCTGAGGCCATAGAACTCTAATGAGTTCTATGCTGATCTTCACTGAAACAGTATGTATGTTGATTGAAATACAGGTATATTACATATTCTTATAAAGAAAATGTATTAAAAACTCAACTCTCC
Organism: Pachyuromys duprasi; assembly: GCA_028658305.1. Lineage (NCBI taxonomy): Eukaryota > Metazoa > Chordata > Mammalia > Rodentia > Muridae > Pachyuromys > Pachyuromys duprasi. The sequence goes on from CM053758.1 coordinate 21,841,544, forward strand.
CTCATGTTCTGCAGTTCACCTGTGTCATCGATGAGCCATTCTTCAGAATTTGGGGGAATCTTTATTGTGCCCTCTATTGCAGCTGTCTGACTTTGCATTAGTGTTCTCTAAGGTACCAGTCTGTGCTTGCAATCGTGTCCTCTGACGTGTCTGTGCTTGCACCTGTGTCCTCTGACGTGTCTGTCTGTCTGTCTTTGAAGTCGTGTCCTCTGACGTGTCTGTGCTAGCACCTGTGTCCTCTGATGTGTCTGTCTGTCTTTGCATTCATGCCTCCTTGCCATCCTCATGTTTGCACTGCAGTGAGTCTCGCTGCCTCACAGGTTAAGTCTTGTTACCTGGTTCTAGTGCTTCTTGTCCCATTGCATTTTTTGTGTGAATTTAGAATTAAGTTCCATACACATAAAAGAAATGACCTAGAATTTTGATATAGTTTGCTTATATTTATCTGTAAGAAAAAAAATTTAGGGATAAATGATACTTTAAAATGTTCTTTCAACTCCGTAAACATAATGTAGTCTCCATTTACTTTTACTGTTTTTTTTTTCGTTTTTAAAAAATTATTTACTTTTATATGAATCACAGGTTATGTACTTTGTATCCCAGCCGTAGCCCCCTCCCTCATTCCCTCCCACTCTCCCCATCCTTCCTTCATCTCCTCCCCACCCCTTTCCAAGTCCACTACTTTTACTGTTTTAAAAGTCTCCCAAAACAGATTTATTTTTCCTTACAGGTCTTATGTGACATGGACATTAAGAGAATTACAAAAAAGCATTTTAAGAAAATTAAAGCAAAAAGTTGTCTGCCTAATGAATAATACAAGTAGTATGAATTATCATGACAAGAGTAAAGATGTCAAGTGTTTCACAATAGATGTCACTGAAGTAGATAATTAAATGGTATTATATTTGTCGCTTCTTAGGTGTTTTGTAATATGGAAATAATATGGAAATTGCCATACTTTCATTTAGTCAATAACTATAGGAGAAAATCAGTGTCCTGATTGTTTTGTAGGCCACCTGTGGTGGCACTACCTTACTGTTTCCTTTTCTGGATGTTTAGACACATTGCCTGAAGTGCCTAGATATTTTGTTTTTATGTACAGCCACCCCAGGTGAAAGATCTGCATTGTGGCTTCTAACCTGAATACATTATATACATTTTGAAATGTGTGCTTGTTTTAAGTTCTAAAGTAATAAAATGATGCTTGAGTTGCTTCTTAATAGAAAACCTAGCCAATTCTATTTGTCCTCTTTAAAAAATTTTTTTTTGAGACAGGGTTTCTTTGTGTAGTCCTGGCTATCCTGGAACTAGTTCTATAGACCAGGCTAGCCTTGAACTCACAGATATCCATTTGCCTCTTTCACCTGAGTGTTGGCATTAAATGCATGCACTAGTTCAAGTACACAACAAGTACATTTGCTCAACCATGTTCGTGGCTGCTTTATTTGTAATAGCCAGAACCTGGAAACAACCCAGATGTCCCTCAGTTGAGGAATGGATACAGAAATTATGGTACTTTTACACAATGGAATACTAT
>CM053758.1:21843580-21874965 GCA_028658305.1 Pachyuromys duprasi
GGGGGCGGGGAGGAGGGAGATGAGGGAGGGAGTGGGAGAGTAGGAGGGAATGAGGGAGGGAGCTACGCCTGGGATTCAAACTACCTAACCTGTGATTGAGATAAAAATAAATAAATTAAAAAAAGAAAAAAAAATGCATGCACTATCACTGCCTGGCCTCTATTCATTTTTTTTTTAATCATCAGAGGCCATCTGCAGTGTTCAACTTATAGGCTCCAGAGGAAAATTAAGCCAAATGCATCATCGGACATTAACATGTAATTTATTTTTTGTTTTCAAAATAGATAATGAAGCAGGCTTTCCCAGTTTGTGATAATCAGACATTTCCATTGGTAGTCGGGGATGCTGTACAGACAGGTCCTAACCTTGTCACTTCTGGGAAGAAACAGCAAGACTGCTTGCTTCTGACAGCAGACAGCCCCAGTGCAGAGCCCTGGTTTCATGTTACATTAGGTATTAGTGCTGTTCTTTCAGGAGCTATTATGCTGTGACATCAAAGATTTTCAGACAGGGCAGTGGTGGGTTAGTACTGAAGTTGTCTGCTTAAAGTTTAAAGAACTGAATTAAATATATATGGTTAGACTTTAATATAAGAAGTAGAGACAGAATCAGAATGAAGTAAGGGAAGTTGAAGAAATGATCAACCTATGGAATGTCCACTTAATCTTTCCTTGTTTAAGTCAAATTTTTTTATCTTTTTATTTCTACAACAAGTACAAATGGCCATTATGTTAACGCAAGAGTAGTTGATCATTTACAGAGAGACATTATGAAATAGGGGAAAATATAGCCTTCTGTGAAATAAAACTGGTTATTTTGGCCCATAGAACATACGTGTAAACAAACGCATAGACAGTGATTGCAGTGGCCTGACATAAACTAGTTAGTTAAAAAGACCAGGCCACACACCTGGGTAGGGTCACAGAGGCTCTGGCCTCAGGTGTGAGTGAACTTGCACATCTGCAGCTAGAAAGCCTCGGCTGCTGCAGGTGTATACATGGAAGTGACCATATCACAGTGCTGTCTTTTGGAAAAGGTACTTTGTGAGGTGGTAAGGACCATTATTACCCACTTTTGTCTGAATGGGCTTTGTTGTTAAGAAAAATAAAAGAAGCATTGTGATTTTAAGTCTTTCTTATTTTGTGTGAGATCCTAGTTTCTGTCACTGTAATATTATTATGTTATTTTCATGACTACTGAGATTATGAAATGTCAATTTTAGAAAGCAAGCAAGGGAACTAAATGTTAAAGTGAATGCAGCTGCAGAATCACAGAATCTTTTTGTTAAATAGGAAGCACAACTTTTGGGACCTGTAAATTAGCTATGTCATGATATATTCATTCTAAACATTGAAATTCTAGTGCTGTTATTTCAGAATTAACTGGAACAAAAATGCCTCAAACCTTTATAGATCCTGTGCTTTTGATTATGCTTAAAGATAGTTTTCTTCCATTTCAGAGTAATGTATAACATAGCCATGAAACACTCACTTAGGAAGCAGAATGTGAAGGTCCTGCCCTGGCTTATGCCTCACTGCTCCATCCTCTAATGTCATTAGAATGATTAAAGGCTGATGCACCAAGAGCTCTGCTGTGTGTCTGTCACTTGTGGGATGCGCTAACCTAAATTGCAGATTGAAGTGGATTTCATTATCTTAAATGCTTTTATGCCTTCGATGTTTTGGTTTGATTTTATTTTTGGCATAACAGCAACAACAACAACAACAAAACCAGACAGAAGTATCTGTCTGTTCACAGAAAAATATTTGAACAGCTCTTAAAATACCTAAGACTTCTTGTCTCAGAACTGTTTAAGGATATTCAATATTTTTCTTTTAAAAATGCTATAATTTATTATTGTTATTAATTACAGTCTATTCAATTTATATCCCAGCTGAAGCTCCCTCCTTCCTCCCCTCCCAATCCCACCGTCCCCCCCCCCCTTCTCCACCCATGCCCCTCACCAAGTCCACTGATAAGGGAGGTCTTCCTCCCTTTCCCTCTGATCCTAGTCTATTAACTCTCATCAGGACTGGCTGCATTGTCTTCCTCTGTGGCCTGGTAAGGCTGCTGCCCCCTGAGGGGGAGGTGATCAAAGAGCAGGCCAATCAGTTCATGTCAGAGACAGTCCCTGTTCCCATTACTATGGAACCCATTTGGACCCTGAACAGTCATGGGCTACATCTGTGCAGGAGTTCTAGGTAATATCCATGACTGATCCTTGGTTGGAGTATCAGACTCAGAAAATACCACTGTGTCCAGATTTTTAGTATTTGGTAAAGAAAGAAATATGGAGATGAATGCTTACTCATTTTATAAGCAATAATCAATCACATAGAAAAATTAGTATTTTCAGTACTGTCTAAATTATTATTATTTTTTTTACCAGTTTGGGAAATCCTCATTCAAAATGCTATGAAGGATCCAAGCTCTAGAGTCCATAGGGCTTGGTGAGGTTTCATGAGCTGCCTAGATGTACTGTAGGTGTGTGAGATGTTTTTAATACTTCTACTAACTGACAGACTGAGGTGCTGAAGAGTTTGATCTGTATAGGGCAAGAAAGCAAAGTATAGATATTTTAGCTTATGTGAATGACTTAAAGAAGCACCTTAATGTTTGCTTAGTCACTGTGCCTGTAAAACTGACCCCACTAGTTGGAAAGGTCACCTTAACTGTCCAGTGTAAGAATTTCAAAGTACTGCTTACTAGGCACAGTCTTAGGTAGCTGAAGAGCACCAAACAAAAGGAAAACACATTCTAGACGTAAAGCCATGTCAAATACAGACGAACAGAAAGTGTCTTCACTTAGCAGAAAGTGCTGCAAGAAATGGAGTTATGCTTTCAGAGATAGAAGGAAAAATAATATTTGACCTGAAGGGGAAGGATTATGTCTTGAAGCTTTACATTTATTTAAAAAAAAGTGTCATTGGAAATACACTTTGAGAAATATCTGCCAAAAAGAAAACAGTAGTGTTCCAAGGGGCCTGTCTGTGGGTAGAGAGAGCCCTCTCTGGGAAGGGGCTACAGAGGGGCATCAGAAGGAAAAACATGTGCTTAGATAAAGTCTCTCGTGATATCCATTTAGTCAGCTAATTGGACAGCACTTATAATTGAGGAGGCATAGTTGTCAATTTTAGAAAAAAAGGATCTGTCTACTAAAAATGCTGCAGGAACAAGAAATCCCTACTAAATCCATTAGTCTTAGTTTAAATATTCCTTAAATGATCCTTCCAGTCAACAAGTATTTATCATGTGGTGACTCTTGCCAGCTCTGATGGGCACAGAAGATAGTGTGTCTTTCTGAACACAGAGAACTCAACAGTAAGATACAAGAAGGTACTCAATTGCTAGGCAGTGGGTGAGTGTATACCTGAGATGAGAGCAAATAAAAGCAGCTACAGCAAAGAAACTTCTGGATGAAATTAAGGTCTGTGGCTGGGGCCGTATCTAGTCAGTGGAGTGCCTGCTGGCCATGCACAGTGTCCTGTTTTGATCCACAGTACTGCACAAACATGGACCGGTGACACACTTGTAACCTCAATGCTGAGGAGGGAGGATGGGGCAGGTAGATTAGAAGTTAACAGTAGTCCTTGGCTCTTAGTGAGTTTGAGGGTAGCCTGAGACAGGTGATATGATCTCAAAACCTAACTCAAACTCAAACAAAACAAGCATCTTAAAGGCCTGACTGGATTTGGACAGAGCCTTCTCAGGGTGGCTGACTGGCCACTGCCTTTGTTTTGTTTGAGTCTCTTTATCATTTGAATGTTTTCACAGTGAGTGTCAAAGTTACTAAAGGAAGTGAATTTAGGGTTTTTCTCTTGTGAAAATCAAGGAACCTAGGTTTCTACATAGTACAGCTTTTTAAACCAACACACTATCTTTGTTTCCTTATTTATTTATTTATTTATTTATTACAATTTATTCATTTTATATCCTGATTGTAGCCCTCTCCCTCAACTCCTTCTGGTCCCACCCTCCCTTTTTCTTTCCTTCTATCCCCTTCTCCTAGTCCACTGAAAGGGGGAGTTCTCTTCCCCTGCCATCTGCCCCCTAGCTTATCAATTCTCATCAGGGCTAGGCCACAGAAGAAGAAAATCCAGGCAGTCCTGATAAGGCTTGATCTTTGTTTTCTTTTAATGGCTGTTAGGAAAAAATGACTTGAGAATTCCACAGGCCATATAATAGAGACCAAGTATTTAATGTATTTGGTAAGTGGCAGAAGGGAGAAGATATCTAAAAATATGGAACATCCTTGCCTTTCAGCTGAAAATATAATGTATTTAAGAGAGTATTAATAAGTCTCATAATTAGGTATTTCCTGGCAATATTTTTTACAAATCTGTGGACCAGAGGTTAATATTGTTCAGCATACTAATAGCGTTATAGATAATATGTCTGGTAAATGCCAGAAAATCTAAAAGTGGACAGTTTATCTAAAACTGAAAAATAAAACATCACAAAGTTACTGAGGTGTGTGTTAAAATTTCAACATTGGGGACTAGAGATGGCTTAAGACTGTTTGACTAGAGAGTGGTTAAGAGCACTTGATGTCCTTCTAGAGGACCTGAGTTTGTTTGCTAACACCAATATCAGGTGGCTTGAGGCCACCTGTAACACCAGTTTCACAGTCTTCAGCATTCTCCATGATATTAATTCATACACATATATTTGTCAATAAAAACTCTGAAACATTGTCTTTAGTTTAAGCTATTTTGATTTAGTAAGTCATGTTTCTTTTTGTGGTCAAACAAACATCCAAAAACACATTTTATTTTGCATATCATACAAAGTAAAAGAAATAAGATCATTTAAGTAGCCTCATTAAGAAACTGGTGCATTACTATATCTAAGAAACAAAATTTATCATTTATTTTTTATTTTATTGTGATATTCAGTTAAAAGGATGACCATGTTATCATTTTTGTTAATACTCATGTTTAAAATATTTTTCAATACATAATTTGATAGAAAATTTAAATGATAATTGATCTGGCTGATACTTTTTTATTTTTGCATTTAAAGGGGACAACAGTGGATATAGTGAATTCTGACCATTTTTACTGCTATTTTTTTAAAATTCCTTCAAAAGGGTACTAGGATGCATTTATTTACTTAAAAATAAAAAAATGTTAACTTGAATTTCAGATTGCTCTGAAAATTTTACAAAGTTTTAAAAATTTACAGTCAGCTTGACATGCTGAAAAAATAGTTGAATATTCAGGATTAGAGTAAATTTAGTGTAATAAATACCATCTCAAAATGCAGAAGGAAACTTGATGATGACCTCTATGATGGTCAGAGGCTGTTCTACCATGCACTTATGGATTTATTTCTTTTTCCTCACTTGGCAGACTTAGTGAGCATCCACACCACCAGGCACCGAGGACATGGACATAGACTAAAGTGTTTGTCACCAGGGAGTGAAGAAGGTGGAGGTAAAAGATAGCTGAAGGGTGGTGAGCTGTGGGAAAGCCATCAACATATCATCTGTTATGCTGTGGGCATTTTTATAGACTAGTGGACAAAGGATTGTAGGAGTTTATGAGAGAGAACATTAATTTTGGCCAAGCAAAGGGCTCTCCAGTATTATTTTTATGCATATAATATGAATTTCCATTGTTGGCACTGGGTCATTATGTCCTTAATTTCATTGTGATAAATTCTGTGGGTAAGTTTCACACAGCATAGAACTGATTTAGTGATATTTACTATACCCACGTTGTGCAGCTGCCACGCTCATATCATCCTAGATCACTTCATCACCTGAAAAGAAAAACTGAAAATAAGCTGTTTTTCTTTCCTCCCCTAGCATTTGTAACCACTAATCTGTTTTCTGACTCTATGGATTTGCTGCTGATAATTTCATGAAAAATGCAATCATGAAATTTATAACCTTTTGTTTCTGGCTGTGTTTCTAGGTCTGTGAATGTTGCAGTACGTGTCAATACTTCTTTTTAAAGACTGAGTAATATTCTGTGGGTATGTGGGTTGTTTCTGTATACTGGCTTTTGCATGTAGTGCAGCTATGAATATCGGTGTCCCACGTTTTTGGGTGGACACCTACTTTCAGTGTTTTGGATATGTTCACAGCAATAGAGCTGTTAGGTCATCTGGCAAGTCTGTTTAATTTTCTGAGGAACTTCTGTACTGTTTTCCACATGTTTATACCTTTTTTGCATTTTTACCAGCAGTGTACGAAGCTTTCGGTTTCTCCACATGCTAATCAACTTACTTTCTATTAAAATAATTATTGCCATCTTAGTGAGTGTATTAAACACATTTGATGTCTCATTTCTTTTTTGTGAACTCATTTTATTTTTGTTTAAACTATATATTAAATTAAATTAAAATAAATTAAATTAAAATAGTTTATTAGAGAATTTTATGTCTTTTGATAATATTCACTTCTCCTAATTCTTCCCATATATGCTGCTTATCTATCCATTCAATTTTCTAGTCTTAAAAAAACAAACAAACAAACAAACCAATAACAGCACTGGAACCAACTTGTGCTACCCAAATATGCTTGTATATGTGGCTTTCCACTAGAGCATGGTTGGCGTAAGTGTAGAGGCTACACTCTTTGAAAAAAAAAACAAACAAACAAACCAGACTCCTATTCTCCCAGAAGCTTCTTGGCTAGGCGTGGAACTGTTTCTAACTCCCACTTCCATGCTGGGATTTGGTGTGGCTTGGGTTTGCACGGATTTTGTGTATTCTGTCACAACCATTGTGAGTTCATATGTGAAGCTGCTATACTGTGTCTAGAAGTCTTCCTGTGTCCTTGTAGTCATCCACATCTCTGGCTCCTACACTATTTCTGCCCCTCCTCGATAATAATTACCTGATTTTTGGGTGGAAAGAGTGCAGTATATATGTGTTCTCTTTAGGGCTAAGCATTCTGAAGTCTCTTATTCTCTGTACCTTGGCAAGTTGTGGCTCTGTGTGTTAATAATCATCTACTACAAATAGAAGCTTCACTGGTAAGAAGAGATACGTTAAATCTAGGGGTTGGGGATTTAGCTCAGTGATAGAACACTTGCCTAGCAAGTGCAAGGCCCTGGGTTTGGTCCTCAGCTCTGAAAAAAAAAATCTATGGGTAAAATGGAAAGTCATTAAAAGTCAGTTTAATATTATGTATTAGAAGAATAATAGTAGTAAATTTTCTCTTAGGGCCTATTACCTGTCTACCCTGGTCATATAATGATGATTCCAGGTATGGGTTTCACATTGTGGCGTGAGACTTAAATCCATTTAGAAAGTGGTTGGTTACTCCCACAGTAGTCATGTCACTATTGCACTAGTGAGTCTGTCTTGCTAAGCCAGTCATTGTTATAGTTTGCAGGATTCATAGCTGGGTACTAATGGTAACAACTTTTGTAATCTGATAGCATGTATAGGACCCTCCAGTATTGTGAAAACTAAGAAGTAGGAATGAAACTTTTAAATTGTTATCATCTTATTTTCTCATGTTTCATAACTCAAGTATGTAATGACAGGCTCTTAGCATCAGATTCTAGAGGGTAACCAAGAGCATTGGCAATAAACTGTAATATTTTTGTGGTTTATGGGACCTCATGGGGCAGCAATTCCAAGAGAGGACACCTACTCCTGACACTGGATTCTTATCTAATGGGTATCTAGTGGTATATACTAGGGGCATTGTTGGCCTGTTATAGAGTAGCTCAATACACTCTATCTCTGTCTCTGTCTCTCTCTGTTTCTCTCTTTCTCTCTGTATATGGAAGCTTCTACAGGAGCTTTTAGAAAAATCTATAGTGTTACTTGACCTTCCCCACATTTCCTTCTCTTCTCTGTGATGCCTTTTTCTTGAAGGGAAAGTGCTGGGGAACTAAAAAAAAAAAAACAATAGGATAATAGGCATTCAGCTGAACTCTGGATATGGTGAAATATACTAGGTTTAGAGATTTAATCAACTTTTTCCCCCTCAGCAGGAATTATAGCTCATCTTTGCCACTTTGGGGCTTCTTCTTTCTCCCACTTCTTTTCTTTTCAACCCCCAACACTAGATAAGAGAAAACAAAGGATATAAAGAAAAGAAAAGAGATCACTGAATAAAGTCAAGGGTCAGAAAGGGGTTGACATTATCATTAGGCTTCTTCCTGCTGATAAGGACCATCAACTTTCTTGGAGCAAGTTTGGTCTTCACCATCAGGACACCTTATTTCTTCTTTTTGTTTCTTCTTTGCACACAACGACTTAACAATCCTTAACCAACAACAACCAGCAATAACCAATCAACACCTTATCTGTTTTTTTTTCCTTTAAGTTTTTATTTAAGTAAAATGTAATTATACTGCAATCTACCTTTTCTTGGATTTCTTCCATGCATCCCTCCCCCTGCTGCTGCTTCTCAAATTCATCATGGACATTTGGCTTTTTTTTTCAATTTAAAAAATTTTAGAGATTGAACTAGGAACCCTGTAAAATGACTAAGTCATCTCTCAGGCTTATTTTATAGCAGTCTGTAGTGCATCTTGGTATATGATCTGGGGACACTTGCAAAAAAAATGGGTGTTTTGTGGCTGAATGGAGCATTCTGTAAACCATATCTTCTGTTGGTCATAGCTGAGTTCCATATCCTTTCTGTGTTTCTGGTGGAGCTCTATCAGCTATTACTACTAGAATAGTGGCTGTACTAGTTCAAGTAGAATGGGGATCACGTGTCCCATTACTTTGCTTCTTTGTAATGTACTTGGCTTAAATAATTTGTCTATTTACATTTTGAATAGTGTGGGTAGTGTGCTTTATATAATCTAGGAAACTCAAGAGGAGAAGGAAAATTAATTGATTTACTAATGTTTTCTTTGTTTCCTTCCCAGGACTGAACTCAAGGCCTCATGTAAGCTAGTCGAATACTTTACCACTAAGCTACCTGCCTTGGCCCCCTCTTTCTTTCAGTGTTTTGTGTCCTTTCTGCTTGAAGAACTTCCTTCTACATTCTTTGTGTGTGATCTTGCTTTGGATAACCTCTATTCATTTTTTCTTCTGAGATATGTTTAGATTTCACTCCCATTCCAGAAGAATGCTTTCACCATGTAAGATTTTGGCTGTTTTCAACACTTAACAAATATCATGCCATTTTCTTCTGGCTCTGATGGTTTCTGATGAGAAATTCGTTGCCATGTGAATTTCATTTCTCTGTAACTGAGATGGGATTTTTCTTTGGTTGCTTTCAAGAGTTTCTCTTTGTTTCCTGTTTTCAGAAGTTTAGTTATGATGTGTCTGTGATGGATTTCAATGAGTGTGTCCTGTCTGGCTGTCCTCAGTTTCTTGACTCTATTGGTCTGGCTATGTCTGGGAAGATTTTGGATGAGCCATCATTACTTTTGGTATCTTTCCAGCTCTTCTTCCTCTTGTCCTCCAGAACTCTGATGACATGAATGTTACACCTTTTGCTAAAGTCCCTAAGGTTCCTGAGCCTTAGTTCATCTTTTGGAACCCTAACTTGTCTCGGGGGCTTAGACTGATGCATTCTACTATTTTCTATCAGAGGCACTGATCTTTCTGTCTTTTTCATCCAAATCAAATCCCTCTATTGAATATTTTATTTTAATTATAGTATTTTCCAGTCCTAAAGTTTTCATTTTTTTTGCTTTCCTGAAAATTTATTTCGGTGCCCATACAAAACATTACTTTCTCTTTTCAATATTTTGTCCTACAACTTCCTTGGCTCTGTTTGCTGAGATGCCTGAGAGCTGGACGTTGGCATGGACCCTGAGGAGTCTGGCAAAAACCATAAAGCTCTCCTCTTGGTCACGCTGACACTGGATTTCTCTTTATGTAGACTTCTGAGATGTTAGCTGGGTTGCCAGTTTGAGTTCTTGGCAGATCTGTTTCTCTTCATGGATATAGGTTTTTTTTTTTTTTTTTTTTAGGAGAAGTGGGTGTGCTTGGAAGGGTCCTTCTTCATGGCTGCACATCAGCCTTGAGGGACCACCACCCCAGTGGGTTCATGGAGATGCCATGGTCTAGGCATTTTTTAAATGAGTGCTGGTTACTGTGAATCCTCCTAGGCTGAAGCTCCTATGAGCTTTAACTGTGATGTGTTTTCATACTGTGGGGCACCTCACTATTGGCCTAATACAAGCTAAGGGCCAACATGGCGTGCTTTCACCAGCTGGGCCTTGGCCTGTGGATCTTCTCCGGTGGCTGGTTGAACTAAATGTTCACTCACTGCTGCCTTGTGAACAAGGGGCTGCAGGATCCTGCCATTCCATCTTGGCCCACAGCTGCCTCCTGTGCAGGACATTTAAACACTTTCTTAAATCATAGCTGCTTTAACATGTTTGCCAGACAACTCTAGCATTTTGGTGTTAGTATCTACTGACTGACTTGTTCATTTAATTCTAGAGCTTTCTGGTTCTTTGACAGTGCATTTTGACTTAAACCTGGAAATTTTGGTACTATCTTATGACAACCCTTCTGTATAAGTAAAATCCCTTTGTGTCAGAGAAGGACACTACTCTTTTACTGCCAAGTGGATTTAGTAGTTCAGGTGTCCATCATGGGACAGGATTCCTATTACTGCTGGGTGAAAGTTCTTACTTCCAGAACTTCCAGAATTGGTCCTCACTGGAATTCAAGTGGAAATGACCTTTTATGAATGGGAAATGGTGCTGTTGGACTCATCTGTGGGCAGACTCTGATGTCACTTTAGTGAGGTGGGAGGATACCCAGGCCTAAGACACCACAATCAGAGAGGCAGTTCTGAGTGGCAGCGTAAAGATTCCAGGTCTCTCCCTGGCTGTATTTTTTTTTTTTTGACAGCTCTTAGAGTGGGGATGTACAGAGATCTATTTACAACCATGAGAGTGTTGTAGTTCTCTACAGTTATCCCCATCTGGCTTTTGTTTGAATTATTTTGGAGGGGGCCACAAGGCATTTCCCCCTCCAGGGTCCACTTAAAGTCAGAGTGGTTATTGTGGAATGGGTTGTCTTGACTAATGCTGTCAGTTTCCTGGCCCTTAGACCAGAGAGAGCAGACTTATTGGGACATATTTTGTCTGTGTCTATTGGTTTCCTAGGCTGTTTGAATCTTCAGTTCAAGGGAAAGATGAAGCTGACAGAAAATTCAGGGAAGTCACAGTGTTGTGGAGTTTTCTTGCTGGTCTATCTTTCCCCTCCTGCTGGTGTCTTCTTATGTTTGTGTTAGTTGTACATAGAGGAGAGAAAATGGAAAAGGATGGTACTCTGTATTTTCAGAGTTGGAAATCCATAATCTAGAGATGTACAAGATCTGAACAGTTATCTCCAGAGGAATGATATCATTAAGTGGCCTCTAGATATAGAGAAAAGAGCAAAAAGGGAAAATGGCATCTTATCTTTATTATGAAAAAATTACCTGGAAGAATCCTATGATCATGTCTTAGGAAATACTTTCCTGAATCAGAAAACATTCATGTTGATAATATGAAAAAAATTTGAACATTTCCTTACTTTAAGATTTGTTTTTATTTATGTGTGTGTTGTGTATGCACATTTGTGTGCAGGTACCTACAGAGGCCAGAAGAGAGAATGGGATCTTCTGGAGCTGAGGGTTACAGGCAAACCATTTTGTATGGGTGCTGGGAACTCAGCTTTGGTCCTTTACAAGAGCAGCAAGTGTTTTTAACCACTGAACCATCTCTCTACCCTCTGACAATATGCATTTTAATACAACTTTTGTTAAGTTCCTATTGGTCTAGTGCTGAGATACAGCAGGGTAGAGACAAGAGCCTGGCTCTAATTACCTTCAGTTTTCTTTTCTTTCTTTCTTTCTTTCTTTCTTTCTTTCTTTCTTTCTTTCTTTCTTTCTTTCTTTCTTTCTTTCTTTCTTTTTTTTTTTTTACTCAGTTCACTTGGCAACTGATTGAAGTTGTAAGTTTTCTATTACCTAGGACCAAGTCCTTAAATTCATTTTTCAGGATTTGTCTGTTTGGTGTCTTTGTTCATCTTAGGCTAGGCATTAGCCATAGGTGCTGACAGGAAGAGCTTGGATTACTGGGATAAGTGGTATTCAAAAGCAGCAGAAGGATGTTGTCATGTAGGTGTCATTGCACAGTTGCAGACCAGGTAATGCTGCAGTATGTCCTTCCTCTCTCTCCCCTTCTCCCTCCCTCATTCATATATTCCATCTTTCCTTCTACTAACTTTCTCCTCCCCTCTCTTTCCCTCCATGGCTTCTCTGTCTTTCTTCCTTTCTCTTTCCTTCTTTCTGCCTTCAAGTTTGAGTTATAGACAGACCACTTTTCTAATTTTTACCTTCTAGCATATATGCCTGTGAGGTATATATGCTGGAGAGCCACAGATCCCTTTCTTATTCCAGCTTTCATCTTAACTCACATTAACAGTGTCTTTGTGTTGTTCTAACACATTTATGATTCATTGGCCTTGAAAACTTCCCCACTTTGTCTCCATACCCAGTACCTACATCATAATTGAACTAATAATTTACTTTCTTGAGCTGTTGCTCTTCAGGGCAGCCTAATATTTGTCATCAAAACATGCCTCACTAAACATACCTGTAGTCTGAAACTCCCTTTTCCTTGGCAGAGAAAATTGTAAAAGGAAAGGCAAAGTAAACTTAAAATTCAAAACTTTGCCTTAATTAAAATAAATTTTATGGATATGCATATGATGGGTGCACTAATAGCCTAGGAAAGTCCAGAGGCTCAAAAGGAAATATTGCCAGCATTCCTTAGACTAGTAATAGCAACAAACCAATATTGTTGAAATTACAGTTTTGAAAGGTTAGCACAATGCAGTTAATAAGGCCTGAAAGTCAGTAGCAGGTAGATGAGAGCCGGGGGTAAAATGATTCATTTATTTGCAAGGTAGGAAACTGATTTTCTATGTTTTGGTTATATTTAAAACACCTGGTGCCACTTGCTGCACATGAAAATTTTAGCAGTTAATGATGAAAATCGTGAGGGTATAAGCCTGATCGTGACATCAGGTAGCAAGCTTCCTCGTTGGTCCCAGAGAGCAATGAATGAGGCATTTTATTACAATGGGTGTTCATGGTCCTAATCAAAGGTCACTGGTTGCCTCTTATTTCTTCAGTTTTGGATTTGTCTGATCAGGGACAGCAATGAAATGATGGTGAGGAAGACTGTACCAGGCTGAGTCTGTTGGAACTTGAAAGTCTTGGGAGCCAGGTTGCTGACAGCATGTGAACCCTGAAGAAAGTACAAGCTGTGTAATGTCTTAAAGAAACTTCCAAGCTGCGTCTTCCTTTTGTGTCCTTTGAAAGAGTCTCAGTCAGTACTAAGGTGTGTGTGAGAAGGTGTTTTATTGATTAAAGGAGCTCACTCCTCTCGCAAACATGCATGGAGACAGTGTTCCTATTACTTCCCTCTCAGTGCCTGCTTTTACACAGAAGTTCATTAACATGTGGATATGCAGTGATTGAAGTCAGACCGCTTTTCACAGTGGAGCTGTCTTGATATAATGAGCTCCTCTTTAATGTTCAAAAATTGTTGTTACTTTCTAAAAGGGGTTGTTTGTGAATTTCATTAAATTTAATCTCCTCTTCAAACAATTTAAGCATTGTTCAGTTTACTACAATTAAAATGCTTTCTGATGCTCAAAAAGCCACTTTTTACAGCTGTATCACAATGCAACACTGTGAGAAGGCTTTGTTCTTCCCTCTGAAAGAAAGGCTGCTGTTTAGCTGAGAACTCTTGGTGTTAAATCAGGAGAGGCACACATTGCTAAGGGCTGGTTTGCTCACGGTTAGCTTTCATAAAGCCTTCGTTCCTTTAGTCCTGGGACTTAAATCTTTGTATAATCACAGCTGAAATGCAAGGGCCTTGCCTTCTCAGTTGACCAGAGTGTGGCCCTTCACCTTTAGGAGGTTGGAAATCTGGAGATTCTGTTGTGGACAAAAATTCCCAGAGGGACATGAGAGAAACTCCTAGCAGCAGAGCACTGCTAACAGTCCCTAGTGAACAACTTCATTAAAGAAACTGATCCTTTCTTCTCAGTAGGATTTGAAAGGCACGAGAGCAGTTCCCGAATCTCTTGAAGATAGGTTAAAGAGGCAGGATGTCTTTCTGGAGAGTGTTGAGCAGGCAAAAGATCAAAACATTTTCATGTGCTAGGAAACAACTTTTCCAGTTAAATCTTAGGGCAGTTGGTTATTTTGCTAGCAAAGGTAGATTATAGAGCCTTCTGTGCTGTACTCTACCACCTGGGGACATCTTCTAGATGTTTCTTCTAGCTTCAGTTCCCAAGGTCATTAACTTCTTCCCTGAGCATCTGGTGAAGTGAAGAGGAATCACTGTCTCTTGATAATTGGAAAACCTGTGTTGAAAAATATTTAAGATGTTGGCTGATTTTTGAAATTGCGTTTTGGGCTGTCAGGGGCAGAGCCAGCGTGTGAATGTACAGAGGTCTTTAGCTGATGGAGCTCCTCTCATCACCAGTCTGGCTTTGTAAGTCATTGTGATGTAGCTCTGCAACAAAAGGGCTGTCGGGTCCTTTGTTACCTCAAGTACAATGATGATACTTGGGTCTGAAAAAGGAGAAATTCTTGTGCTACATGAGACAGGAAAGACTTTCATGGCCTTGTAAGAGCTAACTATGATAACATTACTGATATTTTTGTTTATAACTAATAAATAGGCAGTTGCCAATGTTCTAGTTTGGAATCATAAAGGTAATATTTCAGGTGGCAAATAAGAATATTTGTGTTAGTCACCTAAGAAAATTATATTATAAGCAAAGTAATTATAATATAATGATGAGGGGATGGAACTTTGTTTAGATTAACTTCCATATGGAGATTGCCAGCTTCACAATAGAAATTGTTAAGGTAGAACTAGCAAGAACATTCTAGGGGTAGTATATAGTTGAGAAGGGATTTGGATGTAAAATGGGTCTACTGGACACCTTTAATGAGGAATATACAGGGGAGAATTTAGGTTATAATATAGGCAGTAAATGTTATAGAGTTAAAATGGAAAGGAGTAAGGTTAAAAAGTCTGTCACAGGCAGTTCATATGCTGCATTGGAAAATCCCTGCCCTACTTGGCCTGTCCTCATACTTCAAGTGGGCATACATAAACTAATTATATTCAGGGCACTTTGACATCTTCAGTAACACTTTCTAATATATAAGGGAAGATGGAATGGAGATTTGAAATTTTACTTAAAAGTTAGATGTGTTTACAAGTTCTGGTAAGGCATTGACTAAGGCTAAAGAGAAGCACCCCACTTGGAACACATTTGACACTGAAAATGGAAAATCAAATGTTGCAGTCAAGTCAGTGTGTGTAAAAATAATGAACAACCAGAGACTAGAGCCAGGAAATCTTGTTGTGTATCTATGTACCATCATCTCAGTAGTCTTAACTGAGACCTATGGATTATTCTATTATTGGCCCACAAGATCAAATTTGTGTGCTTTCTATATTTTAGCAATTAAATTTCCACATTTTTAAAATTAAAAACAGTTGAAGAACAGTTAAGTGTTACCACCAAAGTATTTAAAAGTAAATTTATGACAAAAATAAAATGTTATCTGCTGAAAAGCAAAACCATCTTACATGGCCTCATACTGGGTACTTTATCAGACTGGATCATTAAATAATTTACAAAGAGAAGGTTTGAGACCTTTATAGGTTAAAAATATTTGTATTTAAGGTCAATTTTTTGTGTAATCCTGTGATTGTATTAAAATATTTCCTAGACAGAAGCATTTAAAGCTGTGTTTTAATTTCATTTGAATATTGGAATGACAGACACAGTGGAGTCAGGCGTGGTCACACATGCCTGTAGTCTCAGCACTCGGGAGATGGAAGCAGAAGGATCAGGAGTTGAAGGCCATCCTTAGCTACATCATAAATTTGAGTCCAGCCTGGGAGACATGAGACCTTTCCTCAAAGCAGGCAGACAGACAACAAATTTTGTTGGCTGGGAGACAATGCATGAGCTACACACAATGACAGTCTTCATTTCATTGACAGTGTTAATTTGGGGACCTGTGTATCAGTGGTTTAGTTTTGTTTTCTTACTTGCTTTTAGGTTATAATGAAATTTTGATAAATATCATAATTATCTGAGTAATGTTCACAGTTATCCAGACTATTTGGACTGTCACAAAGGCACAAGTTTCTATATGTTCAGTTAAAGACATTTTGTTAGATGCCTGAGGTAAAAGATAACAGAATATAAATGAGAGCTGTGATTTTATTGTACATTCTCATTTCCAATCAAATGCAGGAAAGTTTTTATTACATAAATAATAGAGATGTAGGAAATCCAGAAGTGCTATGTTAGCTTCTCAGTCAGCTTATCTAGATCAGAATCTTGGAAAGTATTTACATTAAACACATCTGTTGTAAAATTACTGGAGTATCACTAGATCATTGGTAAATATGAACATATTCATAATTTTACCTAAGTAGTCAAAGGTACATGGTTAAAGCATTTCTGTTTAATAATATTTCTATTTTACAGAGAGATTTAGTATTCTGGTAGACAAAAAAATCTTTGGTAAAAATTTTTATGTGCTTAAAACTTTATATGTAATAATAATGATGACAGTATATTTTATTTGAGAAGCACATGCTTAAATTACATATCACACCTGAGAAAAAGTGATTTGAAAAAGAAATAATTATAGCTATCTTGGTAGATGATCAGCTAATTAGTGGTAATTTAGATTAAATTCACACACTGAAAGCTATAATAAGTTTTCATAGCATTGTCAAGTTTTTAAGGTGCAAGTTAAAACATTCTTTTCTTTTAAATTGTTGAATTTTGCTATTAAGTCTATAAATTCCATTTCCTGTTTGTTTGCTTTTTGACTGTTTATTTTTGGTTGTGAAATTTACAAATTGTCCCACCAGCTAGTATGTGATTTAAATGGAGATGGTCTCCATTTTTAAACATTTTAGTGTGAAGAACTCATAGGAATAATCCTGTATATATTTTAGTCAACAGGTGGCCTTATTTTTTCACAAATCAAATGACATTCAATACAGATATGGTGGCAAGAGAAATCAAAATAAACACCTAATTATAATTAACCCTCTCCCCGCCATCATTAAATCTCTATGTGCAGAACAACTGATTTCTAAAGTGAGAACTCAACTGCTGAGTTTTGGCAGGTACTAAGATTTCTTTTCTTTTCTCTTTTTCCTCTGCATTTATATTTCCATTGCATGTAAAGCTTATTGGAAAGTTCAGACTGACCCCTCTCTTGAAAGATTTCATTTTAATTCTAGTAGCTTACAGGAAATGATTATTTTGTGTTTTCTGAAATTGTCAACATTTAGGGTATAGTTAGATTGTTAAGGAAATAAGGACAGTTTTAGGTAATTTGAGGGAAATCACTATCAAGAGTTTGGCCAGATAACATATAATTAACTGTCACAGTTACTATGTCTTGGGTAAAATCAAATATGTACATGTGAAGGCTGGGATGATGTCTTAACTGCTCCAACTCATGTACAGGACATGGGGCCTGGCTTACAGCAGGCGCTCTGTGGTGATTGAAAGAAGAGGGAAATCAGAAGGGAGGGAAGAGAGGGCACAGTCCTAAATTCTACACCATCCTCTTGTGGTGATTTTCATCTAATTGTTGTTCCCCTAAACTGCACAACATCAGGAGAATCACTCTTACTTTGAGCGTCAGTGTAGCAGAAGTTAGAGAAACCCAATCCCAAAGGGTTGTAAGCACTTTATCTGCTTAACTCTTTTACTAACCAGTGTGTATTTTCACTGGTTAGTTCTGGAAAGTGATAAGACAGAAGTTACATGTGACATTACAAGGAAAGCTTTGATGACAACTATAAACATTTTTAAAACCAAAAGGCATTTATTGTTCTATTGACTGAAAATAATACAGTATTTATTTTATAGATAAGGTTTTAAATGATGGTAAAGGACCTGAATAATGAACTTCATAACTCAGAGATGAAACCCATCTATCTTGTCATTATGAATTTATTTTCATTTTTTAAGCTTTTGAAAGAATCTTTTAATTTTTAATATGTGCATTACAGGAAACAAAACACAAGAATCCAAGAACTAAGTCACCCAGTCACAAGCAGCTCAGCTTGGTGTGCCCTTCAGGATCCTGCAAATGTACATACACTTAGGTAATTGAGATTATATAGGAAGTACCATGCTTTCCCCCACATCGTGAGTATTCACCAACTAAAAACTCCATGCTACATGAGTATTTTCATAACCAAGAATACACCATGCCATCTCAATCTGTCAGTCAAAATTATAATCCTGACTTCCTTGGCTACAGAAAATTCATAGGCAACAAAAATGGCAGCAGGCCTTTAGATAGATGTACTGGCGAAAGTACAGTTAAAGTCTGCACTCCCTCAGTGCTCAGCTCACTTTAATGCTTTTTCCTGGGTATGTGTCAGATTTCTGTTTCTGTGACAAAAATATCAACTTATGATGAGAAAAGGCTTATTTTGGTTCACAGTTTTAGAGGGTTCAGTCCGTGTTCACTTGGCCCTGTTCTTTTGTGTCTGTGGCAAAACAGAACAATCACGGTGGGGAGTGTTCAGGAAAGCTAAGCTACTAGCTCATGACAGCTAGAAAGCTGAAAACAAGAGGCAGTGGGTGGCCCAAACCTCCTCCAAAGGTGTGTCTCTTGTGACCTGACTTGTTTCAGTGTCCCCACCTCTTAAGGGCTTGCTGACTTTTAGTGGCAATGCAGTCTCCCTGCTAAGCCTTTAGCCTATGGCCTTCAGGAGACATTTAAGAGCTGGATCATACAGGGGAAAATCTGTGCTGGATGGTTTTGGGGTCTGTATCTCTTTAAAAATATGATCTCAGCAGGGCGAGGAAGATGCTGGGTAGTTATGAATTGCTTTTGTGCCAGGTAGATTGGTCACTAAGAGAAGAAATACAAAGAAAATATTTTTGAGGATGATACATTTCCAGGCTTTAGGTTTAGACTTCAATCCTTTTGGCAATACTAATATTTAGTAATTATTATATTTACTATGAAATGAAGTAATTGCCATTTTATAAAAATGGTCCATGTACTCACACGTTATTGTTTCTCAGAATTAAAGATTTTCATTCCCATTAAGATAGGTATTATGCAATGCTGTTTTAATTTTCCTGGTTCTCAAACTGTGTCAGAGATCTGTGATATTTACCAAATCCTGACTTACAAATGTCAGAGAAAGGCTGTGATTACTTATGGCATGGGGGGGGGGTCTCATTGTAACCTTTCAGATCTTCATTTATAACTTTCAGGAATGTTATATAGTGCATTTAGATGCATGTATATGAACACACACACGTACACATACATATGCACACATGCACACACACAGACACACAGACCCCTCCCCCCAACTTCTGTTATGTTAAGAGAGCTAAACAGGGGTAGCAATACTTTGTGGATAAATGTTTAGAAAAATTGTTTTTATTTGTGGCTGTCTCTAGATGTTGTTTGGCATATCAATGCTCAGTTTATTTGACTTTAGCATTTCTTGTAGTGTAGGTTTGCTGGTGAAGAATTGTTAACTTTTACCTGTGTAAAAATAATCTTGGTTTGCCTTTGTGTTAAAAGGATACTTTCTACAGGCTTACAATTTTAACTTGGTCACTTTTTTTGTATGTTAACGATGTTGTGTCATGGTCTTTGGGCTCACATAGCTTCTAATGCAATGTTTGCTGCTATAATTTCCATTGCTCTATCTATAATGTGTTATATGTATTAATTAGCTTTTCTTGTGTTTAATTCTAAGGCATTTCTTTTCCTTTTTTGGGCAGTAGCTTGATTATGATGTACTTGTGTTTTCTTTAAGTGATTATGCTTGTTAATTCTTCTTGTGTCTTTTTTGAGGTGCCCAGATCTGTGAGTTTATAGTTTTATTCACATTTGTAAAGCTTTGGCTAGATTCTTCATTTGATTTCTCTTTTCTTTTGGGTCTCCATGTATGTTAGATTGCTTGATGCCCTGTTAATTTTCTTCTTTTTTCCTCTGTGCTTCATCTTGAATAGTTTGTATTGCTACCTCATCAAGTTCTATTGTTAAGCCAATCTGATGTGCTTCCATTCTTGCTATTATTTTCTTTCTTTACAAGCTCTGTCTTTTTGTACCTTCCATATTTCTTTTCAACAAGTTTGTATTTTTGAATACATTGGCATTTTACATAGCTGTTTGTCATACTTACCTGTTAAATCTGTTGTTTCCCATTTCTGTCCCTGTTTTTATTGACTTTTTCTCCTGGACATAATGGGTCATAATTTTCTACTTCTTTGTAAGCCTAAGCATGCATATATATATATATATATATATATAATATGCACATAGATGTCTTACAGTCTGTTTTAATATTTTACTATTCATATAACATTAGTTTATTTCATCAATTTTAAAGTATAATTCAACATTGTTTAGCACATATGATGTTTTCAGGCTGTTCTATTGTCTGTTTTCAGAAGAGTTTATTTTCTGAAGTGTGGACATGTTGGGGGAACAAACATTTTGCATTCTCATTATCTTTCTATGCCTCTGTCCTTTGTTTGACTCTCAGTGGTGCTGCCTGCACAGTTCATCTTCTATCTCCTGAGTGTTCTTAACATCAGCCAGTGCTTTATCATATTCCATGACTCCTTCGGGCGGTACAGTGCTTTGGTATTTGATGCATCCACTTCAAGAATCTCCAAAACAACTGCTACTCTTTGTTAAGTGTGCAGGCACCAGTCTTCAGTACATGGCTCAAGGCTACAGCAGTATGGATATATCTGCTTTCTCACTGTTGCAATGTTTGTGTGTCTGAAGCCTTTGTATATTTTAATAGCCATTGTCCAGTTCTTAGAGTTGAACAGATATTTTCAATGTTTTTTTGAAGTCTTCTGATAATTTTCATTTATATCTATATTTTTTTGGAATGTTTCTCAATCACCATTTTCCTTTAATTCTCTAAAATCTTCAATCCAGCACAATGTGGCAGATTTTTCACTGTTTACTTCTGTATTTTCTGGTGTCCTTGCCATGCCTGTTCCTTTAACTACATTCCTAAACATGTTTCTTATCCTGATTTGGAGTGAAGAATGTTACCATTAAGAGCTGAGAACCAATCATATTGTATCCTGCACTGGCTATCCTTGACAAGCCCTCGTTGAATGTGCACCATAAATACTTTCTCCACCTGTCCTGTTCTAATTTGAAAAGTCTCTTCTCCAACACACAAGCTTTTATTTCTTTCTTTTTTTTCTGGTGCAACATTCTGTTTATTTACTATATTCATTATATTAAGGAAAGAATTAAGAAATAAATAGCTGTTTAAAACATCTTGTTCTTTACACAAACATCTAATATACATACAATTTGTACTTCTTATAAAGTTTCTTAGCACACAGTTGAAAGTATTGTGATAAGTTGAAAAAGTGGCGAATTTAGTTAAGTTATGAGTATTCAGAAAGAAATGTACTATTAATTTTTAAAGAAAACTTGAAAAGATAGAATCTGAGAAATTGTGGTTGAAAGCACACCAAGCAAATTACTGAACATTTTTTACAATCTAGAGGAGTATAACATTTTAACAATTTATTTATTAATTACAATTTATTCACTTTATATCCCGACTATAGCCCCCTCCTTTGTCCCATCCCAATCCCATCATCCCCTTTTCATCTCCTCCCATGCCCCTCCCCAACCCACTGATAGGGGAGGTCCTCCTCCCCTTCCCTCTGATCCTAGCCTATCGGATCTCATCAGAGTACAAGGAATCTTATGAAAGAAGCAGGAGATAGAAAGACCTGGAAGGGACAGGAGCACCATGAGCAGAACAACAGAATAAAAAAAATTGGACACAGGGGTCTTTTCTGAGACTGATACTCCAACTAAGGACCATGCATGGATATTACCTAGAACCCCTGCACAGATGTAGCCCATGGCAGCTCAGTGTCTAAGAGGGTTCCCTAGTAATGGGAAAGGGACTGTCTCTGATATGAACTCAGTGGCTGGCTCTTTGATCACCTCTCCCTACTGGGGGAGCAGCCTTACCAGGCCACAGAGGAAGACAATGCAGCTAGTCTTGATGAGACATAAGCTTTTCTTAATAACTCAATGGAAAAGGCATCTTATCAAATGATGAGGTTTCCCAGTTGTGATCCAATGCCCTTTTCTATTGTACAAAACAATAGAAAATTGAAAACAAAGAACAATATTCTTCTGCACTTTTGGTTATATATATAAAGAATTATATTCTACTTGAATCAACTTGTTCCTGTTTGATGTTTACATCAAAGAAGACTAGGGATGCTGACTTGGAGGACTTAGCTCCTCAGAACAGGTGAGACTCTTGCATTACAGATGTATTCAGAGGTAAGATCTGGGTACTTGGTCCATGAGCAGCACAGAGAGACCTATCCTTCAATAAAAACTGAAGACATCATCTCCATTTGTGGGGCCAAAATGTGTAACTTCATAACCATTTCTGTGGTCTCTGAAATGCAGGACTACTTCATTAGTTCTCTGTTGGAACCATTGGTGTTTGCAAGGAAACAGCAAGCATGGACATTGTTAGCTTGAACAAGACAATAAGAGCAATCTTTTTTTCAAGTGACACACTGCCACAAATTCTGGAAAAGCCATTTAATTGGACAGAAGAGAAAGACTTCACCCTCTGTGGGACAGTAAACGTTTTCTTTTATGAATCCCCTTAAGTGCTATAAATGCACTGGGATACAGGGGATCAAATGACCTTAGCTCAGCACATGCAGAGTATCTACCCAGGCTTTTACAGCTTCTGTCAGTAAGTGCTTTGCTAGCTCAAGTCTGGCATTGGTGGAGGAGTCAGTTTACCCGAATTTACCATAGACAACTTCAGATTAACTTCAGAGAGCGAGGTCAGGTCTATTCAAAAGTTGGGATGGTGACACCTGGCTGGTTGAGATCATTTGGCAGTAGATGGCTCCCACAGTGTTCAATGGGCCATCTAACTGGATTTAATAAAGAGATTAAAGCACAGGAATGGTTCAAGAGATTTTACAGTCTTTGGGTAAATGAAAAGAGGCACAGAAGTGGCTATTGCCATTTGTCAGTGACCACTGAAAATTATTAGAGCTTTGAAAGCAATCTTATTTCTTTAGGCAAAAAGCTATGTTTAGAGAGGGCACTATAGAACAAAAGTAGAGTGAACTATCAAATTTAAAGCCAGTTTCTAAGATAGGAAAATTTAATAAGTAGTTTTAAAAGATGTGTTTGAATTTGAGGCAAAGTGGCGGAGGTTAACATGTGTGAGAGTAGAGGCTCTGAACACCAGCAGGGCTATGCACAGTACTCATTGGTATTCATTGATCTGTTTTTTTTAAACCAACATTTGACTAATCAATGTAACACTAGGCTTAACATTTATATGGCAATAAAAATTCCTATGTTTCAATTCCTATGTTTCTATAATTCTTAGACTACAACCCTACTTGCTTAGTTTTCTAGTTCAAGTGTAAACTTTATTTAAAAAATTTTTTGTTTATGTTATATTGATATTTATTTATTTATTTCAGTTTATTCAGCTGTAGCCCCCTCCCTCATCCTTTTCCAATCTCACCCTCCCTCCCTCTTCTTCTCCTATGTCCCTCCCCCAGTCCACTGATAGGGAAGGTCCTCCTCCCCTTCCATCTGACCCTAGTCTATCAGGTTTCATCAAGACTGGCTGCATTGTCTTCCTCTGTTGATTCCCTGCACTCTGCCCAAAGTTTGGTTATGAGCCTCAACATCTGCTGGGTAGAGTCTTTCAGAGGCCCTCTGTGGTAGGCTCCTGTCCTGTTTCCTGTTTTCTTCCTCCATTGTCCACCCCAATTGCCTTTCCAAATGAAGATTGAGCATCTTGCCCAGGGTCCTCCTTCTTAATTAACTTCTTTAGGTGTACAGATTTTAGTATGATTATCTTATATTATATGGCTAATATCCACTTATAAGTGAATATATACCATATGTGTCTTTCTGCTTCTGGGATATCTCACTTAGGATGATCTTCTCTGAAACCCTATTCATTTTTAAATGGGTTTCTATATAGACCTGTTCTTTAAAAATTTTTTTATATATTTGTTTTTTATTTTATGTGCATTGGTGTTTAGCCTGCATGCATGTCTGTGTGAGGATGTCAGCTCTTGGAGTTAGAGGCAGTTGTGAGCTGTCATGTGGGTGCTGGGAATCGAACCTAGGTCCTCCGGAAGACCTATTAGTGGTCTTAACTGCTGAGCCCTCTCTCTATCCCCTAGACTCATTCTTAGGATATATATTTTTTTCATATAATTTTTTTTGTCTTACCTGGAAATCTACAAAAATAAGCTTGCACTTAATTTATAAAATGAAGAGATATCAGAGAACAGAAAAATAAGAAAAGGTGCAAGCAGTCACTTTCATCTCCAAACAGTGAGAGAAAAATGGCTTTTACTAAAAAGGATGATTTCCTTACTTCCTCCCGCAGATGGAGAGCTTTGTTTTTCTGCCTCTGCGCTCACTCAATTTTAAATTATCCTTTGGATAGGTGGCAAAAGTGTGAGACAGCAGCTGGCTCTACAAACCGACTTTATTTATTTATTTATCCAATCTGATAACAAACTGGAATTTTGATAACTTAAAAGTCAGAATTCCTAAAGATGTATGAAATACCTGGTGATAATAGATTGCACTTTATGCCAGATTTCTGGTTTTCTGACAAACAGCTAAGTTTTCCCCATTCATAACCACTTAAAAAAGTAATTTTAATAAGAGTACACAACTCAAATTTTGGTGAACTTCCTGGTAGCTTACTTAGTTAAAGGTCACACATGAGGACCAGTGAGACGGCTTAGTAGGTAGAGAGCAGGCCACGACTGATCCTCAAATCCCACCCCAGGAGGGAGAGAAATGACTGTTGTAAGTTGACCTGTGACCTTTACAAAGTGCTGTGGCAGACACATGCCCTCATATGCACATGAATAAATACATAAATGTAAGAAAATATCTTAAGTGCCATAAATCAGAGAAAATGCTAATTGTAATTTCTGTATCATAAGAGGCAAAAGATAACTTCAAAGTAGTGACAATTTTAAATTTCTATTATAACATCTAATTTACATTTGAAATTCATGGTAAAATTATTTACATGTGCATTATCAACATGATCATAATGTTTTGCATTAAGAAAACCTAGTAAAACTGATTCACTGGTTCTTTTAGAGGCAAGTTCTGGGTTCCTATTTAACCCAATCCTTCCTATCCCGCCAAGATAGAAAAACTGCCCAATAAAACTGGATTTCTTTAGGATGGAGAGATGGCTTAGTCAATAAAGTACGTGCACACTTTCTGAAACCCTGAGTTTGAATCCCCAGCACCTATGCAGAAACTTGGGCATGGCAGTACGTGTCTGACGGCCTGGCACTGTGAGGTGGGCACAAGGAGGATTCCTGGGGTTTGTTGGCCAGGCAGCTGGGCTATCTCAGTGAACATTAGGTTCAGTGAGAGACCTCTCAAAAGCAAAGTTGGGGTGTTGGTGAGATGGGTCAGGAGGTGAACATACTTGTTCAAGCACGATGATTTGAGTTCAATTCCACAATTGTCTTCTGAGACACACACACACACACACACACACACACACACACACACACTGTGGCATCTACAGCCTCACACTTCCACAGTAACAAGGTGGTATGTGATAGGAGAGGACAGTTGATGCTGACCTGTGGCCTCCACATGAATGCATATGTGTACACACATGTGTACACACACACAGACTCAATGTCACACACACACACACACAGAAAGAGAGAACTTGCAAATTCTTATAACCAACAAATGACTTTAGCAAACTCATAGAATGCAAAGTTAATATGTCAAAAATATTTTTTTTTGATACTCAAAAGTAATAGCCAATCTTGTAGTTCCTCAGGACTTGCCCATTTTGAATACATTCTGTGAACCGAGTCATGCAAATGTGCATCTTTTGTTTCTGGGTAACTTTTCTGTGTCTCCTTGGCTCAGCTATGTTGTACCATGTGTGAGTTTTGATTTTTATCAGCAAGTAGTGCTCTGTTGCACAGCAGCACTTCAGCTTTGGTTGTCCAGTCTTCCTTTGATAGAAATGGGCTGTGGCTGCCTATTGGTTGCTGTGAGCAGAGCTGTGATGGGACTTTTTCCTAGGACCTCTTTTTGATCTGCTAGATCTGGTGATTTTGTGTTTAACTTTTAGGGAAGTGTGAAACTTTCCCACAGTGAATGTGTTTGTAAGATTCCCCCCAGCAGTGCACAGAGGCTTCCGACTTTTCTCCTAGTGAGCACTCAGTGGTACCTTGCTGTAGCTCTGATTTATATTTTCCTAATGCACAGGGACATGGAACATCTCTTCATGTGTTTCTTGGCTATTTGATATTTTTTTTTAGAAAATGACTGAGTAATTACAATTAAAGAAAATATTTTCAGTGTTGAGTCTATATTTGGGATATTAAATACTAACAGTATGTTCTGCTAAGATTTTCTACCTTCTGTGGGTATTCTTTTCAAGTTCAGTAGTGTCCTTTGCTACATAAAAAGTTCCAAAATTTGGGTGCTGAATGGTCTCTTTTTCACTTTTGCAGAGAGATAACACAAGAAAACTTATTACTCTTGAGTTCAATTCACAGCATCCATGTCTAGTGCTTCACAATTGTCCATAGCACCAAGGGACCCAAGGGTTCTGGTTTCTGTGACCAGAACTCATAGGCACACACCTACACAAAGACATAATTTAAAAAATATTTTAAAATGTTCTAAAACTTGAAGAAGTCTAATAATCTTTTTTTCTTTAGTTACTTGTGTTTTGGGTATTATCTTTACAAATTTCCTCATTATAGTGTATGTATATGTATATGTGTGTGTCTTTTTGTATGTGTCTGTGTGTGTGTATGTATACATGTTTGTGTCTGTACGTATGTGATGTTCACGTGCCATCATGTGAAGGTCAGAAGAAACTAAGTTTTGTCAATTCTGTTTCTACCTTTACCTTAGTTCTAAGAATTGAATTCAGATCAGCATGGCAGGCAAGCACTTTACTGCTGAGCCCTTTTACCAGCCCCTTTGGTATTTTATCTAAGACATAATTGCCACATCCAAGATGCTTTCACCCAACGACTCTGTATTTCAGTTCATAGGTTTAGACTTTGCTATATTTTACAATAACCTTTCTTGTACATGGTGTGAAGTAAGGATTTGCATGTACATATTCAGTTTCCTTACATTTTGTTGAACAGACCACTGTTTCCTCACTGTATGCCCTGGAGCTTATCCACTTGTGGATGCCTGGACTTGCTTCTGAGTTTTCTTCTGTTCCATTAGTTTTATTCATTCTTAGGCCAGCACCACATTTGATTACTGTGCCTTTGTGGTAAATTTGGAAGTGTTAGTTCTAGTGCAGGCCCTTTTCAAGATCGCTTTGGTTATTCAGGGTCTTTGGCAATTTCATATGAATTTATAACCTAGCTTTTCTACTTCTTCGTGTATAACTAACACTGCAAAAACAACCATGTCCTGATAGCCAGCAGCAGAACTTGGAATGTTCTGTGTGAATTATTGCATCTGAATGGGTGGAAAGACATTCTATTTCACTGATAGGCTTTTATTGCTAGCTTCTGTTTCTATTAAGGATAATGAAAACCTCATGTCTGGGCCTGTGAACAAAACTGCTGTGACCTTTGATATGACCCACCTGTTGAGCCTTCACAATCGATGACTGTCACCTCATGCAAGGGTGATCTGGAGAGTAACATATTGGCAAGATGGAAAGTAACACTTGCAGATTTAAGTCCCAGAAACTAAGATAAATATGGCCAGGTCCTGGACAAAAGTTAAAAACAACAACAAACAAACAAACAAACAAAAAATCAACACAAATTATCTAACCAAATATTTTGAGAAAAGAAGATAATAACAGCTGGTTAACTCAGTGCCTTTCTAGGGAGACTTGTGCCTTGCTTGTGAGTGTGCATACTATGGCTCCTGCCTGGCAAGACAAATGATTTTCTAAATCAGAGTTGGGCAGTTTTTTACAACTACAAAGGCTTCATAACTAGTGCCTGGATTTTATTAATTTTCTACTGCTGCTTTTATGAAAAATAAGAATTATTCATTATATAGGACTAAACTTGGAAATTATTGATCATCATTCAAAAGGAAATATAAACAGATTTATCATTTGCTTTTAGAGCACAGGTTAAACCTTTATGCTCTGGAGTTTTGTGGAAAGTAGTTTATGAGCAAAAGAATGGTATCAGTTCTGGGCTGGAGAGAAGACTTGGCAGTTAAGAGCACTTATTACTCTTGTAAAGGATCTGGATACTAAATAGTGGCTCATGACTCTCTGCAACTCCACTTTCAGGGGATCCTACATCTCTTCTGATTTCTTTGGGCTTCTGCACAATGTCATGTTATAATACACTCAAGCTCATACATATGCCCAAAAATAAAATAAATATCTGAAAAAGAATTATATCAATTCTGCAAATATATTTTTAAAATACCATTACCTTTAGACATTTTCACCAGCTTAAAATATTTCTATTTTTCTTTCTTTCTTCTTCATTTCTAAAAAGTATATTCATTATTAGAGATATCCTAGTACTGATTTAATTAGTCAGTATCAGACCCTGGGTAAGATGATCAATCATCACTCAGAAAGGTAAAAGGGGTAGACATTGGAAGAGGGAGAAAACAGGAAACAGGACAGGAGCCTACCACAGAGGGCCTCTGAAAGATTATACCCAGCAGATGCTGAGGCTCATAACCAAACTTTGGGCAGAGTGCAGGGAATTTTATGAAAGAAGGGGGAGACAGAAAGACCTGGAGGGGACAGGAGCTCCACAAGCAGAGCAACAGAACAAAAAATCTGGGCCCAGGGGTCTTTTCTGAGACTGATACTCCAACCAAGGACCACGCATGGAGATAACCTAGAACCCCTGCACAGAAGTAGCCCATGGCAGCTCAGTACCCAAGTGGGTTCCCTAGTAATGGGAACAGGAACTGTCTCTGACATGAATTCAGGGGCTGGCCTTTGATAACCTTGCCCTGAAAGGGGTACAGCCTTACCAGGCCACAGAGGAAGACAATGCAGCCAGTCTTGATGAGACTTGATAGGCTAGGATCAGAAGGAAGGGGAGGAGGACCTCTCTTATCAGTAGGCTTGGGGAGGGACATGGGAGGAGATGAGGGAAGAGGAGTGGGATTGGGAGGGCAAGAGGGAGAGGGCTACAGCTAGGATACAAAGTGAACAAACTGTAATTAATATAAAAAATAAAAATAAAATAAAATATAAAAACCCTCACAACTAAAGTATGTTTGAATATACAGGTAAGAGTCTATCATCATGGAACTCTGTGTTATAGAAACATGAACATATTTTTGCTTGGGCTTAAAGATGATTTCTCACTGAGCACTATTTAGCCTAAAACTTCTGTAGAAACTTCTCTCTCTCTGGTAATTGCATGATCATTAGTGTCTTGCCTGTAGCTTTGTGAAGGTTCTGCCCATAGGATGAAAGATTATGGTGGTATTAAAGCTCCAGCTGAAGGGTTATGGGTGCAGTTTGTTAATGTCTCATGCTCTTGAGACTATCCTGCCAGCACCAGTGGATCTTATTTTAAAAAAAGATGGTACACATGTAAGGAGCCGGGGAATAGTTTATTCTGGGAATTACCAGCTGGAATTCCCTCCCCGTCTTCTCCTCTCTCCCCTTCCCTCCCTTCCTCCACTTCTTCTCACCTCCTCTCTTCTCCTTTTCCTGTCCTCTTTCTTTTCCTCTCCGCTCCTTCATTCTTTCACTTCCTTCCTGCATTTCAGTTTGAATTATAGGTAAACTGTTTCTTCAGATCTCTTTCTCTTTACCCCTAGTCTCTTCTCCTTTTTATGTCAGGGTCTCACACTGTGTAACTCAGGTTGATCTTGAACTCTGTTGCTCAGACTGTCCTCACATCATGGGACACCTGCTTTCACCCCTGATACATAGCCATGTACAAGTATTCTCTGACAGAGAGGAGAGCATCACAGTTCAGTGCTCTACCATACTGTGAGTGGAAGGGCATAGAATTCTGGCCGCTATTAGAATTGATGTTTTTGTGCGAAGGTGCAACATTTCACATGCTAAGAACTTCTGAGGCCAATCCATTTCCACTTGGGGACTTCTGATAATCCAAAGTCTAGAGAGCAGCATTACTTTAGAGTTGAAGGAGCCTTGGAGGTCATCCATTTCAAATTTATTATATAGATAGGCCAGAATTCTAAAAGAAACACCAGTCCAGCTGGACTGGAAAAGTGATCTCATGGGATTGTATCTTTAGAGCATTGAAAAAAACCTAATGTAATCTATAGTTTTACTTCTTTGTGGGTCCCAAGACTCTTG
Organism: Pachyuromys duprasi; assembly: GCA_028658305.1. Classification (NCBI taxonomy): domain Eukaryota; kingdom Metazoa; phylum Chordata; class Mammalia; order Rodentia; family Muridae; genus Pachyuromys; species Pachyuromys duprasi. The sequence goes on from CM053758.1 coordinate 21,873,931, forward strand.
GTTTTGAAAACTATTCATTGCTCTGTAATGTAAAGGCCTAAGAACTCATACCTTGAGAATTTTCTAGGCATCTCTATGAGGATTTCCATGTCACACACCAAAGTTACACAAACTGCAGATGAAAAGATGAGTGAGACAGTGTATTTTGTTAGACTAATTTACTTCTGATATGTTGTTTTATACTGTGTATTTAGTATCATGTTGAAAATATTATACAGTGGACACAGGATTAGTTTAGGTGACTGGTTTTTGGTTCTGAAGTGGTAAACTTTAAAGTTCTGTGTGTGTTTCTTTGAATCTGCGTGTGTTCTTGGTAGTATCTAATAGTATACTACTATCATATACAGATGGGCAAGCTATGTAAAGGAAGGCAGGAAAATGTGCTTAATTCATGCAATGCTGTGGATCAGATATTTTATATTGAATATAAATAAATATGTAGGAAGAATTATGTTTTTTTATTTTTTAATTTTTATAAATTTATTTATTTTTATATCAATCACAGGTTAGGTTTTTTTGCATCCCATGCGTAGCCCCCTCCCTCATTCCCTCCCACCCTCCCCAACCCTCCCTCATCTCCTCCCCATCCCCTCCAAGTCCACCAACGGCGGGGGAGGATCTCCTCCCCTTCCATCTGACCCCAGATCATCTTGTCTCCTCAGGGCTGGCTGCAATGTCCTCCCCTGGGATCTAGCGAGGCTGTTACTCCCTGGCATGTATGGGGGAGGGTCGAAGAGTCAGCCATCAAGTTCAAGACTGAAACAGTCCCTGTTTCCCTTACTAGGGTCTTCAGTTCGACAATGAGTAATCATGGGCAACATCTGAGCAGGGGTTCTAGGCCATATCCATATATGGTCCTTGGTTGGAGAAACTGTCTCATATAAGACCCCTGTGCCCTGCTCAGTTTGATCTTTGTGGAGCTCTTGTTCTCCCCAAGTCTTACTAACTTCCCCTATTTTTATTATTACATCCCGCCCTCTGCCAAGGGCTTAATTGTGACTCTTAATATCTGCTTTGATACATTGCTATACTGAT
>CM053758.1:21875465-21896117 GCA_028658305.1 Pachyuromys duprasi
TTCTATTTCCTTGGGGGATATAGGTCTATTCAATCTTCCTATCTGATCTTGGCTTAATTTAGGTAGGTGGAATCTCTCAAGAAAACTGTCCATTTCATTTAGATTTTCAAATTTTGTGGCAGAATTATGTTTTTTTAAAGTGACGTTTGAAACACTAAATGACAAAATGTGGGTATTCTAGCATATGAATAAATTCCTTGCAATAATGACAGTTTTCTTATTATCCCTTATCTATCGAAATGTGTATTATAATAAGATAAAATAAAACATTGGGGATGTTATTGATACACTTAACACAGAATTTCATGTTTCCAACAAGGCATATATACTACTACCATCAAAACTCCTCATTTTAAACATCTTTACTTCAGGACAAAGAGCATAGCAACTGTTTTTTACTACAGAAAAAGGAGTGGCAAGGAACTGTCATTAGGTGGTTTTAAAATGTGTTTTTCATATTTGATTTTTTCAAAATTAAAATTTTAGAGTATGGTGTGTGTGTGTGTTTGTACACATGTGTGTATGTGCAAACACTCTCGTGAGTGCATGCAGAAGCCAGAGCCCAAGGTTGGCTGCTCTTCACCTATTTTGAGAAAGGGTCTTTGACTGTAGTAGACTCGATGGCTGGCAAGCCCTGCATTCCACCGCTGTCACCTGCTGTAACATGTGTCCTAGTGTGGGGCTCACAGGACCTGGCTATGGTCTGCAGCCAGGTCTTCATGCACATCTAGCAAGCATTTTACTCACTGAGCACAGTCTTAGCTCTAAAGCATGAGTTTTAAATCTCAAGATGAAAGTATTTTTTTTTTCTCCCATTAGGGTTAATCCTCTTCATGGAACCTTTTATTAATTCTCTATCACACTTAATTTTTAGGAGATAAACAGTTTTTAGCCACCAGTCATCTGCTGTCTTATTCAACCTCACACACTAAATTATCTACAAAATATTAAAGATATGTTCACTTTGGTTTAAATATTATGTTTTTATCAGAATATACTGGTGCTGTATACTCTTGATTTACTTTGAACATTTTTTGTGATTTTTTTTGCTGAATAAATATAATCAGTATGCTAAGTATTATGTTTTAAACAGATGCCAATCTGTAATTTTGTGTCAAAGTATTTTTTGATGATACAGGGCATCAATATTAAATGAAAATTTAATTCAGTGCTTTCATTTTCTTGAAAATATTTCTATCAGAAATTCATATTCTGCTTGTATTATGCTGAACATGATGCCATGTTCTCTTCCAAGCAATCACCAAAACATCCAAAAGTTTAATTTAAATTGAAATGTTCCTCTATGAAATGCACGGAATACCTCACCTGTGAGGATGATAAACTCTGTAAGTCATAGGCTCTGCAGTTCACACTTTTAGCTTTGAGTGCCCAGTGTCATTCTATGCTTTAGAAAATGCCTGGACTATCAACACCATGTCTAGGTCTGCTTTTTTTTTTTTTTTTTTTTTTTTTTTTTTGAGTATGGGGAATCAAACTCTAGAGTTTTAGGCATGGTAGGCAAGTGTAGTGCTCTATTCTTTATTTCTTCTTTCTCTAGAGCTTTGTAAAACAATGTTTGAGAAGTATCACTTTTTTTAAAATCAGAAAAATATCAAAGGATTTTATTTATCTGAAGCTGTTAACTAGAAGTCATTAAAACTGCAGCGTGCTTAAAGGCTGACATGCCTCCAGGGTGACTATGTTAGTGGGTGTTCTGTTTCTATGATAAGATATCAGAGGAAATCAGCTTAAGGAGAAAGATTTATTTTGGCTCATGTTTTCACAGGTCTGGTTGTGGTGAGACACACTCCATAATAGGAAACATGAGCAGGGCACAGCTGCTCACCTTTCAGTGGCCAGGAAGCAGAAAGAGCTCTAAGTCTGTTTCCCCCCCCTCCCCCGGCAATATTGCAGATCAAACCTTGGATATTAAGACATAGGTAACAAAACTTAATTTTGGCTTTTTACTTAAGATAGAAATACTTTAGGGGCTTTGTGTTGTGACCCCCAAGTCAAAAGGACTTCTGGATATTATGAGGAAAAATAGTAAAAGCAAATTATAGCAGAATCCTGTCCTTAAATAAGAACAAGCAACAAAAACAAGTTGGGAAAGTCAGGTTATGTTATTGTGTCTTCAGAAGGAAGTAGAGTCAGAGCAAATCTAGACTCCAGTAGAGGATGAATTACTTCTCTCATGTGGATCCCAACTTCATGTTATTTTTAAAAAAGTACTACATTGAGTCCAATTTGTGCTGTGCTGTGTGTGTGTGTGTGTATCCCCTAAAGTATGATTGAACTACCAATGACTGTACTTTTAAAAAAATAATTAATTTAATTTTATTTTATGTGCATTAGTATGAAGATGTCAGATCCCTTGGAATTGGCAGTACAGATAGTTGTGAGCTGCCGTGTGGGTGCTGGGAACTAAACCTAGGTCCTTTGAAAGAGCAGACAGTGCTTCTAGCCACCGAGCCATTTCTCCAGCCCCAGGATTGTACTTCTAAAGAAAACTGACTCTTCCCTAGAAGCTATCAAGTGTCATAGCTGCCCAAGAGTCCTTATTCCTTCCATGCTAGAATGCTGACTGGACTGATCTTATGGAGTTCTTGTTTAGACAACCACATTTTCTCTGAGTTCATGAGTGTATCATCCCTGTTATGTTCAGGAGACTGTTTCATTCCAGTCCTCCCTGGCTCACTAGCTCGAATGGCGCTCTTATGGTCTTTCTGCTCTGTCTTCTGTGATGTTCCCCAAGCCTTTTGGGAAATATGTAGATGTCCCATTTATGGCCAAGTGATTCACAGACACTTGTTCTTTGCCCAGTTGCAAGTTTCTGCATTAACTGTTGTACACCGCACAAAGCTTCTCAGACGATTTTTAGTATTTTTTATTTAGTCTCAGGAGCTTTTGCTAGCACTTGGAGTCACTCCCACCCGTTGTTGTCTAATGCCTGTTTGTGTCCCCAGTTTGTGGCACTGGAGCTCTGGTATGGCTTACATTGAAGTACCCTAAGTCAGGCAGGCTCTCTGTGTGTGATCTAGTAGTCTCTGCTTATTTTTCTCTGTTCTGTATGGTGTCTGAAGATACTAGATCACAGTCAGGATAGTCTGCCTGTGTTTCTTTCTTGTCGAGCTCTACTTTACATGGACTTCCATTGGTCCAGAACTGGGTATTTCATCATGGGACTATTCCTGACTAGTTAGTTCTGTTGCTTTCCATCTCCCTAATGGGTACTACTTCCATCAAAGGATCATTTGGTCTATTTTCTTATTTTGAGAGAGAGAAAATATTCTTACTTTGAGTATAAAGTTGGTATCAGATCATTGAATTCTCACTTATTCTGGTTTGAATGTATTTAGAACATAATTTTTTTTTTATGGGGGAAAAAGCATGTATTTAGAATTAACCAGTTGGAATCAGTTTAGATGATCCCAATCTTGTTGGCAACATCCAGAGCATCATAATCAAGAGGCAACCAAACATACGCCTCCTTCTGTCCCTCAGGCCTAATCAGGGTATTGACTTTGACCACATCAATATCATAGAGTTTTTTCACGGCCTGTTTGATCTGGTGCTTGTTAGCTTTGACATCCACAATGAACACAAGTGTGTTGTTGTCCTCTATTTTCTTCATGGCTGACTCGGTGGTCAGGGGAAATTTGATGATGGCATAGTGCTCAAGTTTGTTTCTCCTAGGTGCACTCTTTCAAGGGTATTTGGGCTGTCTCTGGAGCCATAGGGTCTTGGGCTGCCAGAAAGTGGATGACATGTGGATCTTCTTCTTGTGGCTGTGGACACCTTTCAACACTGCCTTCTTAGTTTTCAAGGCCTTCACTTTGGCTTCAGCTTTGGGAGGGGCAGGAGCTTCCTTCTTTGCTTTCGGTGCCATCTTTGGAACACACACACACACACACACACATTGCACTGATCTTGTGGGTTTTTTTGTAAAAAAAAAGTCATTTCCCATTCTCATTCTTTTGGTTACTTTTAAAAGGAAAGCGTAAAAACAAAATAAAAGGAAAGAGTAGATAAAAATGCTTTAATTTCATGTGTGTTGTCAGCTTTCTGTCACTGGAGTAAAGTTATAAAGTGGAAAGTTGGCCTTGGTTCAGTTTGGAAGTTCTAGTCCATGGTCTGGACTCAATGGGCTGTGGTGGTAACTTACATGGCAGGAGTGTGTGCTAGAGTGTGCTGCTTCATTAAGCCAGGAAGCATAGGTGGAAGCAGGAAGTGGCTGGAGCCCTACATAACTTCTCAGAGCTGCTCAGTGATCCAAGGATCTCCCTCTAGCTTCTCCCTTTAAAGATCCTTAGTACTATCCTGGTTCCCAATAGTACTGCCCCGGATATGGAGCTTAGAACAGGTAGCTTGGTAAACTTTTTATTTTATTTTCACTTAAAATTAAAAAAATATATAATTTATTCACTTTATATCTTGATTGTAGCCCCTTCTCTCATCTCCTCCCAGCTCCACCCTATACCACAGAAAGGGGGAGCCCTCCTCCCCTACCATCTGATCCTAGCCTATCAAGTCTCAACAGGACTACCTGGACCCTCTTCCTATTTGACCTGGCAAGGCTGCTCCACCACGGAGAAGTGATCAAAGGGCGATTAATAGAGTCCATCTCAGAGATAACCTCTCTCCCCTTACTAGGGAGCCCACATGAAGACTGAGCTGCTTCTTGGCTACATCTGAGCAGGGGGTCTAGGTCCTCTTCATGCATGGTCCTTCGTTGGGGTATCAGTCTCTGCAGGCCCTCCCTGGGCCCAGATTTGTTGACTTTGTTGGTCTCTTTGTGGAGCTCCTGCCACCTCCAGGTCCTTCTATTTCCCCACTTTTCCATAAGACTTCTTGCGCTCTGCCCAAAGTTGGCTATGTGTCTCAGCATCTGCTCCAATCCCCTGCTGGGTGGAGTCTTTCAGAGGACATCTATAGTTGACTCCTGTCCTGTTCCCTGCATGTATGTGTGTACTACATATGTTCCTTGTTCTAGTGGAGACCAGAGAGGGTGTTAGATCCCCTGGAACTGGAATTTCAGAAGGTTGTTGGCTGCCAAGTGGGTGCTGGGAACTGAACCACAGTCTCTGTATGAGCAGCAAGTGCATTGAAAGGCTGAGCCATGTCTCCAGTCCCTTTGTGAATTGCAAAAAAAAAAAAAAAAAAAAAGAAAGAAAATAGCCAGGGCTCTGCTAGTGCAGCATAGCTTAGTCATATTTCTGGAAGATTGTGCATAGTTAGCTATGAAGGCAGTATTTGGAGACATCTAGAGGGAAATTAGTGAGGCACCTCAAGTTTGTTTCTTCTCTCCGGTGGACTATTTGCCTGATTTTCTTTTTCCTTCCATTATATGTAAGGAGAAAGGTGACTTCTAGAGTTTCCAAAAACAACAGCACTGGACACTGGTCTTAGATTTACTTCTTAGTACTATGCTCCAGGACTAGCCTGGCTATGTGGGCTAGACCAGCTATGACAGTTTCCAGCTTTTTGTTGCAAGTATGTTGTCCCACCAAGCTTCCACAGCTGTCATTATTGGCATTACTTGATGGCTAAAATACTTTCCACTGGTATAGTTATATAGTTAATGTCTTAAACATTTCTATTAAATAACCAGTAGTAACACCTTGACATTATTGTTATAATTGACATTATTGTTATAGCATTTTAATATTTCAAAAGGAATCAAAGTTGTGGAAGTTGTGGAGCAGATCGTGGTGGTTCCAATGACAAGGACTGTGTTGCTTGAGAAGGGGCACTAGAAAAGGTGTAGTTTTAAAAAGCACTTGATGTTTAAGTCCGGAGACTGCAAAACAGGCACTGCTTTGCAGTCATGGTAGGGTTCAGGCAACTTAAAGGAAACCTGGGTGTGCACTTTTTAATAGTAAGGGAAACACCCTAGTGTTTTCTTGTGGTCTGTGAATCAGAGTGTAAAAGTTTCCCTGAGGCAGGATATTTGTGTGTGCCCCTGTACCAAAGTGCTGTAGTTCCTCCATTTGTCTTCTAGTCCCCTCCTTCTCATTGTTAGGTTCATTCCTGTCAGTCCTTAAGTTTGTGTTGATAGGCCTCTCCCACTTTTTCTGTTGTCCTTACATTTCTATTTTCACTTAGAATGGCTGCTTACTGAAGCCCTTTTTAAACAAATGCTGGCTTCCACAGAACAGTGCCTACCAGTTAATACTTAACACCTCCTAAGAAAACCAGTGTACAAGTCTGGATGGGGGTAAAGGAAATGCTCTAGAATCTTGCTATTCTGGGATGGGGCTCCAGCTCTCCCTTCATACACTCTGGAGCCCCCTGTTCTCCGCAAATGACTTGCAAAAAGTGCCAACTTCCCCGAAGCCCAGTTTTACAAAATCTAGTGCCCTTCTCACAGGGCACACACCAGGTGTGAGGGAGATTAATTTATGAAAGCTGGGCTGGTATAATTAGGAGGCCATATGCAGTGTGCATTTTACTGTTATCCACAGTCGTTTATTCCCTATTTCATAAAGATGAAGTCTGTTTGTGCCTTCTTACTGACTTGGGCCTTAACCATGTAATTTCTTGGCAGAAGCTTTTAGAAGCCTGCAGGCTTCTATCAGGCTGTTCTAGAAGCATTGTAGGCGCATATAAAGCCTCTTCTTGCCATGTCCTTTGTTATGAGAAGGGCATGTTTCAACCGTGGGATATATCATCCTCAACCCGAGTTCAGAATGAGAAGACAACAGAACAGATGCGAACTTGACTTACAACCTGGAACACAGACACAGAAGATGACCTGTTCCCACTGATATGTAACACAAGCTGGGAAATGAATACTTGTTGCTGTAAGTCACAGAGACTTTGAGGTTCTTATGCAACACAATATCACCTTGTTTACCACTTTCTGAATGTGTCAGCTTTGCTGCAGTCACAAAGAACCCAAAGGTAGCTTACAAGCACCAACAATTATTTCTCAGTCCTGGATCTACAGGCTGGCTGTGGCTCTGTTTTGCTTTGGTTGGCCAAATGTCTTCTGAGTTTGTGACCCAAGCTGAAGGAGCAGCTTCCGTTGGGGACATGCTGTTCCCATAGCAGACCCAGGAGTGAAAGAGGCTTCAACAAACCTATACTTAAATCTTCCATAAAGGTAGGGCTATGCCACATATTCTTATATTCTACTATCTTTCCAGCTTGGTGATGGGTCAGGGACATCTGCTTTGTCTACTGAGGCCTGGGGAATCCTAGGCAGAGGTGGGGATAGACAGTTGGAAGTAGTGCCGTGTAGCCGCAGTCGACTTTAACTTGTAGAATCCTTATGTCTGTAGCATTTCTCTTCCCATTCTAGGATGATCGAGTAGGTATAAAGTACTACTAAAAAGCTTGGGAGTGGCAGGAGAAATTAGTTTTATTTCACTCACTGTAGACTTTTAAACTATTTTTCTCAGTGTAGGTTCTAGCCAAGGTTTCAAAGGCAATGAGAAAGGGCATAGAGAAAAGTTAAGTATCAGAAGGGGGCTAGATACATGCAAATGTTTTCTAGAGAGAGTAAGGAAACTTCTCACCTTGGAAATGCAATTCATGCTGTTGTCACTTTACCAGGATTCTAAAATGCAATGGCTGTGGCAGTGGCCCTTTCCCTTTGACCCGCTGCCTGTTTTTTTTTTTTTTTTTTTCCGCCTCTTTCCCTTCCTCAGGGCTCTAGGAATTTTTATGAGCCTCTTTAGAGTAACTGAGATGCTTGGTCAGAAGGCTTGCAGCAGACAGGTGATATTTGCAGTCTGGTTGCTGAACTCAGAGTGAGAAGTCATTTTGGCCTCTGGAAGATTGACATTCATATCTCAGGCATGAAAATCCATTTAGAAAGCCTGCCATATAGCCTGCAAAAGTTCCTTCCATAGATTTATTTTTAAGTTATTATTATTATTAATTATGTGAAGTATACACGTATGTAGGATACGTGTGTGTCTGAATTGGGGTACATGTGTGTCACAGTATCCTTGTGGCAGTCGCAAGACAACTTTTGTGAGTTAGTTATCTCTTTCACTGTGAGTTCAGGGGACCGAATGCAGGTTGTTGGGCTCATACAATAAGAACTTTACTGCTGAACCATCTTGCCAGCCCCGCCCCTCCTACATTTATATCTGTAATATGGCTCAGAATACCTCAGAAGGTGGCTGGGGGAAATTTTTGTGGAAATAAGAACGTCTTTCAATGATATATTGAAATTCTGAGTCCTTAATTTCCCTTCTGTGTTTTATATATATCTATTCATTCTTACCCAAAATATATCTGGATCTCATTTTAAGTAAGCTTGACATAGGAAGAAGGAATACTAACTTTTAGGTAAACGGGTTCTTTTTTATATTTTATTTTTGCTTGCCTGCCTGTATACCATGTGCGGTGGTGCCTGGTGCCTATAAAGGCCAGGAGAGGGCGCTGGGTCCCCTGGACCTGGAGTTGCAGATAGTTGGGAGCCATTATGTAGGTACTGGGAATTGAACCCAGGTTCTCTAGAAGAGTACTCTTAAACACTGCACTGTATCACTAGCTAAAACCAGTACTTTAAAAACTCATTATCACACCATGAAATTTGGAAAACAAGTTTTCTTCAAGATTAGCTTATTGAATAGAACCTGGAGGACTTGGTTAATATGCTGGATTTTTATCCTAGTTGTTGAAAATGAAGGTTCATTTATCTTATTTCTCTCTTTTGATCTTCATTTTCCTAGATTCTAGTAAGAGTAAAACCACTTTCCATCTCTGCCTTTCTTTCTGGGAAAGGTGCTATCACGGGAATTCTGTTAGTGATCTAAATAAAAAGGGGAAATCTAATGAAATGGGAATAAAATATATTTTAGATAATGATCTATTTTTCTGTCTAGGCTTTAAAAGATAATTATTTATATTCAAGAATCAATTCTGAAAATAGAGGTTTTTGAAAAGGCAGGCACACCTGCTTTGCTGTCAAACATTGTTACTGAAGACATTACCCTGTGTTTTTGAAAACATGTTGATAGATACATGTATTGCTTATTGAAGTGGGTAAGATGTATAAAAAAGTGTAGTACACTAACAGCAAGTATTTCTCTCTTTTTACTATTGGAGTGTCCTCTTCTTAATTTCTTCCTTGGTTTCTCCAGAATTTGTTTAAATTCTGCATAATGTTACCTCAGAATTTCCTGGTAGACAGAGCACTTGTGTAGACTTTGCTGAGGAAATGAGAATGAACAAGACAAGTCTTCTCTCCATGAGAAGACAACCTAGTGAAGAAGACAAAAGATGTTATATACAGAGCAAGCTTGCATATCACCGAGAGACATAAAGGTCATTTTCTCATCACTCAAGGCATGAGGGATACATTCTAGTCTGAAGACTTTAACTGTCAAGAGTACTTGTCAGGGGACATTACTATGGTCGTTCAATAGAAAGGTGTCACCAAGCCTGACAACCTGCCTTCCGTTTGAGGAACCAGCTCCTGCCCTTCTCTGACCTCCACAAGCACATGCTTATATGTTTGTGTATGCACACACATGTACACATACATGTATGAACACACACACGGTAAATAAATGTTAAAAAAAGAAAAGAGCAGATGATGGAGGAAGTAGGATTTGTATGTGACAGCTAGAGGTACAGAGGAATACATTTCAGTGCCTTTGAAGAAAGAACAGGGACAGAGTCCTAATGAAAGGAAGGTACAACTTTTTTTGAGTCTAGATTTAAAAAGAATCTTGAATTTAGTAAAGATTTTAGGGGAGAGGGGCCATGCCAATTTTGAGCTCAACAGTGACATGTTTACCTCTGAATTAAAAAAAAATATATGGGAGATTGTGGTTGGGGCAAGCAGTCACTTGACAAGAGGAGAAGTTGAAGTTTTAGGTACCAGGCTGTTTCTAAATTAAGGTGAGAGGCAAGAAGGGGCTATTCAAGCTGGTGAGTGGTGGAGGACTGGTAAGCTCAGAAGCATCTTGGAGGTTACCCACGATAACACACATTCTTACTAGAAAAAGAGATAATCACAGATAATTTTTGTCTTCAGTCTGGTGATCAGTTATTTATTCAGGATAACTTTATTTGTTAATTTATCTATTATTATTATTAATTTTATCTATCTATCTATCTATCTATCTATCTATCTATCTATCTATCTATCTATCTATCTGTACTGAGGATTTAACTCAGGGCCTGGCACACACCAGACAAGCACAAAACTGCTGAGCTCCACCTGTAGCCTTCCAGAACAGTTTTCATGTTCAGTTTTAAATATCCAGTCAGTCCCCATGGCAGCTGTCTTCTTTGGTCATTATTACTGGCCAGGTATGCTGTGCAGCCTTTGAGTTGAAGTCATGCTATTGAAGGTTTGTCTGCACATGTGAAGTCTTGTATGTCTGTGTATTGGGAGTGGCATGCCTGCCATCCTCTGTAGCTCACACAAAAGTGAAAATAAAAGTCTGTGTTGCAGGTTGTTAACAATGTCTCCAGTATAGAACTTCCTATATTCAAATTATTTTCATTTTGCCATCCTAATTAATTTACAACATTCCTGGTCTAACAAATCTTTTTTTAATTAACTAATTCAATTTACATCTTGTCATAGGTCCCTTCCTCCTCTCCTCCCAGACCCATCCACTCTCCTTTCCGCAATTTCCCTCCATTTCCTCAGACTATGGGAACCCCCTATCCAGACACCCAAGCTCATCTATTCATATGAGGATTGAGTTTGTCTTCCTACCCTGTGGCCTGGTAGGGCAATCCCATCAGGGGGAAGTGATCAAAAAGTGGGTAACAAAATCCATGTCAGAGAGATCCCCCACTCCCTTGACTACTGGGCTCACATGAAGCCTAAGATGCTCATCAGGTATTTATAATTAGAGGACCTAGGTCAAGACCATGCATTGTCCGTGGTTGGTGCTTCAGACTCCATAGGTCCCTCTGGGCCCTGGTCTATTGGCTGTGATGGTCCTTGTTCCCACTCTTCCATCATTACCTTTGTTTATTCTGTTCCCCCCTTCTGATTGATATTTATGCATTCTCCCTAGGGTTCTCCTTGTTACTTATCTTTGTGGGGTCTGTACACCGTAATATGTCTATCCTGCACATATGACTAAAATCCACTTACAAGTGAGTGCATACCATGTGTGTCTTTCTGGGGCTGTATTACCTCAATCAGGATGACCATTTCTAGTTCCATTCATTTGCCTGAAATTTTCATGATTTCTTTGTTTTTAATGGCTGAGAAGTATTCTATTGTGTAAATGTGCCACAATTTCTTTATTTATTCTTCAGTTGAGGGACATCTAGTCTGTTCCCAGTTTTTGGCTATTATGAATAAATCTTATTTTTTAAAATATGTTTTATAAATCTGAGGAAATGATCATCCTGAGTGAGGTATCCCAGAAGCAGAAAGACATATATGGTATATACTTATAGGTGGTATTAGACATATAATATAGGATAATCATACTAAAACCTGTACACCTAAGGAGTCTGGGAAATAGTAAGTTACAGGCACAGTTGCCTTTTAGCAGAGAGGAAAAAGGTGATCTTTGAACTATCATGTATCAAGTTACTCTGCTAGTACAAAAGTTTTCCTTTGGTCTGACCTAGTTTTAGTGAAATAACTGTATAAATAATTTCAGAGAATCAGTCTATTGTGTTGAATTCATTAAAGAACACAAGATCAGTACTTCTTAAATTTATTAAACTTATTTGATTCATTAAAGAGCATAAGAGTGTGATTCTTGGCATTAAAGAAAAATATCAAATATTTTTAATTGATATTTTATAGTCATATATCTATATGACATTTTGAGTTTTCATTAAAGAAATCTCACTTGCTAATAAGACTATGTGACTTTCTCAAATTTGAGTCTTCTCTTTTTTATTGGCTGTTGAGGCCTTGCTGGGTGTGATGTTTCACTAGGGCTTTTGGGATCACAGCTCTGGACACTGCCCAGCCTTGTCTATGTTCTGCCTTTGGCCTCATTTGTAGGTAGTTGTAGATTCTCGATTCTTTTTAATTTATTCTGTGGACATTTTTCTTCTTGCTTCTTCCCAGAATTCCCTTCTCAAATGTCTCCTGGGTGGAACAGGGTGGTGGTTAGAGTCTCTGATTTTTATTTTTATTTTCATTTTTAGTCATCCATTTCTCCACAAGCTCTTGTACATTTTCCTGGCTACATTTGGTCTGGCATCAGATACACTCAGAACACCTGGCATATGAAACACAAACATTGTTTATATGACAGTCATTTCCTAAGCTGGCCGGGTGGTGTTCCCAGGCTTCGTCCTTTGGTATAGTCTGTCTCCCACTCCCCTCTCAGGAGCTTCCTTTAGGTGTGTTTGCTTTTCTAGGTATTGGCTTGATGTACTGACACCTAGGTGATTTGCTCCTAGTTCCTGCAGGGATAGCACACTTCTCTGCAAGCAGATTACTCTGCTTGGGAAGTGGACTTTCAGATTCTAGTCGTTTTCTTTATTTATAAGCAGTGCTTTGGTTTCCTTGAATTTTATACATCTGTGATTGAGGAGGCTCTAAAAGGGTTCATACCAGAAGTCAAATTTACTTAGTCTGGGAGGACTAGGGTGTGAGTGATTTTTGTTTTTATTTTTGAGACAGAGTTTCTCTGCATAGCCCTGGCTATCCTGGAACTCACTCTGCACACCAGGCTGGCCTCAAACTCAGAGATCCACCTCGCTCTACTTCCAGAATGCTGAGATTAAAGGTGTGTTCCACTACCACCTGGTAGGTGTCAGTGATTTTATTACTATGATTCTTGTTCAAAAGAAATACTCACATTCACGTCTTTACATGGCTGGAATCACTCAGTTTAGGTATTTATATACTACTAACTGTTTAGTTCTTTGTAAAAGATAATATAAACTGCAAGCAAAACCATTAATTTAGTCTCATTCCTTTTGTGTGTGTATGTGCCTACATGACAAAGTCTCATTGTGTAGCCCAGGCCAGCCTGGAATTCACAGAGACCTGCTTGCCTCTTCTTCCTGATTGCTGTGATTAAAGATGTGCACTATAACTGGCTGATTTCATTATTAAGTCATTGTTGCTAATGAGATACATTTACCTCTCTCCAAACTCTGAAGAATGCGTATTGTCACCCTTGTTTCCTTTTTCACATTCATTGTAGCACAGTTGCTTATCATAGTAACTGCTGAAAATCCAGTCTTGCAAAGAGGAGTCATAGGCATGAACACGGTGTGATGTAATACTGACTCCAAAGCAATCCATTTGTAATTGACTGCTAATCAAAAAATGTTGTGCACTGCTGTTTTTCTTGCAAAGTAAAAATATTCCACAGTGCTCATGTGAATTCTCTATCACATGAGTGGATGTATTTGAGTGCTTTGATACACGGTTTGCAAGCTATAGCTTTATGCACATCTCTCATCTACTGTGACAACATGTTTTCCTGGCACACGTCATTTAGAAGATGATGGCTGGTTTTGTTGTCCTTAGGCAAGCATTTGGTTCACAGAAGTTGGGACAAAAAAAGAACATATGTGCCATCTGCAGCTCTGAAATGAGACTCTGCAGTAGATGCTTTACTGAGTTCCGATCTGTCTTGCTTGCTTTCCCCTTGAATGCATTCTGACGACGACCAGGCACTCATGGGGGTTTGTCAGAGGCACAGTCCAGAACCTTAATCTCATCCCTTTTGTCTTTGATGTGAGGAATTCATTTTAGACAGCCGTTCTGAGAAAAACAGAGTGCTGGAGAAGCCACGGTTGTCTGGGAGCCTGGTTAGCTCCTGTGCTTTTAGGCATAGTAGCTTAGTCTTTCTTCCCTAAGGTAACTCTTTGAGCTAGAGCTTTAGATGTCCCTTCCCAAGTTTGACTGAGTCTTCTTGCTCTGATTTGCCCATGCAGTGGATTGACTGTACCAGGACTAGGAATTTAGTGGGTGGATGTCTAAGCAACATGTGCTCTGTGGCCACTGTCCTCATGGGTCACAGTATTTGCTGAGTTCACCTGTGAAAATAACAATTCCTTAACAACAGGTAACCCTAGCCATATGAAGTCTCTGTTGTAGAAAGATTTATACAGTGCAATTCTGTTTTGAACTGGCAAGAATTTTTCTTGCTTAAAAAGATTGGTTTAAATCTCCCTAGAGTGTTAAGTGCTAAGTCAATATTTTGCTAATTATGCAGAAGGAGCACCAGATGGTCGGTGAGGGTGACACTCCATGGGCAGGAGCCCTGGTGACTGATGCTGTGGTGAACTTTGTGGTTTTGTAGCCATCATATTCCATAGCAACACATCCATATGCTGCTATGACGCGGGGATGAAAAATAAAACAGTATTTTAAAAGTAAAAATTCTCCCAGCCCAGCTCCAAAGAAAGTTCAGGATGCATGTAAATAGCCCCACAACCATGTCTTCTTACCCTGCTCTCCTCTTTTCTAGGCATCAATCTTGGACTTTTAGCTTGCTTTGTATTTGGTACAGATTCTCACTAAAATAAAAACCTGGAAGTTTTATTATTATTTTCTGCAATCAGGCTGCAATGTGATTATTCACTGTTTTCCACTGCCTCCAACCCTCCTGATCAGTTTCCCTATGTTGAAAAATGGGGGATAAAAATCAGTTCTATACTGGATGTCTTTTTAATGGACTCTAAATTGAAAGATTGTTAGCAGTCTTCAAGACATTCCCAGCACACAACAAAAGCTGTGACACACATAAGTTAAGATGCCATACTCTAGCAGACATTTCGTAGAAAGCAAAATCTGGATGTCAGTAGTCAAGATAGAACATAGCTGATAAAGAAATGCACTTTGATTATATAATAGTTATATTTATAAAATTGTTCTAACAAAATTGAACGTTGTGATTCAATCAAGTTATACATTCTTATTGAAGGCTGTATACTAAGGTACAGTATAAAAGGAAAGACAGGAAATAATTCTCTCAATAGGTTCATAATGAAGGGGACTAACAGGAGGGGTCATGCACAAAGCACAGTGATGTACAATGATATAATTAATTTCATTATTTTGTAAACTGAAAAATTAATTAATCCAGCAGTAGAAGGTATGATACCAGGTAGAACTGAAAAAAAAAAAGGAGTGTACTGTCCCTGTAGGCTGCAACCAGGTTACTCAGTATATGTGGAAAGAAAAAAAAAATCACTGATGCTGGCTTGGTCTGAACAATAGCTTTTGTTTAGATTGCCACAATGAGAAAATAAATAAAACTCCCTGTAGGCAGACTGTTAACGCTGGAGTCTGTAGTCTGTGAATGGAAGGGAGTCGCACCATCACTTCCAACTGGTGAAGTTAGCAGAGTGGTAGCAGCCACCTCTTCCAGGTGTTTGTCACTCCTTTTCCGATGGGACTGAGATCGAGGACTTTCACATCCTTCACGACTGTATACAAATAAAGCTTGTAGATGACTGAACTAGCTTAAAAGGCAGATATGAGATCAACAGAAATGAGATATTCATTGATGCATGACAAAGTTAGCCTCCAGAGTGTTCGTGGAACGTGGGCTAAAGTTATATCTACAGCATTGCTGCATTCACTGAGTTGCCTTTGCAAGAAAGGGAGTCAAGTTGAAACGATCTGTTTGAGTCAACCTACTTTACAGCAACCATTTTACTTCTGCATAAGTTGTGAAACCTCACCACATCCCGAGGGTATGAGTGCCAGAAAATAGGCAAAATCAACTGGAAGAAAGAATCATTTATTGCTCAAGTATGCCTTGGTGAAGAGAAATGAAATTTATTAAAAATTTCATACTGGGTGTGTATGTTCTATGGGCCTGTTTGGGCACAAGTATGGCTTGTTCTCTCTTCATGTATGTGAGCTTGCAGTGTTTACTCTGGTTTATTAGCACAAGGCTAAAGTGTCTCTCATGTTTGCTCTGTTCAACAGTATTTAATAATATATATATATATATATATTTTAAGATATGCCATCTTAAAGACACTTCCATTGTAGTGAGACCATCATGCCAGGACCACAGGTCCCCAAACTTCATTTTTAGGTTTTGTCAATTGTGTTCTTTCCAGGGCATCTCAGAGATGTTACTACCTGATACATCTATTGTACCTAGGTTAGTATGTGTTAAAAATAAGGCCAGGCTGAGTATACTTCCCAGGGTTAAATTTTATTATGTCCATGAGGACTTCTGTAAAATTAAATTCCAAAATAATTCTACTTATTTAAAAAGGTCATACGTATATAGTAAAAATTTATAAAGCTACAAAAGAAGTATAGTTTAAAAAGTAGATCACTTATTTTCTTCAAGTCTCTCAGGATCTTAACTTTCTTTCCCTGAAGCTATGGCCATTACTGTTTTCTTATAAAACCAGCAGAGACTGTCCTATAGAATGTCAGTGTCCCCTTAGAACAATTGGTTCTGGGTTAAACATGTTTGTTTTCTTTGGAAAGTTCACAACGTGTTTAGAATGCTTTTATCAGGACATAATTTTAAAAATTCTTTTACATGCTGTATTGTGTTCAAATATATGTGCATTCTAGAACTAATTTAATGCCAATTAATGGACAATTTACTGGTTCTAGTATATTGGTATCGACAATATTGTAGTGGATATCCTTGTAGAATATATGATTATGGACAAATGATGTATGGGAAATTTCTAGATATTTAATTGTGGGCTAAAGATTATATACAAATTGAGTTTTTATTTTATTTTACTTTTTTAAGATGGGGTCTTATGTAACTAGGGCCGGCCTTGAACTCACTATGTAGCTGAGGCTGGCCTTAAATTCCTCATCTTCCTGCATCAACTTCCCAAGTGCAGGCTTCCAGGATGTACCACAAGGCCTGGCCAAGAATTGAAACTTTAAATGAATGTCATCACATTTTTTTATAGCTGGTCTGTCAGTTTCTAATCCTAACATTACTATAAATGCCTGTTTCTTATTATCCTATACCACACAGGTGAAAACAGATCTCATTGATTAATAAATCAGACTTCATGAAACTGAAAAACTTCTGTAAGGCAAAGGACACTGTCAATAGAATAGAATGGCAGCCTACAAAATAGGAAAAGATTTTCACCAGCTCCACATCTGACAGAGGGCTAATTTCCAAAATATACAAAGAACTCAAGAAACTAGACATCAACAAACCAACTAATCTAATTTAAAAATGGGGTAGCAGGAGAAGACAGGGAACAGGACAGGAACCTATCAAAGAAGGCCTCTGAAAGACTCTACTGATCGAGGTATCAAAGCAGAGGCTGAGACTCATAGCCAAACATTGGGCAGAGTGTAGGGAATCTTATGAAAGAAGGGGGAAATAGAAAGACCTGGAAGGGACAGAAGCTCTAAAAGGAGACCAACAGAACCATAAAAACTGAGACCTGGGGCCCCTGCAAAGACTGATACTCCAACCAAGAGCAATGCTTGGAGAGGACCTAAAACCCTGGCTCAGATGTAATCCATAGACTCTGTATCCAAGTGGGATCCTTAGTAAGGGAGCAGGGGCTCTCTCTAGCAACAACTCAGTGATAGGCTCTCTGATTACCTCCCCCTGAGGGATGCAGCCTTGCCAGGCCACAGAGGAAGACAAAGCAACCATTCCTGATGAGATGTGATAGAAGAGGAGGAGGACCTCCCCTATCAGTGGACTAGGGGAGCGACATAGGGGGAAGAGGGAGAGAGGGAGGGTGGGATTGGGAGGAGATGAGGGAGGGGGCCACCGCTGGGATACAAATTGAATACATTGTAATGAATGATAAAAAAAAGTTTAGATTCATGAAGCATCCAGAATGAACTTGGGTGTATGAGGACTAAACCAGGTCTGATTGCACTTTTTTTTTTTATTTTTTGCAGTTTTCTATAAAGATGTAAGTGAGACCCCTGTCTTTCCTTATCACTTAACTGTGCCCACAAACTAAGCAACAGAAAATGTAAACACTGAAAAGAAGAAGTTAAGTTAGCATTATATGCAGATGATTGTATACCATAGTGATTAATCTTGCCAGTCAACTTGACAAGATTTTGTTGTTGTTGTTTGGATTTTGGTTTTATCGAGATAGGCTGTCTTTGTGTACCCTTGGCTGTTCTGGACTTGATTTGTAGACCAGGCTGTCCTCAAACTCACAGACATCTGCCTGCCTCTGCCTCCCCTAGTGCTGGGATTATGGGCATGAGCCACCACACCTAGCCTGTTTATTTTTCTTGCTTCTGTCAGTTCTTACATTTTACAATTATTTTGTCTTGTCTTGCTGTATTGTTCAGTGCCATACTGAGAACAGAAGAGGTGACAATGATCATTCTTGCCACACTTTCTATACTGAAGGAAATTCTTTCAGTATTTCCAGTAGTTTAGCCTTTAAAGAAATGGTGTGGTGTTCATTGTTAAGTTGGTTGCACCAGTCTAAACAAGTCAGTTGTTTCAAATTCACTGATAATACTGTTAGACCTTTTATATTTTTCTAGTCTCAATATTTTAATAGCTATTAAGAAAAGTTTTTAATATGTAAAGTTATATAAAAGTATATACATTAAAATTTAATTTATTGTGTGTGTGAATGCATTTGTGTGCATAGGAGTCCATGCATACTGTGCTCAGATGGCCTCATGTTTCTTCTCTTTACTTGGTGTTGTCTGAAATACCATTCATGCTACTTCACTGTTTTGGGTCTTGTCTGCTTTCCCATTAGAAGGTAAACTCAGTGACAATAGAGTTTTGTCTGATTTGTTTGTTTATGATCTATACATCACTAAGTGGATAAGCATTTAAAAATTTGTGACAATAATTAACCAGTTAGTTATAAATTTCTCTCTTTACCTAGTTGTTTTGAGATTTCCAGAGACATTAATGCACAAAGAAGTTCCTTAGATGCAAAAATCTGTTCAGTCTGAAACTCCCCGAATTTATGTGATTACAGAACCATTCTGAATTACCTTGTATATTAGAAAATTAGTGTTACATACGGCACACTCTGGGAAAGTATTGGCCTAGATGGTATAATTAAGGTATTTCTATGTGTCTCAGATTTGTGTGTGGAGTCCAGTGAGCTTGGGAGCAGGGAACCATGTACAGATTGCCAACTCTATCCCCCCCCCCAATGTAAACAAATTTTTGTTGGAACGCAGTTGCCGCATTCCCTTAGAGAGCCCCATGGCTACTCTTGCTTCTCCAGGTTGACTGTATCTGAGATCATCCATATGAGGTACAGGATTGTGATTACCTTCTGCCTGGTATCTAGAAAGTTTTTCTGACAATAACTGCAAAAATTGTTAAACACTCAACTATTTTGTGGCTATTTTATGTAGATAATCTCATTTAATAGTATTAAAACTATTTTTGAAGTAGAGTGCTTTTATATTACAGAAGAGAAAACTAAGATGCTGAGGAGAATGTTAACAGCTTGAAGAGCTTCAACATTGTGAAGTGAGCTTAAATATTTAAACACAACAGTGACAGTTGCTACCAGTTGTCCAGTATGGTTTCCATGCTAGAAACTCTACTGACTGTTCTCCTTCTACGTAATCTCAGCATCAAATTCATGAGACAAAGTTGTGGTGTGTCACTCATAGATGAGGAAACAAAAGTTACTCATGAAGGAAAAAGTAGGGAAGCCATTCTTTGAGGAACATTGCTGATCCAAGAGAAGTTCAGTAATTCTGTGCATTAAATCAAAACTTCACTGTACGCAGGAGAGGCTGCTGTAGCGTGCACATTCCCACTGTGGCTGTCCAGGGCTCCAGGTGAAATCTGTAACAAGTATTCAGTGCTGTATCTAGAGTGTGAACTTTGAATATGGGCAATAAAACTCATATTACTAGTTAAGGAGATGACCTGCATGTTAATACCATCTAGAAAAATATTCTGAATGCTGGTCAAGAGTGTGAACCCTGCAAATGTGAATTTCATATACAACTGCATACTTTTGAAGGGTTGTTAGGTTTTTGTAATGAAAAATATTCAGCACTATGAAAATTTCAAAAACTACAAAACTACAAAGAAAAGAATGGACTTTACCTTTTTCCAGAGCCAGTGCCAGCCTTAGTTAACAGCTCAGCAATTCTTTTTAGCCTCTTGTTTAAGCATACACTTGATTTTTAAAAATTTATTTACTCTTCTCTCATTTAATACATTCCAACTGGCTTTCCTCCATCTTCTTCTCTCAGTCCCTCTCTAATACCTCTCTTCTCCCTCAGATCCACTCCTCCTCCATTCAGAAAAGAGCAGCCCTCCCAGGGATATCAGCTGAACATGGCATAACAAGTTATAATAAGATAGGCATGTAGTCTGGCATAGTGGCATATGCCTATAATCCAGAACATGGGAGGCAGAGGCAGGCATATTTCTGTGAGTTCGAGCCTAGCCTGGTCTACAAATTGAGTCCAGGACAGCCAAGGTTAGACAGGAAAACCCTGTCTTGAAAAACAAAACAAAACAAAACAAAACAAAACAAAACAAAACAAAAAACAAGACTAGGTACATATCCTCATATCAAGGCTGGTTGAGGTAACCTAATAGGAGAAAAAGGGTCCCAAAAGCAGGCAAAAGGGTCATAGTCAGCCCCTACTCCCATTGTTAGGAGTCCCACAAGAACACCAAATGTATGTGCAAATAACCTAAGTCAGACACATAACAGGCTCCTTGATTGTCGCTTCAGCCTCTGTGAGCCCCATTGAGGCTATGGGCCATACTCTTGTGGTGTCCTCTATCCCTCTAGCTCCCATAATCCTTC
>CM053758.1:21903380-21918384 GCA_028658305.1 Pachyuromys duprasi
TTTTATTCGTTTCTAATTGATTGATTTCAGCCCTGAGTTTGATTATTTCCAGCCGTCTGCTCCTCTTGGGTGTATCTGCTTCTTTTTTTTCTAGGGCTTTCAGTTGGGCCATTTTTTTTTATTAAATTTATTTATTTTTATCTCAATCACAGGTTAGGTATTTTGAATCCCAGGCGTAGCTCCCTCCCTCATTCCCTCCTCCCCGCCCCCTCCAAGTCCACCAACAGGGGAGGACCTCCTTCCCTTCTATCCAACCCCAGCTTATCCTGTCTCCTCAGGGCTGGCTGCAATGTCCTCCCCTGGGATCTAGCCAGTCTGTCACTCCCTGGCTTGTATGGGGGAGGGTCAAACAGTCAGCCATCAAGATCATGACTGAAACAGTCCCTGTTTCCCTGAGTAGGGTCTTCAGTCTCAGTTGGGCCATTAAGTTGCTTGTATGAGATGTTTCAAATTTCTTCTTGAAGGCACTTAGTGCTATGAACTTTCCTCTTAGCACTGCCTTCATTGTGTCCCATAAGTTTGGGTATAGGATATACTATCTTAATGTCCTCTGGTGTTGTTCTGTTCAGCCATCTCCTCTGATTGCTTTTCTAATATCCTCTTTGGGGTGGGAACTTCATACCGAAATACTATTGACCATGTAGACTGAGCAGCACAGAATATGCGAGTAGCTAACTGATCTGGCTCCATTAATAACAGTGTTGGAGCTCTTTAATAGTAGAACTCCTATTTCACTAAAGGAGCAAGCTCTTCTAGGGAAGGATGCTGCACCAGCAGAAAACAAGGTGGGCAGTACCCAGAAGCAGCACGTAAAGTTGACCTCTGGCCTCCACATGTACACGTGTACTTGCACACACGTGAACACCCCAATACCACATTTGGGTGTTATTCTTGGTATCTATTCTTTCAAAAGTCAAAATTCACAGTGTATTTATATAGCTAAATTCTGCAGTACTTTTTTAAAAAATTTTTTATTAATTACACTTTATTCACTTTGTATCCCCCTGTATCTCCTTCCCTCCTCCCCTCCTAGTTCCTCCCCCCTCTTCACCCATGCCCCTCCCCAAGAATATTTTTTTAAAATTTATTTATTTTTATATCAATCACAGGTTAGGTACTTTGCATCCCAGGCATAGCCCCTCCCTCATTCCCTCCCACCCTTCCCATCCCTCCCTCATCTCCTCCCTGCCCCCTCCAAGTCCACCAACAGGGGAGGACCTTCTCTCCTTCCATCCAACCCCAACTCATCTGCAGTACTTTGTATGATTATTAAAAAGCATTAAATTCATAAAGCTAAGCCTTGTGGCATTCAGGAAGGATGAATTCAGCCTTGTAAAACTATGAAGAAAAAGTTTTTTTGTTTTTGTTTTAAAGATCAGTGTAGTTGAGATGTGTGTGTAAGAGGGTAATGGTTTTAATGTAATGTCATATTTTAGGATATGCATTAGATTTGAACATGGATTACAGATATTTTAATATCTCAGTTTTTATTTTGAAATGTGATAGATTAGCACTGAGGAAAGAAAGTTTTGAAGGCAGTTGGTTTAAATCTGTGGTTCATTACCTATAACATTGTCAAAATAGTGAATCAATAAAGTAAAATTCTTTAATTTTTCAATAGTTCCTTAATGTGCAATGCTATAATTTAATGTAAAGGTAAACAAAATTTTGCTTACATTTTTTTAAAGCACTTTACTGACCCTCAGGTTTGGAAGGCCATTAATCTAACTGCCTAGGTGATGTTTGAACCTTCTTGCTACATCAAACAATAAAGAAAGAAAGGAGTAGTTTTAAAAAACAAATGGGTGTGGCCTAGAGACAGAACTTTATGTGGGATTAAAAAATTCAGCCTGAAAGCTTTTACAGTCTAACTACATGGGCGTGCCTGTGTTTTCATTTGCTGTTTACCTTTGATCTGTCGGCTATTTTTGTCAGAATGGGACAGACTTTTTTTTTTTTTTTTTTTGAGTGTTCAAGGTTTCTTTATTTGATGTTGAGACACTGGTCTGAAGTTGCCTGGTGACTCTCTGAATTTCTTTTTAATCTAAAATCCCTAATATTAACACTTGGCTTTTCTTTCTAGACCAATAGCAAGTTACTGTATATCTGATTTCTTCTGAATGTTTAAACAACAAACTGGATTTTAGAAACTGTTTTTGCATCTGTTAGATATGTTACATATAACCCCTAAATGATACCAATATATAATAATAATATTTGGAGCCCAATGCCTACTGCAAAAATTTCTGTAAAATTGTACTTTGTTAAACTTGCATATATGTATATATTTGATTTTCACATGTGTACATATAAGTATTTGGTTTTTCTATAAATTTGTTTTTATTCACAATATATTGTGGCAACATATGTCAGTAAATATAAGATTTATATTCTAATTTTAAATGCTTATAACAGTGTTTCTATGTCGTGATTGACTCATTCAACCAATAGGTTCTTTTTGATTTTTCACTATTATAAAAGTGTTACAATGAGCATAAATTTTACGTGTGCTGCATCTTTTCACGTGTTTGTGATTGTTTCTTTTATGATAACTGTTAGACAGTTTGAGGGATACGGACATTTAGAACTTTAACACTTACTGCTAAATTTCTGTTCAGAAATTTTCCCCAATTTATAGTCCAATTCATGATACATGAACATTTATCTTTATCCACTCCTTCACCATTTGATCAGTTTATAAAACATTTTGATGGTATTAAAGGTAAATATTTTACTTGTGTCTCTCTGATAGAAGATTAGTATTCTGATATAAGATTATGTTATTAACCTTTTTTTGTATTATTGGATATCAGTATTTATTCACTATACCTTTTCCTTCAGATTTTTCATGATTTTTTTATATTGAAGTATACTGATACATTTTTAAAGTTTAACTAAGAATGTGTGAAGGGCTGATGAATGGAAGTTAGGGAGCAGGTTATCACTGTGTAAAAGTCAATTACAGAAGTTTTTGAGGGGAAGACCTTATTTTTTCTCTTTTAAATTTGTTTTTATGTTCCAGTGAAATCCCTGAGCCATCATCACCATTTGTTGAATGAGTGAATGAGTAAGCAGAGGTTTGGGTAATCTGTGGGCACTAGGTGTTCTGGGGATTCCTTTGACTAAACAGACTGTGATTTTCCAGAACATACGGTGATAGTCTCTGGTATTTAGATCTTCTCACTTCAATGCTGCCTTCAGGAACAAAGTGGCCACTCATGCTTTTGAAAATATCTTCTTTAGCCAACTCTCCTAGGTCTTAAAGAGATAGCTTATAGAATATGTGTGTGCTGGTCATCACTCTGAGCCTATTCTGACAAGTTGCTTATTTATTCCTGCTTTCTATGTTTGAGGAAGATATAGTAATTTTGTTGTTGTTTACTACAATGAACTATGTGATGTAATATATATATATATATATATGTGTGTGTGTGTGTTTCCAACTGTTTGCTCTGAACTTTACCAATAGTATAAGTGGATTGACAGTATGACTGGGAGGTGCCTCTACCTACATGGTTTTGTTTTCCTTCAAGACAGGGTTTTTCTATGTAGTCCTGGCCAGGATGGCCTTGAACTCACAGAGATGCCTGCCTCTGCCTCCCAAGTGCTTGGATTAAAGGAGTATGCCACTACTGCCCAGCTGCCTCTACCTACTCATAGCAGGAATGCACTGATTTAACAGATGGGAAGTAGGGAATTTCCTTTAGTGTTGGAATATTTTCCTGCCATGTCTGGAATATTATGTGTTTCAAGATTTAAAATATTTAAGAGTTAGAGATCTTAACTTCTGAATAGCTCAATGATTGAAAAAGTCCAATTCTTGTTAGCCACAACATTTTCTAGTTCCTTTTTTTATGTCCCCCAGTGTTTACCTGATAGTGAAGGAATAGAATGGGTCATATATCTTTCATAATTGCAATTCACGCCTTTAAAAGAATAGTCACCAAAGAAACAAAGCATGATATGTATCTTTTAACTGCATGGGTTCAGAAAACCATTTTGAATCTGTAGCATTTTGCTGAAAATTTCTTTCTTGAGAAACTAAATTTTTTCCCTTGAGAACTGATGGGACTCAGGACCTCAGATATGCTAAGCAAATGCACCTTCACCGAGCTACATCTTGAGCCCTCTCTTGGCGTTCATGCTGAGGCAGGGTCTCATTTGAACCCCTTCTGTAGGCCAGGCTAGACTTGGGCTTGCAGTCCTGTGCCAGCTGCTCCAGTCGCTGGGAACCAGCCTGTGCTACTGGAGTTGGATCGATATAATATCTTCATAAAGAAGTAAGAGGGTCGAAAATAAGTCTCCTCCTGCCCCCAACTTAAGAGCCCAATACTCTGCTGCTTTGAGGTAATTCATGTTAATTTTCTCGATAGGGTTGTTGTATTCTAGGTAATATTGCTCTTCTAGATCTTAAAATGCCTGACGTCTCAAATCAGAGAAAGATAAAATACCAAAGATGAGTGATAATGCTATCTCACTGGCCAGACTCTTATTTTTCTGTCCTCCCTAGAAGTCACATCACGTAGTCGCTAAATGCTGGTGAGCAGAGCAGGGAATGCCTGAGGTACCACTTTCTACAGAAGCATGCCATGAAGAGACTCAGTGATGTTTTAACACAGTGGTTGTCAACCTTTCTAATGCTGTGACCACATTGTGGTGACCCTAGCCATAAAATTATTTTTGTTGCTATCTCATAACTGTAATTTTGCGGCTGTTATAAATCGCAATGTAAATGTTTGATATGTAACCCTTTGCTTAAGGGTTGTTTGACCCTCAGAGGGGTTGTGACCCACAGGTTGAGAAACACTGCTCTAACCAGACCTCCCCGCCTTCTTGCTCAAATGCCAGACCTTCACCCTCCATCCATCCTTACTAGAGAGTAGACTAGGTTATAATGATCCCTTAGATCAAAGCCTATTTTAGGTGCTGTGGATGGGCAGAATTTGATACTGTGTTTTGCCTCTTACTTTCAGATGCTCGCACTTAATCTATTACGATCATTTGTGGTGATTGTGAAACAGGGTACAGTGCTTTCTACAACAATATTGGCCAACGTTTTCTTTGTTTTCTCCAATGAATTTTATTTAACCTAGTTAGTTCTAACTTGTGTGTTTGCCATTTATATTTTTAAAGATGCAGAATGAGTCAAACTCATCCCTAGAGTCCAGGAAAGTTTCTGAGCTAAATTAGTAACTCAAGTTCCATCATTACTTTCATTTGAACACCACTCATCAGCGTCCTCACATTCTGGAACGAATACAGCTTCTGTAACAAAGTTTCTTTGTTTTCATGGAACCAAAATGTGCTTTATTTAGGCCAAACAATAAAAACAAACGACCTAACTACTTTCTAATGCACGGGGGCTCTGGAGGGAGGAAACCATAGACATTTGGAGGCATAAGTGACTCATTGTGCTGGTGCAGTTTTTATAAAGCCGGCTCTGCACGTTTGAGCTACATCTGCTACTTCAGTGTAACTGAAGTGCGCGCAAGCACAGGAATGCCTCAGCAGCCAGCAGTCCACTCCTTAGGCAGAGCAAACATTCTACCTATATGGTACAGCTGTTGAACATGTTCAGGATATTCCTGATAAAGTGAATTCTTTTTAACCTACATAATAACCTTTCAAATGTAGTTTGCAAGTTTCATTTCCCACTTTGAAAAAAGTCTTCTTTTAGTTTTCACTCCTACTTTTAAACACCTCTACTATTGCTGATGGTTTTTTAAAAAAGTCACTGTGGATGGAAATGTATTTTTAGTTGTAGAACAATGAAATAATTGTTGCTTTTGGCACAAAATTCTTGACAAAATTTCTTAAAGAGTAGGTGAGGATGCCGACTCTGTTTGAAATGTTGCTGCTCATTGCCAGAATGCATATTTCTTCAACAAAGCATATAGATGCAGTTTACTTATGCTTTTCTATTTCATTTTGTATCCATTTTTTAGGTCACTTTCATGAATTCAAAGGCGATTTACCAGTGACTTCTGGGTGCTGGGGTGATCCTCGTGTATAATTGTGAGTATTGAGCCAGTCATTACTCTTCTCATTATATAAAGGAAAAGCCATGGTTTACAAACAAATCAACCTGTTTGTAAATTCTGGTTAGCCTTTAAACAACTGTTTAACAAATATTATTAGTTTTTCATAAGTGATAATTTTGGGAGCAGGAGTACAGAAGAAAATGTCAGCTGCTGTAAAAAGCCTGTTTGTTGTGACTTCCTGTAGAGTGACACATCATAGGCCATCGCTCTAAGACTAAACAATAAACATGCTACTTTGGGAAATAGGGCCCCACTGTAGGAATGGTTGCCTTAAAATTCTCCTGTATCTACAGATGAATATTATACCCTGATAACTTTGTACATCATCTGGTTATCTGGACTTGAAAAGTGTTGTGTTCCTGTGCTCAGAAGAAGTTAGATAAGACAGACTTCAGAGAGCAGTCAGCGCAGACTCATTTGTTGAATATATAATATTCACCTGAATGGTGTCATTCTCCTCTTCCTTCCATCCTCCAACTATCTTTATACTTTCAAACCATATTTTGGAGAAAAAACTTTTTCTTAAGCAAGAAGGTAAATTTTAAGGAAAAAAATTGAATAGTACCAAAGATTAATTGAAATACTTTAATTGATATATGTTATACAGAAGCAGCCATCAGTACATGGCAAATATTAAGACATGTTTCTGCATAAGCCTACTTTTAAGCAACCAGAGTGTATATTTCCATGTATACATTGTTGCAAACCATTGATATTTAATGGTCTCTTTTTACAGTTGATAGTAGTAAAAATATAAGAAACATTTTCTTTTCTTTAAAGAAGATGTAGAGGATATACTTTTAGGAAAGTATTTGAAGAAATGAGGTTAAGTGATTTAACTTTTAAGCAGAAAGCAGTGAAAATTTAATAATCAGCTTTATCTGTCAATGAAGCTGTTGATCAGGACAGTCATTTTGAATCAATCTAAAAAATAAACATGCATATTTAATGTGATTTAGACCATTTTGTATAATTTTAGTGCTTTAACAATGACCAAACTGGGGCTGGGGAAATGCTCAGTGGTTAAGAAGATCGGCTGCTCTTGCAGAGACCTAGATTTTGTTCCTTGTACCCACATGGTGTCCACAACTGCCTGCAATTCCGGTTCTAGGCAATCTAGACACTCTTCTGGCCTCCATGGGGCACTGCACACACGTGGTACAAGTATATAAATGCAGGAAACCACTCATGCACATTAAATAAAAAATAAATCTTTAGAAAATGACTCAATTGTTCTTTTTTCTTTAAAGATTTATTTGTTTATTATGTATATAGTGTCCTGCCTGAAGGTACACCAGGGCACCTGATCTCATATTATATAATGGTTGTGAGCCACCATGTGGTTGCTGGGAATTGAACTCAGGACCTCTGGAAATTGCAGAGAGTGCTCCTAACCTCCGAGCCATCTCTGCAGCCCAACTCAATTGTTCTTTAATGAGCTATCCACACCAATTTTTGTCTGATTATCTGAGGTAACCCTTAAAACAGAAGCTTGTGTAAATTGCATGGCTTATTTGGATTCCATGTAGGATTTTAACTAGCAGAAAGAAAGCGGGGTGGGGGGAGATAGAGAGGTGGAGAGGGATGGAAAATATCTCTTTGGAATGGATGGAAAGAGGAACTCTTGGTAGCAATGAAGGATTTTGGGGAGCTGAGATGACTAGTGAAAACGCAAGACAAGGGAAAGGACTTGGAGCTGACCACTCTTGCTTGGACTGCTCTGCCATTTGTTGTTGTTGTTGTTGTTTTGCTCCGTTTCTTCTTTCCTTCTCAGTATCACTATTCTCTCTAGTAAGTTCTCAGCATGATCAAAAATTTCAAGAGACAAATATAATTGCCATCATTTCATTCAAAAGTGATTTCTCATCACACTAAGTTTTATTTCCTAAATTCTTCACTTCTTATCAAGACTCACAGGTGCTACCTTTGAAAGGAGATGATCAAGAGCTAGATCCATAGGATCTAAGATAAGAGAGATGCTGACATTGGAAGGGGACCTGGTTGACATTTATACCATTATTTTTGTAGTTTAACTTAAAAACCTCAAAAACCTTCTTGTCAGATTCTATTTGGCCATGGGAATGGAAGCCATGCTTGTCAAACTGCCTAATGTAATCATATTCCAGTCTTACAGAAATGCTAGTTTAGGGCAGGGGTCAGAGATTCAAGCTTTGGTAAGGCTGTTTTATGCTGTAGCACTGTGGGAAGAATGTGGCAGGTTGCTGTTTCATTTGCCATGGATCTGGTCACCACTTACACTGAGTGACAAGGCAGATTCATTGCTAGAATACTCACCTAGTCAGGCCAACAAACAATGGAAATGGATGGGGTAGATGACAGAGGCTCTATGAAACTGCTTGTTCACTACGTGATTTAAGGCCGAAAGTTATCCCTCATGGCTACGTGGAAGTCTGTGAGATAAGGAAGGTGGCATATTACTTTGCACATCCATAATGAATAGGCCACACCAAAGGTGTGTGAGGGCTGACTGGAATCTATCTGCTCACATCTGCCACTCTGGTCAGAGGAGGAAAACACTATCAAGCAGATTGGTTGTGGCTACTGACATGTTTTATTTTAGTATTTTTTTTCTTCCTTTCTCTCTTTCTTCCTTGTTAAGGAATAAAATGACACATTTTTTCCAAAGTAGGCATTGAGTAGAAAGATTGTTCTGTATACACTATGTCACATTTATTTTGTTTATCTTTAATGGAAAAATGTTTACATAATCCTTTCTATTAAATTTTATCAAGATAACAAATGATTGATTAGATAAAACAACAAACAACAAAACCCAAAGATGGTTCAGTAGGTAATTTGTTTTTCTAGTCTACCCAGACCACTCAGCAATTCCAAATAGATTCCCACATAGAAAATGCTGTCTCTTCATGGTTTTATTAATGATAAGTCTTGCCCTAAGACCACCAAGTATTTTATAACACACACACACACACACACACACACACACACACATACACACACACACACATACACACACACACACATACACACACACACACGTGGTGGGCTGTACTGAGTAGCCAAAGGTCTGAGGCGGTAATAGCTTAGGTTGGTATGACACTTATTTTACAGACATTAAACTGGCTGAGTTTTGTGTGATGAGGAGGCACTTCCTTGATGTCAGCGCAGCAGTGCTCCACCTGAACTGTGCACCCAGTAGTCTCCCCACAGCATTGTGCTGACCTCAGAGAGACAATTTTTTTCTTTCTTTTGTTTTTGTCACTATTTTTGTTGTTGTTATTTTTCACTTTTTTTGCTTGCTGTATGTCAGGAGAATAGTGGCCCAGTCCCTTCTCACTCATTTCTCCATGTTTTTGGAGTGTTGGGACCTCCTTGGCACTTCTGTCCAAACTACATATTATACCTAAGTTGGATTTTTAAAATTACATCGATGGGGGGGGCACAAGGAATCATTAATTCACATATTTGTGGAATTATTATTATTATCATCATTATTACTATATTAATGAAAAGAAATCTGTGGCAAACTGAGCATATTCCAGACAAGACGCCCTCAGGGAGAACATCTGTGAATTTAAGGGAAAGTAGGGCTAAGTGCATTATCTTTAAAAAATATTATTCTAGCCTAATCTTGACATAGAGCAGGTAAATAAAAAAGATGAGCTGTGAGAATCCACAAATAGGGCTCGAATGCCATTCTCCATGACAACGGGAGCTGCCCCACGAAAGCACTAATGCCGGGAGTGTAAGGAATTTAGAATTGTGCCTTCTCAGTTTTACAGTTGTGTGCTCATGTTAATTAGAGATACACTGACATTTGAAGTATCTACATTAATGCACAGACCTACTATACATTTGTGAAGCAAGGCCAGAAATCTGCTCTAATTGAAAGGAGCTGCTCATCTGACTGCATATCCATTACATCGCAAGCTTTTAAGTTTTATATACTGGTGTCCATGCACTCTTGCTTTTTATATGCACTCTGCTGTCTATTTCTAATGTATTCCTGAAAGGCCAGCCTGCTCTATTTTTACATTTGGAGTAGTATCAATGGGCTTTTCAGAGAAAAAATGTGATTAATAGTGTTTTGTTCTCTTTCTCTGACTTCCTAAAGTTTTGGTTTTCCTTATAAACCTTTAGAATGGCCTGAACTGGAGACAGGTGGATCTCAGGTTTATGGAGCCTGCTCCACTGTCTGTGTGGAAGCTCACTCATCAGATGCACAGCCCAGTTCTGCAGAGCCGGTTCTGATTTTTCCAGTTTCACTGTTTTCACACCACACCATGCCTCTTCATTTCTGGCTTGTAGCTCAATGCCTTCTTGAGGTCATATTTTAGAGATTTTTGCTTTGTATGTCTTCTGTGTAAAGTAACACCTTCCAACTATTTTTTTATGAAGCTATTTTTCGTTTTAAAAAAGTGTTAATGATTTAGAAAATTTTATATGCATTGATGTTTTGCTTGCATGTATATCTGTGTAAGAGTGTTGGATCCCCTAGATCTGGAGTTACAGACAGGCCTGAGCTGCCATGTGGATCCCTGGAATTGAATCCTGAAAGTGCTGCCATGGTCTTAACCACTGAGCCATCTTTCCAGTCTGAGCTTGTATTTCTTAAGATCTGCTTGTCAGGGTTTTTAACCTAATTGTTTTGTGCTTGTTGTCTAGTGAAACTCCCTTACTTACTTTCTGGAGCAATCCTTGAGTATTACACAAGACCAGTTAGAAAGTTTCTTTTTTCAACACCAGAACACATTGCCCTAAAGGGTTTTCAAGACTTAGGATTTGTTCCATTAACTTATTCTACGGGCACACTCAGACCCGAGACCTGGGACCATTAAAACTTACTCAGCACTGTTACTGTCATTATGGCCTCTTTCCTCTCCTTATGACTTCTCTCCCTCTGCAGCACTCCTCTGCTCTTTTCCTCTTTCATGTTGCTTGCTACACATTGTGCCATCACAGCTCACTTGGTAATTTCAAGTTAATTGCTCAATTATCAATGATAGTCACAGAGGACTCCAAACATGCGCAGGGGAAGATCTTTAAAATTTCAAAATAAGTTGGTGTGTCATAATCTTAAATATGAGGCATGCCAATATCTGCAGACATAAAATACACAGCCTGAGCCAGGCACTTCAGAGAAGGCCAAAACTCACTCTTAAAATCAGGGTTTTTGTCTGGCACCAAAGTGTTTCATCTTCGCTGATTTCAAACAACATGTCTAAATTTGATCTTGGTTTACTTTTCAACGCCAATGGATTGGGGTGGTTTATAGAAGAAAAGGGAAGTGGAGTTACACAGATGTCTGTCTGAGTGTTGTAGTAGACACTCACAATCATACATTCCCTGTTTGTACAAGGAGGGCCCACGTTGGTGCCGGCACAGGAAGCTTATGAAGGGGACAGAATGAATAGTAGTTGTTGTGGTGTTCATGCACGTGAGGCGACCTGTGGAGAGGCTGTAATCAAAGGATGGAGGGACTGGAACATGTGCACTTACTATCTTCTGCTGCTGAAAACAGCCTCAAGAGCAGTGACTTTGAGGACTCATTGAATTCTACCTAGCAACACCTTGATGCCTCCAAGATAATGCACATGTTACATTATCAGAATTATTGTAATGCTTTTGGCAACTTAGCAAAGTATCATTACAATTTTTGCTTTAGCACTCACTTTATGGTTTTCTCTAAACTAATATCACACAAACAGCTCAATTTTTAGATTCTGTAATGGTTCTTTCATATTTTTGTAGGACTGTTGTAGAGCTGGATTTACTGGCTGCATTCGAAGGTATGGTGGAACCACATAAGGGTCAATGCTGATATGGTCAGTGTCCATTGGAGAAAAGAAACAGTGAGGGCCTGGAGATAACTGCTCCAAGTTGAATTTTGAGTTTTAATCAAAAAAGAGAGAGACTTAAGCATTTCCCTGTATTTGTGCAGAACACTAATTCTTAATGAAAGGACCAAATGCATATAGAGGTTAATTGCCTCAGGTGAATAGTGTTAGCAATTATAAGGTGGCAGGAAGCACACTAATCCACAGCTGACAACAGGACATACAGTCTGCCCATAATTTAGCAAAAGAACAATTGATTACTACAAATATTTTTAGTAACTGTCTAGTTTAGGAAAACTGAAAATCAAAGAAGTCTATTTTGTTGTATTTTGCTTTGCATTACTTTATATACTTTATGCTAAGCATGTTGGTATGTTGTTTTGGAACTTTGATATAAAGATAACCATTTCATCAATTTTTGCCAGTTCCAAAGAATCACACTGTGAGTTAGATGTTGCCAGTAAGGAGAAACATGGTGTACATTCTCTTTTTAGTGTATTACTTACATATTTCTTGCTGGAGGTTTTCAAAAACAAGTTAATTATAGTGAAAAACATGCATTTCTAAAAACCCTACTTTGTACAGATGACTGGCAAAGAGACTTACCTTTAATGTTTTCTCAGTCAAAGAGTTGACCTCATGATGTATACTTCTTGTTATTATTTGCTGAGCACGAAGGGCTTAAAGCTTGAAATATTATTAGAGAGTTTCTGTGGGTAGAGTTTTCTCTGGACAGAGTTGATGCTTTTCCTTTTCAGCTCTCTTTCCTATGGGCAGATGTGAATGAATCTACTGGCAGCATCAGACTTTCCATCTCATCTTTTCTGGTTCTTTTAGTGCTTTGGAATGTACAAGCATAGCACAAGGCATGTTTGCCAGTTGTTATTTTTCCCTGTTTGAGCCTGGCGTTATGAACAGTTAAGCAGCAGCAACATTAATGGAATCCAGTCTCTGCCCTTATAGCTGCCTGGACTGAGCAGAATACAGTTTTATTTTTTTAGCTGGGACATGCTGGTAAGAAGCCCATGGCTTGGTTTTAATGACTGCCACTTATGGTCCAGTTTTATTAAACCAAGTAATGAAGAAATTTAGGTATATAATTCCTCATGGGAATACTATTTTCTTTTGTTATTATGTACATCATTACATCACAAGTTAGAATGGATGGCTGTTAAAATATGTGCATAAGTTCATAGTCATTGAAGACTGACAGCTTTAAGGGGAGGGAACATTCTGGGATTTCTCTTGGTAATGGCACTGTGTAAACCCACTGACTGTGTTGATTCTATGATTAATTAAGTGGGTTTTTCCATGAACCCAGAGTTGCAGGGCAGACAGCTAAAGGGAAACATCTGGGGACACTGAGAAACCTAAGCATACTATGGGACAAGAGGGGTATTAAAGAACCCAGAGCTTTTGAGAAGGAGATATGGTTGAAGAGATGGGGCAACATCTGTACTTCCAACATTATGAGTATCTGGGAAGAACAGAGTCAGAGAGAGATGAGTGGACAAGAGACAGCTGAAATAGGAAGCTTTTTGTAGATCACAAAATGGATTTTAGGACTGTTTTCCAAGATGAGGAAATAGTTGCTGAGATTGGGAAACAGTTATTTAAAAGAACTTCTACAATTTCTCCTGATTTATTGCAAGTGTATTTATTTTAATTTAGTGCTTTTAAAAGAATGACTTAAGACATTCTAAGAAGTGGGTTCTGTAGAGAAACTAATAAGAAAAATAATAATTTTTCTGGGTAAAGATTCATACAGATGTATATAAAAATAATCACCCATATAGCTCAAGTTAACATTGAATGGGAGAATTCTAGAAAGTTTTCTCACCAGGTCAGCATTCCCAGAGATAGTTGTACCTCCCACGCACATTGCAGTGATTTTACAGTCTTCAAGGTAGGGAATTGGTCTAGAGAGCCATCAAGAGATAGACAAAGAAGATACGGTTCATATATGCAACAGACTACTACTATTTGGCCAAAGTGATGTTATTTGAAGAAAAATGCATGAAATTAGAGATCTTCATGTTAGCTGAAATAAGCCAGGCCTAAAAAGACAACTCTGACATGCTTTCCCTCTTAGTTCTCACTTTTTTAAAAGTCTAGATTCTGCATGTGAGGAAAATCATGTCGTAGTGGATTTGGGGTGTTGGAAATCTCATGGAGCCCATCCTCTCTTGCATGTTAGTGTGGTGGACCTGTCTTCTGCTTCTTTTCTTCTTTGCTTTTTTCCCTCTCCCTGTCTCTTCTTTGTTTCACTGATGGCTGCCTTGCTATTTTAGTCTGCACTGTGTGGTAAGTTGACTATGACAGTTGGTACTTATCCCCTAAGTTCTGTGCAGTGTCATTGTTCTGTTGGGGTTGCAGAGTCCGGATTGTTTGTTTTATTTCATTTTAAAAATATAAACTAAGGTCCATCTAGACCAGCAGTTCTCAACCATTCCAATGCTGCAACCCTTTTCATACAGGCCCTGATTTATTGTGACCCCCAACCATAAATTTTTTTTGGTTTCTCCTTGTTTTCTTTTTTTAGATGTAATTTATTTATTTTTATATCAATCACAGGTTAGGTACTTTGCATCCCAGGCGTAGCCCCCTCCTTCATTCCCTCCCACTCTCCCCATCCCTCCCTCATCTTCTCCCCACCCCCTCCAAGTCCACCAACAGGGGAGGACCTCCTCCCCTTCCATCCGACCCCAGTTCATCTTGTCTCCTCAGGGCTGGCTGCAATGTCCTCCCCTGGGATATAGCCAGGCTGTTACTCCCTGGCGTGCATGAGGGAGGGTCAAAGAGCCAGCCATCAAGTTCATGACAGAAACAGTCCCTGTTCCCCTTACTAGGGTCTTCAGTTGGACACTGAGCTACCATGGGCCACATCCGAGTGTACTTGTGTACTAGAGCATCTTTTGGATATATGCCTAAGAGTGGTATAGCTAGGTCTTGAGGAATCACTATTCCTAATTGTCTAAGAAAGCGCCAAATTGATTTCCAGAGTGGTTGTACAAGTTTGCATTCCCACCAGCAATGGAGGAGGGTTCCTCTTTCTCCACAACCTCTCCAGCATGCGTTGTCACTAGAGTTTTTGATCTTAGCCATTCTGGTGGGTGTAAGGTGAAATCTCAGGGTCGTTTTGAT
>CM053758.1:21918884-21966343 GCA_028658305.1 Pachyuromys duprasi
ATCAGGGATGGAGATACTTCCAGATGATCTGTTGTTGTAGAGGATTGTTTTGGAGATTCTGGGTTTTTTGTTTCTCCATATAAAGTTGACTATTTTTCTTTCAAGGTCTGTGAAGAATTGTGAAGGTATTTTGATGGGAATTTTTTATTGCTACTTCCTAATTGTATTTTTGCTACTGTTATGGATTGTAAATATATTTGGAAATAGAGGGTTGCCAAAGGGTTAGTGACCCACAGGTTGAGAACTGCTGCTGTAGTCCATCTTGTGCTATCAAGGGAAATGGAGGAACTGTTGGAATTAGTTTTATTATTCTGAGGTGATGAAGGCAGGATATTTGGAAAGAAATAATCTTTATTCTCTTAGAAGCTTACTAAGCCTGAATTAAGGATTGTCCATTGAATATTTGCTAATGACAGGATAGAGGAATAAGCATCCTTTAAAAAAGGTTTTAGAACAGTGAGCTTGCTGAGTATACACTTGTCAGTCACCAAGGACATCCCAGCTGTGTCTCTTGAACATTTCTTATTCAGAGAATAATTAGACTCCATTCTTTTTTTAAAGATTTATTTATTTGTTATTTATACAGTATTCTGCCTGTACAACAGAAGAGGGCACCAGATCTCATTATAGATGTTTGTGAGCCACCATTTGGTTGTTGGGAATTGAACTCAGGACCTTTGGAAGAACAGACAGTGCTCTTAATCTCTGAGCCATCTCTCCAGTCCCTTAGACTCAGTTCTTGACACTGACATTTCTTAAGAACAATTCCACTTACACATAAATGGGGCAAATGTTCAATAGTACAATAAGGGTTAAGTTTATAGGCTATTTCAAGAGTAAGACTTACATAATGAAAGCCAGATATACTGGGATGAAGGCTGTGGCTTGGTTAAGGCTATGCATACTGATCCAATGGTGAGGCTCACAACAATCTGAAATTCCTCAAGGGAATTTCCTTGGTTATAGCATTTAACACCAGTGCTCTGCACTTCCCAAAGCAGGAGAGGAATGGGTAGACCCAGCAGTTAGGACTTGCAGGCTTGTATTATATAAACTAGCTTTCAAAGATCTTGCATGAGCTTTCCCCAGTTGTGGTTTTGTATGCTAGCTGGTTTCTTTTTCTTTCCTCCTGTGATAGCATTTAAAACACTAGGTATGTGTCATGTATAATGCCATTTCTTTCCCCAGATTAAAAGTTCTGTCAGGGTAGATACCGTGACTATTTTTTAAGCCTGCCTAGTCAGCTTCTAGCACAATTCCAGATACATAAGCAGTCCTCTCTAAATATTTATTGAAAGAGTGAATAAATGAACATTAAGTAAATAAAGGAGAAAAGACAGGTGGGAGTGCAGGGAAGTAAAAGATAGAGCTAGGACCTGAAATCTGATGTCGAAGAGGGATTGGCTTCATTTAGATATTCTTGGGTATGCAGTTTCCATTGCGTTTTTACCTATCTCAGAGCAGCTGAAATATTTGGTCTCTGCACTGCTCCATCTTAGCTTGAGACTGAATACATATCATTTTTTTCATCCCAGTGCAACTCAATTGTCTTTTCCCAACAGTTTCCTCCAGGAACAGAGATACTATACTGGACTTTCAGATTTCTTTTTCTCGTACACAGTACTTTTCTTCATTCTCTGAGATTGACCTATAATTTATGTCTTTGGGTCATGGGCAGTATGATTGTTACATGGCCTGTTTAGTTTTCTCCTGGAGAGGCATGGGAGTATGGAGCTCAACTGAGGTATTTCTTAGCATGGCTGTACTTGTTTTGGTCCTCTGGCAGTGACTTATTTTTGGTGTGTGAGTGTGCTGCTATTAATACATATGATGGTCAAGAAATCTTTTGTTTGAATTTTTGCTTTTGCAAAATTCTATTGAGCACATTTTAAATATCTGGTGCCACTTCTTAAAAACGGCTTTATGGTGTCATTTTCAGCTTTCCAGCCAAGGAGGAAATGAATAGAGAGTAAATGCAAGGTTTGTCTCATGTCATCAATGCATGTTTAAACCTCATAGTCTTCTTGCAGTGTTCTGTGTATACTTCCAAGAGGGTACAGGGAACAGATTTCTGAGATGTGAAGCACATCACATCTTACTCTTGAAATAGCCTAAGTTAAGCTATTCACCTTTACTTATAATCCTGATGCTTTGGTCATATGAAAACTGTCAAAGAACATCAAAAGCCTGCTTTCTGGGGCTGGTAGGATGGTTCATCAGGTAAAGGTATTGTAAAGAGTTGAGTTCAATCCATGGTGAAGGGAAAGAGCTGACTTTCAGAAGTTGTCTTTTCGACATGCAGGCTGTGGTATATGTGAATCCATTCACCCTTTCATACTCCTAAACCTCCAGCCCCCAAACAGACAAATAAGTAAATAAAATGTGTATTTCTAATGTCTATTTTCTAAAAGAGATCATTTGAAGCAGCCTGGTTTTAGATTTCTGGAAATTAGGATTATAGTAAGGAGTGATTTGATCCTATTATGGATTTCATACAGGATGATATGACCAGTGGTCAACCAAGTCCAGCTTAGTTCCTAAAACCTATTTCTAAGTGTGATCAGTTGTTTGCCCAGTTAAGACAAATCATTGTTTTGATAACAAAGGTTCTCATCTCATGAGAGTGCTTAGTACCTGCTAGAAATGAATTTAGCTCCATAGTCATATACCACATACAGAGTATACTCAAAGCATACCATTAAGTGTTGCCCTAAAAATAAATGCAAATGTGTGTGTGTAGGGTCCCGGGCTGAGAACTGTGCAGTGCTTTTACTCCTTGCCATATCCCAAATATCTAACTAAGGCAACAGATGCTTCAGAGAAGGTAGTAATAAATACTGACTAAGCTACAATAGTTGAGGTTGTTTCAGAGATTGAAGATCACCCCCCAAGCAGAATGTATTAAGTGCCTCACAGAGAAATTCAGTATTCTAGTATTTAGCCTTTAAAATACATCCTTTAGAAAAAGGACCTTAGAAGCAGTTATCTATCTATCTATCTATCTATCTATCTATCTATCTATCTATCTATCTATCTATCTATCTATCTATCTATCTATGCTTACACATGGGTGCATTTATGCCACAACCTACATATGGAGGCCAGAAGCCAATTTTTGGGAGTCATTTCTTT
Source organism: Pachyuromys duprasi (assembly GCA_028658305.1). NCBI lineage: Eukaryota > Metazoa > Chordata > Mammalia > Rodentia > Muridae > Pachyuromys > Pachyuromys duprasi. The sequence continues at coordinate 21,922,017 of CM053758.1, forward strand.
CTCTCCATCATGTGAGTTCTGTGGGTTGAACTCAAATTCTTAGGTTTGGTGGTAAGTACCTTTATCTGCTGAACCACAGCACTGGCCTCAGGAAGCCAACTTTTAATGTTCTTTGACAGTTGAGTACAATTTTGTGAGTGGAATAGGTGATGAAGGAAGGTGTGCCCTGGTAGTGTGGTGACTAGCACAGGACAGGTAATGGCAATGAGGGAGCCAGGGACATAGTGAGAGATTCAGTTTCATGGAGCACAGCTCATGGATGGGCTAGAAATGTAGGTGTGATCATATGACTGTGGGATGTCTTTACACTAAGTAGATCACAGGGGCCATCATGACCAGAGGCCAGAGGCATGATGAGGGCTTCACTTCTGAAAAATTAGCTCAGGCAGTGGTCAGCAGGGCTGACTAGAGAGGGATGTGATTTGAGCAAGGGGAACTACTTGTGAAGGATACTGCACATGCTCCAGTAGGAGGTAAAAGGCATTTAAGCAAAAGATCAATAGGAAGTGTGGCGGGAGGCTATGGTGGCAAACAACCCTTGTTGCTTTCTCTCTGTTTCTTACGACTATATGGGATTTGTGAAAGGCAAGAATGACCTACTTAAATCTTGCCTTTTCTATCTCATTGATTAAGTACTCAATTAAAATTAAGGATTTTTTCTTTTCTTTCAATAGAATGCTAGGAAAATATGATATGTTTTAAAGGAACAAAAATAAACTTAAAGATAAAATAACTCTGAAGACTTAGAGACACATAAGGGCATACAGAACACCAAGATGTATCTAACAAGAACACATACAAAAACATGACCTCTAGGAGCTCAAGGACATGAACAGGGACATCCTGATTTCAGATGCTTATCATGGAGCCAGACAGGTGTGAACATGGGGAAAGTGGAGATCCTGAGATCTGGCAGTTTCTTTAGGTAGATTTCTCAAGAGCTTTCCTGCCTGGCCTCTGTAAGAGTGAAGCTCTCTCAGGTCATGATGACAGTGGCTCCCTGGGTCAGTTGTCAAAACAGGTAAGGTTGCATCAGATATTACACTTATAAAACATGGCTCTTTCTTTCAAGACAAGATAGGCAGTGCTGGAAAATACAACATAGTATGAAAAGCTTCTACTGAAGTGAAATTTAGAGAATAGGCATTTCATGAAAACACACAGCTTTCTTGAACATCTTGACCATTTTCGTTACAGTATCATTCAGAAAAACATTGACACCCATCCATCCATCAATCAATAATCCAACTATATATTTGTCTGTCCACCTATCATCCATCATCTATATTCATTCATTACTTATTCATCTATTCGTTTCTACATGCATCCATGTATCATTCCATCTGTCCAGCTCATCTATTCTATATGAATTGGAATTTTTTCATGAGAATACAAAAAATAATTTATTTTATTTATTTGTTTGACTGCCTATACATAATGTGTACCACATGTGTGCCTGGTTCTTTCAGAATCCAGAAGAGGGTATTGGATTCCCTGGGTCTAGACTTATGGGCAGTTTTGAACTGCCATGTGGGTATAGAAACTGATCCCACATCCTATACAAGGGAAGCCAATGCACTTAACTGTTGAGCCATCTCTCCAGTCCTCCATAAGAAATTGAACTTAAGAATCTTTCACATAAGGTAGAATTTAAAAGAGAAAAGGAATAGATTTGATATAGACCAGGAACTTAAAATCTGATTGTGAGAAATGTAATAATCTGATTGTTTGAAAAATGTAAAGGAAGCCAACAGAGTTCTCCTTGGAAAGCATTCAGTGCTCCTTCTTTATAGTTAACAGGTTGGTTATATTCATTTTGTACTTAAATACATCTGTTTCAGCTCTAGACACAATGAATGTTCTTTCATAGCCTTTGTGTGACTAAAAAACCTGTCTTACTTGTCTCTAGAAGTAATGAATATTAATATCAGATATATACATTTGTGTGTGTATAATTCCAGTGTTTTTCAAATGAATTGAATAAATTCTATATCCCTAATATCCATTCTATCAATTAAGATATTTGTGTGCTAAAATATTACAATTTTAAATATTCTATGAGAAAGTTAACATGTATTGATGTTTCACATCTTAAATTCTTCATTTGACTCTGTACTTTAAGAATACACAAAACAATGAGTATAACTTTTAAAATTCCTCTGTGGATCAAAGTAATTTAAGTTTTTCATGTACTCCCCATCCCATTTCTCTGAATGACAGTTGTTACTAGCATAGGTATCAAGGTGTAATATTCTCAAGTTTTGTTCCCCCTCTCTCCCCACTGTTAGCTCTGAGTCCTAGCCCCGCTGCCTGTGACAGGTCTTGTGAGACTGTTTTAGTGCTTCTGAAATAAGACGTGTGGGATTCCTGGCACCATGGGCTTTGCTTGAGCTAACAGAGATGGTAGACAAGGCATAGAATGCCACCTGTGCATGCTGGCTTTGGTAGCTTTATTAAACTGTTATTAATATAGAATCATTTGTATGAATTGAAGCACATCATTAGATAAGATTTAAGGTGGGATACAGTAATAAAGCCGTATACACAGCAAAGCAAAGTAAAATTTTGTTACTCTCAGTGTGTCTTCATGATCCTTCCCACTTTCTCATTCTTGTTCCTTTGCCTGACCTAGACCCAGGTTGTCACCGATACGTTATTATAGCTCAGTTTGCACTTTATAGAACTTTGTATTAGTGGGACAATACAGTATATGTTCTGTTTTTTTGGAGTTGCTTTCACTGGGTATAATTATTTTGAGATTCAGCCATGTGCATGCCAATACTTTATTTTTAAAATTGTGGAATAGTGTCTTACTGTATTAATATGCCATGCTTTTGATTGTCCATTTAGTTTTTTTCTGTTTTTTTTTCTTCTGTTTTTGACTTATTACAAGTGAGGCTGCTGTGAACATCCATCTTTGTGTGGTCCTGTACTGTTCTGTCTCCTGGTTAAGCACTCGAGAGGAGAATGGTATGTTTAGAGGGCAAGTGTAGGCTTACTTAACTTTATTAGGCTGCAGAACTTTTCCAAAGCACAACTTTACATTCCTTATGTTCCTGCTACAGTGAATGAGCAGTTCACACACTTCAAAATCTTAGCAACAGTTGCCATGTTTAGACTTCACCTTTAGCTAGTCTCATAATTATAACAGCATTTCCTGGTGTATGCTTTTTTTTTTTTAATTAAATGCATCAACTGGATAATTAGTGTGTGTGTGTATGTGTGTGTACATGTTTAGGTCCGAACATAGCTTGTGGGAATCAGTTTGCTCCTTGCACTATGTGGGCTCCAGGGATTGAACTTCTGTCATCATGCATGATGCAGGCCCCTTTACAAGCTGAACCATCTTACTGCCTTGTGCATTTGTCTTTCCCTAATGCTGATGATGTTGACTGTCTTTTCAAGTGCTTGTTTATCTACTTTGACAAAATATCTTTTAGTCCTTTGCTGGTTTTTGAGTTGTGATAGTCTTTCTCATTGAGTTGTAATATTTTTACATATTCTAAATTATACTTTTTGGTATATTTCATGTAAATTATTGATTTCATTGGCATAGATTTGTTCATAATGCCCACTCATTATACTTTAAATGTATGCAAGCTATTTAGTGTAACCATCTCTGATTCCTGATATGAGAATATAAATATAACAATATCAAAATTTAATGTTAATCTCCTGCTTTCTAATGTGTCTATTTCTGTTGTAATCTTGATGTTTCCATCTCTCTGCATGCTGTTGATTTGTGGTTCTTGCAATAGCAGTTGTGATGCTGTGACTTGTTTCCAAGTGCTGCTCTGGCTGCTTTCCCCAAGCCTTGTGAGGTCACATCCACATTTGCAATCAGTTCTGATACATTCCAGTTTTGATTTCTTCTTCTTTTCACTGTCTTGGCTGTCCTGAAACTTGCTCTGTAGACCGGGCTGACCTTGAACTCACAGAGATCCACCTGCCTCTGCCTTCCTTCTTTAATTCATGCTTCATTTAGAAGTGCAAGTTTGCAGTTTAATAGTTGGATATCTTCCAGTCATTTTTCTGTCCCTGATTCCCAGTTTAATGCCATGGTATCAGAAAACCCCTTGTATTATCCAAATGTCTTTTTAACATATTGATCCTTGTATTACAGCTGAGAAAATGCTCCATCTTAAAACATGTCATGTGTTCAGAAAAAGTGAATATTTTGTTTTTGGGTGGCATGTTTTGATGAAGTAGATAGATACATTTATTCAGCTGTTTTGTTGCCCTTTCTGATTTTTTAAAGATAGGCATTTCCCTGTATAGTTCAGGCTGGCCTGCAGTCTGACCCTTGTGCTATGGCCTGATGAACATGAGGGTCACAGGTGTGTGCCACCTATAGAACTGATTTTTTGTCTCGGTTTTTCACCCACTAAAAGAGATTTTGAAAACTGTATTATAACATTTTTATCTAGCTTTGTCTTTTGTTCTTTAAAGCTGTGCCAGGTGGATTAGTATTTAGATCATATGTCTATCTAGTGTGATCACATAAATGTTACTGTAGTCATTCATTTAACCTATCATAACAAACCTATTTCAGTTTTTTATTAGTGTTACTATGTTATGTATTCTCTCTTTCTTTTTCTTTTCCAAACAGGGTTTCTTTGTGTAGCCCTGACTGTTTTGGGACTTTGCTCTGTCGACCAAGTTGGCCTTGAGCTCAGAGTCTGCCTCCTAAGTGCTGGGATTAAAGATATGCCTTTAATCCCACTACCACCCAGCATTTTCTTATTACGCATTACGTGTTTGTATTTGAAATTGATTTCTTTTACATGGCATATAATTTTTTATGTAATGTGATAATTCTGCTTTTTAACTTGGATGCTTAAACTAATTTATATTTAATACAGTTATCGGCTTGGTTACATATCAATATGTAGGGTTTTTTTTTTTTCTATTTTGGTACCTATTCATTCTTCAGATTTTCCTTTCTCTTGCCTTCTTTTAAATTTGTTGTGAATCTTTATTATTTTAATTTAAGTCCTTCAAAAATATTTTTTGTTTTTTAAAATAAAGTTAGTGATTGCTTTAGGACTTACAGCAACTCTGTTCAACTCTCATGGTCTTATACTAGTGATGCCACATATTTTCACATGCTGTAAAGTCTTACAATGGTGGGCTTCATTTCTTTACCATTGATGCTTCTGTTAAGTTACTTCACACATGCTAAAAGCCTCATAACAAATTATATTATTGCTTTGAATTTTCAATAAGAGTTAAAAAGATAGTTTCAAAAGAGGCAGAAGACAAATACAAATTCTTTTGTATTTACTCATGTGTTTACTGTTTTGGTTGTGATTTATTCATTTTTATAAGCTCTGTTTTTTTTTGTTTTTAAATTATGTTACCTTACATCACCTTCTGCCTGAAAGACTTCTTTAATGTTTCCTGCAGGGCATGTTTACTAAGATTTCACTAGTATTGTTTTTATGTTAGAGCTGGGATTTGAATCCAGGGCTTTGCATATGTTAGGTGAACACTACCACTCCAAGCCCATCATCTGAATTTCTAGAAAAAGCTTTATTTTTCTCAGATGTGTTTCAGATGGACCTTTATTTGGCTGTTCTCTTATTGATTCATTGTCCTTTGCCTTGCAAAAGCTGTCTGCTGTAGTTCCTACACATGTTGCCCTGTATGCAATGTGTGATCTTGGGCTGGTGAGTTTGGAGATTTTTATTACTGATTTCACAGAGTCTAGTTGTCATGTGACTCATAGCAATGTTTTTATCTATTTCTCAAGCTTTGGACCCTTAAGATACTTCTATCTGTGGGTTTATGCCTCTCATCACATTAGAAACAGTTTCAGCCATTGTGTCTTCCAAAGTTTTTGTTTTTTCATGCCCCACTCTAGAGGCTCGATTATACATAGCTTGAAGTTTTTCCTTATGTCCTGCTTTCTTCCCATGCTCTGTTTCATTTTAGATTGCCTCTGTTGATATGTCTTCATGTTTACTTATCATGTCCTGCAGTATGGAATCTGCTTTTAATTCCCAGTGCTTTTCCATTTTACTGTTTTTATAAATCATAAAAAGCTTAATTTGAGTTTTTAAAAAATATCTTTTCTCTTTTCAGTTAATGATTAGTCTTCCATTTAGCTCCATGAACAAATAATAGAACCAGCTATAATACCCAATTTGCCATCCTTCCCTACTCATTCCTTCATTCCTCTCTGCTTTAGTTGATTGAGTTTCCTCCTCACTAGAGATTGTAATTTGTTAGTTTTGCTTATGCTTAGTAAAACTTTGTTTTATGTGTGGGGGCACTTTGCCTGTATGCATGTCTATGCACTAGTTGAGCATAGTACCCAGAGAGGCCAGAAGAAGATCAGATCAGATCATGTGGGGGCTGAGTCCCCATTCTCTAGAAGAGCAGTCAGTCCTCTTAACTGCTGAGTCAGCTCCCTAGCTCTGGTCAGTAATCTTTTTCGGGATATCAGAAACAGTACAGTTTTACTATATTGAAGGCTCAGTGTTTCTATATTCCTGCTGATACTTTATTCTTTTCTCTAGTTGACAGTTGAGGCTAGAAGAACAGTTCCTAGTGCCTGATTTAAGTTCTGTCAGTTGGACCTGGTATATCTAGCATAGGATCTAATTTCTTCAATATTGAGTTATACAGTCTTGAGAGTCCTGGCCAATGCCTTCTGTATTATGAAGTTTGTAGACATGATGATAGGAAAATGATCTATTCTTTGCTTTGGATGTGCTAAGTATCCCTTCCACTTTAAAGTTGACATTAGTTTCCTCAAATACATGCACTTAAAAAGAAACATCTGCTCTGGAATATTTTTTTACACAAATATTCAGTTTAAAGAAAAACAGTAATTTTAACCCTTCTGACCATTTGTTTCTCTATCAACATCACTACTTGTTTCTTTTTTTCATTTTTCCTTTTATTGAACATAGATTCTCCTCTCATAAAATACATCCTGATTATAGTTTTTCCTCCCTCTACTCTTCCCCATCTTTGCTCTCTTTCAGATCTATTCATCTCTCCCTTATTATAAAAGAACAGGTCTCTAAGAGATAACAACCAAAGATGACAAAATAAAATACAATAAGATGAAACAAAAGCTATCATATAAAAGTTGAACATGACAAATCAAGAGGAGGAAAAGAGTACCAAAATCAGGCACAAGAGACAGATACCCACTTATTCTCACAGTCAGGAGTCCCATAAAAGCACCAAGTTAAAAACCACTGTATATGTGTGTGTGTGTGTGTGTGTGTGTACACATATTATGTTTATACATACTCAGAAAATCTGGTACAGACCCATATAGGCCCTGTGCTTTCTGCCTCATCTTTGTGAGCTCGTATGAACCTTGCTTAGTTGATTTAGAGGGCCTTGTTCTCCTGGTGTCCTCTATTTCCTCTGGCTCCCTGGAATCCTGCTTTCTCTTTCTTGGGCTTCCCTGAGCTCCAAGAGGGAGGAACCTGATGGAGATCTCCCATTTAGCTTCTGTCTGGCTGTGGGTGTAAGTGCTCTTGGGGGAAAGGCTTCCCCAAAGAAAGTGTTGAATCTCTGAGGAGAAGAGTTTCCCCAGTGTCAGTATTGCAGTTCTGAGGTGAAAGGTTTCCCCAATGGAAGTGTTTCTACTGTGAAGGAAAAGGTACCTCTGCAGTCTGGAGCCAAGGATTACCATAAGCCACACTGCATAACAAACTTCACACAGAGATTTATTGGGAAAGACACAAGAGGGTGGCTGCCTCTGTTCAGGTGAGAAGCAGCAAAGAACTGAATGGGAATCAGGCTTATAAAGGCTTTCTTGGGGGTGGAATTTTCCAGGGTGAAGATTGGTGGGATTTCAAGTCCTGAGCTTGGGGCAAGCCAGGGAATGGTGGGGTTTTGAGCTCAGGGATTGGTCAGTTTTCAAACCCGAAGTGAGCTCAGACCTTTATCCTACAGTGGGTCTCTGCCTGCTGGTGGAGAAAGCCTCTCCAATGATGACTGGACAGGAATCTATGAGTATTAATTACAGAATGTCAGTAGGAGTTTTTTTTTTTTTAATTTAAGACCAGTAGTTTGTCTTACCTTAGGATCTTGGACTATCTAGTCTCTGGTTCTTGGCCACTTTAGCAGTGTTTGGTGTGGGCTCACTCCCTTAAGTCAAATCAGATAATGGTTGGCTACTCCCAGAATTTCTGTGCCACAATTGCATATTCTGAAGGCAGGACAGATCATAGGCCATAGGTCAAAGATTTTGTGGTTGGTTTGGTGTCTAAGCCTTTCATTCAATAGCCTGCAGAATACCACTGGGCACCAAAAAGACTAGAATGTAGGGGTGAAGTCTCCATTAAGGTACCAGCTTGACCTGTCTGTGTTCAATGGGTTGTGTGGGTGTTGCCCTCAGCAACACCTGCTGTCAGTCTGCAGAGAGCAACCCTTTGTCTTTTGTCTTAGCAACAGCCTGGGTTGTTTGGATATTTCCATGATATCTTCTTGAACAGCCATTAATTGAATGAAATCCAGTCCAGCCACTGGAAGCCTCACCTCTCAACAAAAGATGGCTCTGTATTCACTCCCCCCTACTACTAGAAGTCCTCATTAGGAAGTTTCCACTCCACTAGGAACCATACCACCGCCAGTTTCTGGTTATTATGAATAAAGCTGTAAAACATTGTTGAGCAAGTGTCCTTGTAGTAGGATGGAACATCCTTTGGATATATGCACATGAGTGGTATAGCTGGACCTTGAGGTGGGTGGATTCCCAAATATCTGAGGAACTGTCATATTGATTTCCATAGTAGTTGTACAAATTTGCACTCCCACCAGCAATGAAGGAGTGCTCCCCTTGCTCCACATCCTCACCAGCATGAGCTGTCACTTGTGTTATTAATTTCAGCCTTTCTGACAGGAATAAGATGGAATCTCAAAGTAGTTTTGATTTGTATTTCCCTAGTGGATAAGGATGTTGAACACTTCTTTAAGTGTTTCTCAGCCGGTTGAATTTCCTCTATAAAGAATTCCCTTTATGTCTCTACCCCATTTTTAAGTTAGGTTATTTGGTTTTTAGATATCTAGTTTCTTGAGTTCTTAATATATTTTGGAGAGTAGTCCTTTATTGGATGTGGAGTTGTTAAAAATCTTTTCCCATTCTGTAGGCTGCTGCTTTGTCTAATTGATGATGTAGTTGGCTTTTCAGAAGCTTCTCAGTTTATTTATTAATTGTTGATCTTAGTGCCTACACTATTAGCATTATGTTCAGAAACCATCTTCTGTACCAGTGAGTTCAAGGCTATTCTCCACTTCTTCTTTTGTCAGGTTCAGTGTATCTGGTTTTATGTTGAGGTCTTTGTTACACATGTACTTGAGTTTTATGTTGGGTGATAAGTATGGATCTATTTGCATTCCTCAAATATCCAGTTTGGCCAACTCCATTAGGAACTGGCTAAAACCTTTTGAGGGACTCCCTAGAGAACTCTGGGATTTGATGTATTTTAAGGGAACTTATTCTCTTATTCCCTGTTTTCCTGCCCTATAACCTGCAAACATCATGGTCTTCCATTGTTTACAGCTCCATCACTGTAGCTTGCTGAAACCATTATGGTTTTTTTCTCTCTGAATATCAGAGTTGTCATTGCCCCTTGGCAGTGACACAGGGACACTGTAGAGGTGATTGTATTTATATTTCTTTTCTCAGAAGCCACTGTTCTTTGCTGCTTGACATCTGCTCTGAAACATGTTTTCATTGGTCCAAATCTTTAGTTGTTTGAGCATGCATTGTAAATCTGGTCCTTGTTTGGCCATCTTGGCTAGAATCAGAAGTCTTCACCTATATAAGGAAAATAACATATGTACCCCATACATTTTATTAAAGGTGTGCAACATTAGAGAACATTCAGTAAATCAACAATAAACTCAATATTTTTCAATAGTGAGGCTTTACTTTTTTACTACTCCTCTTTGAAGTCTTCCTGACTATATTTCCCCAGGTAATTCCCATTTTCTCTTTTTCACATACACATCACTTTTCTTATCTTTTTTTTATTGTGACAAAAATCTGTGTTACAAGTATGATTTTCTTTATGTATATTGCAGTAGGTTGACAGCTTTTAAGCAAGTAAGATTTGTCTTGAATATCTACCTCTAGTCTCAAGCTTATAGAGCGTGCTTTGCTATTTCTTGTATAGGCACGTAGGTAAGAGTGCTGAACTTTTTACAGAATTTTCAGGAGCTGACTAGGAAGGAAAGAGAAGGGTTTGCAAGTATAAATAAAGTAAAAATGGAGAGGGGAAATATAATTTGGGGGAGCTAGAGAGCACCATCAGAGAAAAAGGTGATTGATGGACTTGGGTAATAATTTGAATAATTAATAAATATTTGAATAATTTGAACAATGATTTGAATAATTAAGAATTAAGATAGTGATGCAGATATTAGTAATAGTAATAAATGGTCCTGTAAAGGTACAAGTACAGAGAAATATAAACTAGAAGATGAGAGAATTATATTGTAGTATATAAATTGAACAATTCTGTGCTGTCTTCTGCATAGTGCTATGATGTAAATGGCAACTTTGGTAGCATTATGTTAACATGTATCATGTTCATTAGTGTAACTTGGACTGTTACAACACAGGAATTTTAGAAGATGTACTAAGGGACTTATTTTTTGGAGTAAATGAACCTGAGAAGAGAGTGATAGAAGAGGGTGGATTAAGAAGCAGAAAGGAATTCTAAATAGAAAAGCAGAAGCATATCATGGACTATAACTGAGAATGCTATATTACAGAACAGTTGACCTTGGTGTTAGGTATATGAGGACTTCATTCTTGTTCTGCCGTGGATGGGACTATGTCAGGAGACTCCCCTCCCCCAAGCCTCATGGCCAACAGAGGACGATTCATGGTAGCATCTGGTCAAATTTTTCTAGAGACTGATCTTGTGGTTTACTTTTATTACACATTTAAACATAGTAGACTTATGGCCGGTGACCTTTTGGATAAGAATGAATTTTAGTGGCTGATAAACAGCTCAGAGCTAGGGCCTAGAAGAAAGATCTATGATAAGCATAAGGGTAGATTCTGTCAGTGGAGGGTGCAAGGTACAGGGTTAAGGCCTGAACAATGCTCAGATACTGGGGAAGAGGATTCAGGTGGAGGTTGGCTTCTAATAGAATAGCAAAGAGTCATCAGGTTGATTGACCACTTTTCACTCCGGCATTCCAGATGACTAGGCATCATTCATTTCCTTCCTTTCTATTGAAGAAAATATAGGCCCTCCTGATAGACAATGCTGGTGTCTCCAATGATTAGTCTAAGCTGTTTCCTACAGGACTATGGACAAATTGCTATCCTGAGTCTCAGTTCCTTCATCTGTGAATGGATGTGGTATTTGGATGATACGGTAATAGATGATTATTTTGTATCTGGTAGCTAGTGGGCCCATTAACTACTATTTAAAATTTTTCTTTTCGGACATTCTTTAACTTCGGATGAGGTGAGGAAAATGTTTCTAGGACTTTGTGGTCCTTTATCAACTTGTAAAGATCCCAGTGGGGATGTTACCTATTTGGTAGAGCAATTGCCTTGCACAAAGTCTTGGTGCACCCCCCAGTGCTGCATAAGTTGAGTATGGTGACACAGTCCTGTAATCCCATTACTTGGGAAGAGGAGGCAAGAGAATGAAAAGTTTAAGGCCGTCCTAAAAAAAAAAATGGTGAATTAAAGGTCAGCCTGGAGGACATTGCAGCCAGCCCTGAGGAGACAAGATGATCAGATGGAAGGGGAGGAGATCCTTCCCCGTTGGTGGACTTGGAGGGGGTGAGGAGGAGATGAGGGAGGGTTGGGGAGGGTGTGAGGGAATGAGGGAGGGGGCTACGCATGGGATGCAAAAAACCTAACCTGTGATTGATATAAAAATAAATAAATAAATAAAGAGAGAAAAAAAGTACATGCATTATTTCATATATAAAAAAAAGAAAGCTCAGCCTGAGCTGCCATGGGCTACATCTGAGAAGAGATTTCTAGGTTATATCCATGAATGGTCTTTGGTTGGAGTAGCAGTCTCAGGAAAGACCCCTGTGCCCAGATATGTTTAGTTCTGTGGCTCTCCTTGTGGAGCTCCTGTCCATTCCAGGTCTTACTATCTTCCCCTTATTTTATAAGATTCCCTGTACTCTGCCCAAAGTTTGGTTATGAGTCTTAGCATCCACTTTTATACACTGCTGGGTAGAATCTTTCAGGGGCCCTCTGTGGTAGGCTCCTGTCCTGTTGCCTGTTTTCTCCTTCTTCCAATGTCCATCCCGTTTGTCTTTCTGAGTGAGGATTGATAAGATTGATAATCTTATCCAGGGTCTTCCTGGACCTCCCCTATCAGTCGACTTGCCCCTCTCCAAGTGGACTGATAGGGGAATGGGAGGAGATGAGGGAGGGCGGGATTGGGACAGAGTGAGGGAGAGGACTATAGCTGAGATACAAAGTGAATAAACTGTAATTAATATAAAAAATAAAAATTAAAAAAGTTCAGCCTGAGAAAAAGCTTGTAAGCAGCTAAAGTATATGTGTTTCTAACTGACACTCCTATTTATTAATATTGCCTATATTCATGGCAAATTAGGATAGCATTGCACTGTTGTGTGGTCTATCACTAAGAACTAGGTAATGTATACATCAGAACTCATATATTCTAGGTTTGACTTATATTTAGAGCGACTAAAATTGTTAATTAAATTTTGTACATAAATACTGCCATTATTCAGTATTTTTGAAATAGAGGATCTATCTGTTGAGTGAAGGAGAGAAAATAAGATCTGACATCCTAAATTTTCCCAAACATTGAGCCCACTTTCATTTATTTAACTTTATTTGTGAATGAAATCAGTTTTGATTTTAATTTTTATCACTGAAATGATATTAGGCCAAAAATAATATTTAGAAACTCTGACATTCCAAAAGGAATTATCTTTTAATCTTTAGTTAATTTATAAATGGGTAATGTGCACTTGCTCGTGAACTCTTATGAACATCTGGGAACTCTGACTGTGATTCTGGCATAACTACTTTAGAAAATAGAGAGCTCCTAGCTTCTTCACCACAGGAAAGGTTCAGCATTCCTTCATTTTAATTGATCTGTGTTTGTCTGAGGGAACTGAAGAATCTACATAGCCAATAGGATAAATGATTGGCACCCAGCTCTGGGCACTGCCTTTTCACTCTCTCCTGCATCTTTGCATTGGCTACATGAATCAGAGGTATCAAACTTGCTGTTGCTCATCTATCAAATGTAGACCCTACTTTAGACATCTGTCTGCTTGCTTGTCAACTGCTGTCTGCTGAGCTGGCACCTGTCTTCCTAAACTTCCATATTTCAGCCTGGGTCTTTGTTTCCTTGCTCTGGCCTGATGGCAATTTCCTTGGTAAGACCCTTCTTATTTTTAGTTTCAGACATGATACCAGTATGCTTGTAAACATCTTGCAACACAGCGTTTCTGCGAATCTCTCAAAATCTCTCTGTAGGGCAAGAACCAAAAACAAGGCACAACAAAGGTTGATATGAATTTTTTGTAGTGCTGAGGATACCCAACATTCACAGTGGGAAAATAAGAGCAGTCCTCTCATTTTGGTCTGTGGTGAACATTTTAATATATTCTTCAACTCATAGATGAGATGCAGAACCTATGCTAGAAAGGTCTGCAGCCTATAGGACTGTGATCTGTGAAGTATAAGTAAACCTTACATAAGTTTCCATCTTAATTTAATGAGAACAATGCTGAAAATCTTTTATATCATGTTATTATTGTTTATTTGTTTTAAATTGCCTTTTAATCCAGAAGATCAGTTGAAATTCCCATTTTGATATTTCAGGTAAACACGTAAGCCCTACACCAGTAAATTCAGGTATTTTATGTATATAAGGTATAAGAAAGTTGGGAAACTTAAGACATGTTAATAATAATGGATACACAATAGCTCAGTGCTTAGGACTTGAAGGCCATTTTAAAACTTATTTTTAGAGCAAGATAAATATACCTTCTCATATTAAAATACCTTAGAAATGATACAATCTCTATTAAACATTACTGACTACAGAGCACACATCATCGCTTGTATGGGCTAGAAACAATATTCAGTGGCGGGTGCAGAAGACCTGGCTCTCTGAGTTGTGATGGCTTGTGGTTCTGTGTCTTCTTGGCACACACAGAACTCCATGTTACTTCAGAAGAACTATGCTAAAGCACTGCTCAAGACATGCTGCAGGCTGCTGGGGCCACCTGGCTTTCAGGTAACCAAAGGTTATAGATGAAGGATTTAAACTTTTACACAGAAAAAGTAAGCTTTGTGCTCCTTGAGGCATTGAAATCTGAATTAGTTCCACGAAATCTCTATTATGACATTTTCAGGTCAGACACCAAAGTGTAGTGAATACATTTAACGCAGCCACCCTAGTAAAACATGGTTTGTATTACTTGGTGAAAGACATTGGCAATAAAACTAAAAGGAAAACATAAAATAAGATGATGATTGTTTTCCCTGCTTATGAAGCTGTTTTTAACTTTTAATAAATCCAATATCCAGAGATATATCTTGATATTATATGCTCATTAACATAAATCATCCAATGAGCAATTATGTCCACATGACACATACGTGGAGAAAATGATGGTAATTTGCCACCTGTGTGGGGGAGCATCTTCTCATTCCCATTTACAAATTTTCTTAGTTTTCTTGTTAAGTCTTTAGATCTAAAAACACAAACAACAAAACAAACAAACAAAGGAAAACCACCGTGAATTAATGTTTAAAAAAAGATTTAACAGCATATAAAAGTCTTATTTCTAAACCTGAGTTGAAAAGAGAGAGACGTGTATGTTCAGAAGCTGAGTGGGTCACCATACGCTGTCCAGGCGTGTCTTCTTGTGCGGTGGTGCTAACAAACTGTACTGTGCTGCACTGTCAGCAATAAAAGTAAGATTTTAAACCAAAGACAGTATAGTGACTTTGGTTCAATTTCTTTCCTCTCTGGGGCCTTTTGAAAAGGAAAATGCAGTACATCTCTGGAACAACCTGCTTTTTTTCCTGCAAAGTCATAAACTCCTACTTGGCTTCTGACACAGTCTGAGTGCTGGGATTAGGTAAAGCTGATCTTAAAGGAGAAAAACTGGATACTTAGGGAGGCCTTGCAGAAATTCTGACATACTCTCAGAGCTGACAGGAGTTGCCACAAATTTAAAAATTACTTCTCCTAGCAGAGAGGCCCTACTAATAAAAGGCTTTGGATATTTTATGAACAGCCATGCACCCCGCTTTGCTAAGTCTCTAGAAGCTGGGACTTGGGGGATGGTTTCTTTTGGGAAGAAGGAGTGTTGGAGAGAAGCTACTGATGAGGTGTCATATAATTTTACAAGTTGCATAACTGCATTTAACGATTAAACTAGCTCTGATTAAAATAACAATTGAGCTTGTAATTCTTTCTGAACAGCTGCTGCTACAGGGGGTCATTACCTTGGAGAGCTGGGAAATAATCATACTCCTGGTACACGAGTTATGCAGTCTTGTGTTTTACAGCAAAGCACAAAGTTTAAAGCTTACAGAAGAATGTTATTTGAAAGCTGTCAAACCATGTTAAAAAAGACTGCATCGTCAGAAGGCCCTGGTGGCCACGCTTCTGCATGTAGCCTTGTCTTATTCATTATAAAATGCATGTTTATAAAGTTCCACAGAGCATCCAATTCCCAATTCACTTATATCAGCAAGACTTAACTTGCTCATTAATCTAAATTCTTTTGCAACTTTAATCTACATGTTTAATTAATCATAAAATGAGGCGGTAAGTAATTTCAGCAATGTGTGGCTTGTTATCAGATGCATTTAATCACTCTTCTGTGAGCTCATTTGGAAACACCTGAAGATGTCGAGTGCGGCTTGAATGAGCATAAATTATTCTTTGTCAGCGTACTTCACTCAACTAATAAGACATTAATTTAAAAGGCACTGTTTGTCATTTTTAGATCTTTACCAATATTTTTAGCTTAGCAATATAACTCTAATTGTATATATGATTCAGACATAGTGCCCAGCATAGGAAAGGGTAAGAGTTTAATTCACTTTTTTTATTTACATGTAATTATGTCATGTAATCTTAGTTTTTAATGAGGATTAACCATCTTGTAAGTATTCATATGCTTTTGGAATAAGGCACTAATGAATTATAGTTGAAAAAATTATTTGTTGGTACAAAGGCTGGTAATTCCTTGTTGTTTTTGTTTGTTTGTTTTTGCTTTTTAAAGTGAGGGATGAAAGGGACTTTTGGGAGAGGGCACGGATTTGAGGTGCAGGTATCACACAGACACTAACATTAAATCTGACAGCTGTACTCTGCCGCCTCACATAACAACAGAAAATCCCAATAGGAAGCCAAGAGACATTAACTAATGGTAGTCTCAGTTTTCCTAAATGTCTCTTGCTATTCTTTCTCTGTCTCTTTCTGTCTCTGTCTCTCATGTGTGTGTGTGGTATATGTGTATATGCCCAAACACATGCAGAAGTCAGGACAGGTCGTAGGGTGTCTTTCTCTGTTGCTTTCCTCTTATTTTCTTGAGACAGGGTCTCTTCCTTGGTCAGAAGCTTGCCATTTAAGCTAGGCTGCCTCTCCTAGACAAAAGAGATATTGGGCATCTGTCTCTATCTCTCAGTGTCATGTCTGCCTTTTAATGTGGGTTGCTGGGATTTGGACTCAGACCCTCATACTTACAGAGCAAGTGCTCCTATTCATTGAGTCATCCTGCCTCAATCACTTAGCAGTATGGCACATTTCATGATGACCAAAAAGAAAAAAAAAAGACAAAACAGCAACAGGAAAAAGCCCCACTTATCTTCAGAGCAAAAAACCAACAAAACCAAACCAACCAACAAAAACCCTACCAACAAAACAAAACAAACACAAAGAGTAGAATGAGTTATGTATTTCAGTGTCAGGAGTAGGGGGGTACAAATTCCATTTTATAGGATGTCATCACCTGTACTGTTTATGCCACAAGATGGTGAGACATGGGAAGAATAATTATCTTAGTAGAAACAAATTTATTTACCTGCCTTGGAGAAGCTCTGTTCATCCTATTCAAGAACTTGTCTCACTCATAGGCTGTCTGTGGATGGTCAGCAGTGATCCAGAGGGGAGAAGTCCTTCACAGGGTATATGGTGTGAGCTAAAATAAAGCCATTTTGTCCATTTTATATGGACCCTTCCTAATCTCCCTGTTCCTCAAGGGACCCTTCATGCCAAGCTAGCTGTTTTTGTCTGTCCCTTGACCTATGCCTCATGACTTGGAAAGTATTTTTTTCTTCCTAGCTTCCTTTGTAAGGAAACATAAAATCCTGTGACATCTTGTGCCATTCAAACCCGACAGGCTGTAGCTGCACAGTGTAGGGATACACTGTTCACCCCTGTTTTGTGAGCTGTGGCACATAGTAGCGCTTCTTAGAGCACTAATAGAAACTGCAAACACTGGGACTTAATCTTGATAAGCTTTGCAAAGGAACATTTTTTAAAATTGATTTTTGACCATATGATTCTTCTCATTGCTGTACATTCTTAGAGGATGTATACACATCATCTATCAGGAAGAGTTGCTATTGGATTTTCTTGATATGAAACCTCAATCATTTTAATTGTACTTTCCCTGGAAAACTGATGACTTTTGAAAAAAAAAGCCAGGCATTAGCCAATACCTTTAATCCAGTATCCAGGAGGCAGAGGCAAGCAGGTCTCTGTGAGCTCTAGGCCAGCCTGATCTGCAAAGTGAGTTCTAGGTCAGTCAGGGCTAGGTAGAGAGACCTTGTTTCAAAAAATTAAAAAAAAATCCTTTCCTACCTTGCTCCCTCTTTGGATGACTTTGCTTGCCAGGAGATTTACTCTCTATCCTTCCTGACAGGGTCTCATGTAGCCCAGCCTGACCTTCAACTCCATGTAGCTCAGGAGATCTTTGCATTCCTGATTCTCTCTTCTCTACTTCCCAAGTGCCAGAATTACAAGGCAGGTGTCAACATGTTCAGCTAAGAGCTTTATAATTTAAATCCATTTCATGCATAAAGAAAGTACACAGCATCCCCACAACCACCATTACTCATGTGTGAGAGCCCTGAACTGATGCCCTGTTAGGTACAGCCCCACAAACACAATTCAGTTTTAAAAATGCCAAGTTCTAACTGACGCCTTTTGCTTGCATGGATGTTCTTCAGTGGGAAAATGATGAACTTAGTTCTGTGAAGCTTTTGTACTTTCAGATGTTTGAATGCAGGCTTATGCAGACATAGGCATCCTTATCTTCATATGCATCCACACTTCCATTTGCATCTTCATCCTCTTCATCCTAATCAACAATTTCACCACTATCCACAACTTCATCCACATCCATACTTTTTCCACTGTCTCCCAAAACACAGTCACACAGCCACCTTTGTCCTGTAAAAAATAAGTATATCATACTTAAGTAATGTGCCTCTCTAATGGGGACTTTATACTTGAACAGAATGAATAACATTCAGGTGAGGATGCATTTCAGTAGATGAAATACTATGAGTGGCCCTCAGTCTTCAGACACTGGCAGAAATGCTAGTAGGTTCTCATTTTCATGCATGACTTCTGTAGCTGGTGAGGAAAGGGGTTTGTGGTAATAGACAAAGAGGTCCTAGAACAAGTTAGGGGATATACAGTATGGTGTGTGCTAGATCACACACTCTGGGGGAGGTCTGTGCAGTCCCGAGTGGACATCCAGAGTCTTCAGCTGTTGCAGAATTTCAGGTTAACCAGGGAGCTGGTGACGCCTCAGTGCAGTCAGTTAAAGGCTTCACTTTGCTTTAGACTGTACATGTCAATCTTTTACTTATTAAAAACTGAGATAAGCATCTGACATTCAGTTAATCCTTTGTTACGCTTAAGGAGAAGGTTAAATTTCCCACATCAGTTTCATAAAAAGGCAAATTATGTTCTGTTTTATATTTTTGGTGTGTGTGTGTGTAAGGGTAGCCCAGAAGACAATCTCAGGTGTCATCTTCAGGAATGCTGCCCATCTCCTTTGAGATAGAGTCTCTCACTGGCCTGGGGCTCCCCAGTTGGGCTAGACTGGCTGTTCAGTGAGCCCCAGAGACCTGTTTTTTTTTTCTTCCCTGTGCTGAGTAGCAAAGATGGACAACCATACCTGGTATCTCTATGTGAGTTTCAACTTAGGTCCTTATGCTTACATGGCAAGCGCTTTACTGACTGAGATGTCTCCCCAACTGAGCTACATCGTCCCATTTTTATTTTAAATAAAATAAACCTGAATTCTGTTTTTATTTTAAATTAAAAGTCTGTGTATTTAAGAAAAACACTTTTATAATTTATGTCCATCGATCCTTGCTTTGGGCCTCAGCATTGCTAGTGCTTTGTTGTTTGCTTTCTATTACAATCCAGTTTCTTTTCTTTTTTTATTATTTTGATTTTTTACATTAATTACAGTTTATTTACTTTGTAT
This sequence comes from Pachyuromys duprasi, assembly GCA_028658305.1. Taxonomy (NCBI): domain Eukaryota; kingdom Metazoa; phylum Chordata; class Mammalia; order Rodentia; family Muridae; genus Pachyuromys; species Pachyuromys duprasi. Next base: position 21,941,484 of record CM053758.1, read on the forward strand.
GCCAGCTGTAGCCCCTTCCCTCATTTCCTCCCAGTCCCTCATCTCCTCCCTGCCCCTCTCTAAGTCAATTGATAGGGGAGGTCCTCCTCCCCTTCCATCTGACCCTAGCTTATCAGGTCTCACCAGGACTGGCTGAAGTGTCCTCCTCTGTGGCATAGCTAGGCTGCTCCTCCCACAGGGAGTGGGGAGGTAAAAGAGCTAGCCACTGAGTTCATGTCAGAGACAGTCCCTGTTCCCCTTACTAGGGTACCCACTTGGATACTGAGCTGCCATCGGCTACACCTGTGCAGGGGTTCTAGGTTATATCCATGCATGGTCCTTGGTTGGAGAATCAGTCTCAGACAAGCCCCTGTGCCCAGATATATTTGGTCCTTGTGGAGCTCCTGTCCTCTTCAGGTCTTACTAACTACCTCTTCTACATATAATTCCCTGCACTCTACCCAAAGTTTGGCCATGAGTCTCAGCATCTGCTTTGATACACTGCTAGGTAGAGTCTTTCAGAGGCCCTCTATGGTAGGCTCCTGTCCTGATTCTTGTTTTCTCCTACATCCAATGCCCATCCCATTTGTCTTTCTAAGAAAGGATTAATCATCTTATCCTGGGTCCTCCCTTCTTGTTTAGCTTCTTTAGGTGTACAGATTTTAGTATGTTTATCCTTATAGGTCTAGTATCCACTTATAAGTGAGTATATATTGTGTGTGCGTTTCTGCTCCTTGGGATACCTCACTCAGGATGATCTTTTCTAGGTCCCACCATTTACCTGCAAATTTAATGATTTCCTTGTTTTTAATTGCTGAGTAGTCCATTGTGTAAGTGTACCACAATTTCTGTATCCATTCCTCCGTTGAGGGACATCTGGGTTATTTCCAGGTTCTGGCTATTATGAATAAAGCTGCTATGAACATGGTTGAACAAATGCCCTTGTTGCGTACTTGAGCATCTTTTGGATATACCTAGGAGTGCTATAGCTGGATCTTGAGGAAGCACTATTCCTAATTGTCTGAGAAAGTGCCAGATTGATTTCAAAATGGTTGTACAAGTTTATATTCCCACCAGCAGTGGAGGAGGGTTCCCCTTTCTCCACAACCTCTCCAGCATGTGCTGTCACTTGAGTTTTTGATCTTAGCCATTCTGATGGGTGTAAGGTGAAAACTCAGGGTTGTTTTGATTTGCATCTCCCTTATGGCTAAGGACGTTGAGCATTTCTTTAAGTGTTACAATCCAGTTTCTTAATCACTGAAAGGTGCTTTGTTTGGTAATAATTTAGGTGCCATAGCACATAGGACATTTGAGAAGTTCTGATGACAGATGTACACCGCTCTTCCCAGACGATGTTTTCGTGGATCATGTAGGAAAATCACTGGGTCATGCAGACGGTTAAACGGACGTTAGTTCTGTCTCTGGAGTCCTTACAAGGCTGGGTTGACATGAGCTGCGCTGACTTTTCCAGTGCTGCTAGCCTGGAAGCTCACATCTGCATGTTTTTAAAGGTACTATCTGAATTTCTTCTGCTCCGAAGAAAACAATAATTTTAGAAGCAGTTTGTACTCCCTCCACACCCCTAGTTCATATCATGGGCATATAGTTGTCACTTATTAGCAGTTGTGTTACAATCCCACAAATCACTTGTGTACACTTCCTATTCTGTATTTTAAAACCTCAGGTTTCATATATAGTCAATAACAAAATCATTTATAATGTCCACACTGAGTTCTTGCTATGTATTTTTTTTATTATACTTCTCTTTTAGTAAAACATACGATGCACTCGATGGCTATTAATCTCCTGTTTTTATTTTTAGTATTAATCTACCTTTCAAGAAGATTTTCCTTGTTTGCATAAGAGTATCTTTGCTGGTAGTTTCTAAAGTACCTGTAGGCAATGTTCTGAGAATTTGTTCTTTGGAGTAGTTATCTCATAGGAATCATGTTATAGATGGTTTCTTAGGAAACCTGCTAAGTCCTGTTTACCTCATCATATAATTAAGACCTCTAATAGACAGCTACTATTAAATGGTTATACAATCTTGTAAGACATTTGTCTTCTAAGTCTAACTTTCATAATGTTTTTCTGATGTCTGGTAGAAGATTTGACTGAGGCTGCTTCCACTCCACTGAGGCTGCTTCATAAAAAGCGATGAACCCCTTTGAGATGGAATTGGGAGACCAGGTCTTCCTCATAACTCTTCTGTGGAAAGAGAGTAACTGAGTACTCTAGCTAAGATAGGCAGGAGTGGGTTGCCCAGGGATCCTGAAGTGGAGACAGATGTCTGTTTATGCACAGTGGGCATCTAATTGGAGGGTTCTGTGGTGTGAGAACAAAGAGAGAGCGTGCTTATATTCACACCCACGATTCAAAGAGCGGGGAGGCAGCATGTCTGCTCATTCATGCATCCCACAGAATCCAGGTATTTGTCGGGCATGTCTTGTACTTAGTCTGTCCCTGAACCCAGACGTTGGGTTCTTTGTTTTCAAGCAGTAGCACTGGTGACAGTGAAGTTTTGAACACTCTTGGAAAACATTATTTATCAAGTCTTGCGTGAGAATAAGTGGAGATATACATAGGAAGTAGCTGAAATTGGCTGGGTTTTAAATATTCCTTAATAGATCACAAACTTGGATCCATAGTTCATTACTGTTTAACTACAATGTATCCTTAACAGTACTGGAAGGCTTTGGTGACATTTGGTTTCATCTGAATTTTGGCAGTTTAGAATCATGCTTATTTCTTTCATTTTTGATATGCAAAATCGTATTTCTTTTTATTGCCAAGTGGAGGAAGTGTGAAGGAAGGAGAAGGGGGCCAAGGGGTTATTTTTTTATTTATTACACTTTTATTCACTTTGAATCCCAGCAGTAGCCCCCTCCCTTGTACGCTCCCAACCCCACCCTCTCTTCTTCTTGTCCTTCCATGCCCTTCCCTGAGTCCACTCATAGGGGAGGTTCTTCTCCCCTTCCATCTGACCCTAGCCTATGAGGTCTCATCAGGACTGGCTGCATTGTCTTCCTCTGTGGCCTGGTAAGGCTACCCTCCACCCCCTTCAGGGGGTAGTAATAAAAAAGCCAGCCACTGAGTTCATGTCAGAGACAGTCCCTGTTCCCCTTACTAGGGAATCCACTTGGATATTGAGCTGCCATGGGCTACACCTGTGCAGGGGTTCTAGGTTATTGCCATGCATGGTCTTTGGTTGGAGTATCAGTCTCAGAAAAGATCCCTGGGCCCAGATTTCTTGTTTCTGTTGCTCTCCTTGTGGAGATCCTGTCCCCTCCAGGTCTTTCTATCTCTCCCTTCCTTCATAAGATTCCAAGGGGATGATATTCAAAATATTCAGTGGATTTAAGTAGTCAGTGTAGGAAAACAGCTTAATGAGTTATAGATAAAGCAGAAAGATTTAGTTCCCCAAGGATGCACATCAGCTCAAAATGCAGGGCAGGCAAAGTGCTTGGCGTTACAAACCATATATTAATCTTAACCTGGAATATTTAGAAAAAAAGTAGAAACATAGAAATTAAAAACTCAGTTGACTTCATGTCCACCAAGTGAAATATCTGAACTTCATCATATGGGCACATTGCTGGGCCACTCACAAACAGAGCTGTCAGGTGTGTGGGCTGCACTCACTGGCCAGGAGCCAGTGGGAAAGGCAAACTCATAAGCACCATATAGAACACCCCAGTTACTCTGTCACGCCAGCTGCACTTTGCCAGGCGAAAAGGCAAACTCATAAGCACCATATAGAACACCCCAGTTACTCTGTCACGCCAGCTGCACTTTGCCAGGCCACTGTGTAGATCGCTGTGCCATGTCTGGGTTATTAACTCAGCTTGATTGGCTCTACTTTTGATACACGACTCCTGTGCTTGTTTGGCTAAAATCAGACTAAAGGGGGCATGTGCACTGATATACACCATCCTCTTGTCTACTAGCTCACCTTCCCTTCCTTCCCATGTACATATACGCTGTACACCTCAGAAAAGGAGTGGGCTGAGAACTTTCTGTAAGCAGAGCAGAAAGTACTGCTGGATGGTACTTTACCCTCCATTTATTCCACATCTATTTGCAGTAGAAGAGACGTTTCCTTGGCCTCTTATTTGTAAGTCCGTGGTTTGTTGAATATAAAAAGAATGACATTTCCTTTAACTCTTTTAATTGCACTAATTTTTCTTCATTTTAAGTCGCTGATGGGCTTTATGGCTCTAGAACTTGAGAAGTTACTAAATCTACCTAGTCTTTTTCTCTTGTCCTTAGATGAACTCTTACGGGCAGATGCTTTGGTCTCAGTCTTAAAATCAATAGATATCCTGAATTTTGTGGATTAAGACAAAGGTGACCGCTTCTCTATTTCATAGGAGCTCACAGCTTCCTGTGTTCTAGATTCTCAGAGACAAGAGGCTTCCCAGCTATTTAACTTTGACCCAGAATAAGAAATAAATCTATTTGCTGATTCAATAATATTTTAACTGAAACAAAAAGTTTGAAAGAATGATATTTATTCATTCACTCATTTATTTATATTTGATTATTTTTGTGCATTTGTCTACATTGAGTTGGTGTATGTCAGATGTGTACTGGTGCTTGTGGAGGCCAGACAAGGTCATCAGATTTCCAGGAGCTGTAGTTGTAGGTGGCTGAGAGCTGTCTGATGTGGGCACAGGAACTGACCACGCTTTCTCTGCAAGAGCAGCAAGCACTCTTAACTGCTGAGCTTTCTTTCCTTCAGCTCCTGGTAGTTATTTTCAGTACCTGCTTTGTGTTCTTTCCTGTCTCTGCATTTTCCTTAGCCTTCTCTCTTCTTCTTTATCCTTTTTTGAGTTTAAAATGCCAGTTGACTTTGAAAATTGATTTTTATTGTGCATTCAACCCATAGTTTGAAAAAGGTTACACCAAAGTAAGGAGCTTTCTTTTTTATAAAGTACTAAATTTCATGTTCTTTTGTCTACAGTTGTCTTCTAAGAACTAAGTCTCCTTCATAGTGAGTTACATTTCCTGTTTTGCTAAAATGAGGAGAATAAAGTTGCTTTCTACTGGTAGCATGTAATTTATTCATAGCACCATGTACAACTGCATCTGATGGATTAAATTATAAATGTATATATAATGTGTCATTACCACACACATGTATATGGAAAGAGAGGGTGAAGGTGAGGGAGAAGGCTTGGGAGAGAGACAGAAAGAGAGAGAGAAAGAACACTTCATTTATTTTATTTAACTATCTTGGCAGATAGAATTAAAGATTCTTGTTGTCCCTCCCTCCCCCAAAGAAGCACATTCTGATAGCGCTGGTCTTCAATTTGGGTTCGTTTGAATTAATGTTCATTCTCTTTCCCTCAGTCCTAATAATTTCTTAATTGTGAACAGTATGTGTCACAAAGCAAAGAAAAACAGACTTGTAATGATGATTGCTGCATTAAGATGTAAATTGAAATTTGCAATAATTTTCTTTCTAAAAAGCAAAAAGAAGGAAATGAAGGAGGGAAGGAAGAAAAGAAAGGAAAAGAAATCTTTTACAGTAGTGGGCACAAAACGTTACTGCTGTATTAGATATTAAATAATTGAATCCTGTAAGATTTTTCTTTTTATGGAAAAAAGTAGACAAGGAATAACATCTTATTTTACAGGCCAGGATAGTTTAGCAAGCCAAAGGAAGTCAAACCTGACTGAAGCACGGAATTTTCCTTTCGTTTTCTATAATAACTGTGTTTGTTGAAGAGAAAACAGAGGGAAAAAATGAGCATCATGCCTGGTTTTGAAGAGCAAGTTGTTTATGTGTCTAAGACTTTGGAGAAATTATTTGGGCCTGCTTTGACTATGTAGAAACACTGACGTTCTCACCAAGGTGTGGGGCTGTTGGAGCCACGAGAGGAACCAAGTCATAGGAGAACGACTGTCTGTGGGAGAGATTTGCTACCTTCATTTTCCTGTTGCTTTTTGTAAAAGAGAAAATATTTTAAAAAGAAAATATTGGATGCAGCTAGCTTTTATGATTCTGTTTCTCTCTCTCGATTCTTGACACGTTCCTAGCTCACCTTCTAATTTCCTTCTTTTCTCTCTCCTTCCTCTGTTGCTTCTGTCTTGTTTCTTCTTTCTTTCCTTTCTTCCCTCCCTGGCATTCTCTCTACTTTATTATTCCTTCTACCGTACTAATTTCTTAGGTGAAGTCTCTATGACTGCCATTATGACCTTTGGTCTCTTGCATCTTATAAAAGAGGTGCAAAGGGACTTTGCTTTTTGCCATTTAAAGGGTTATCTAGGAAAACATTCCCATACTTTTCTTTTTATCTCATATTGAACACAGTTTAAGAAAGAAATACTGTCCTGTTTCTGCAGCTGTTGAGATGTTCTGTTCCACTCCCTGTACTTCATGAATGAGATTTGTCTGTTGTTATTGTATGCTCATTAGAGGGGAAAACAAAAATCTACTCAGATAGTTAATTTTGGCACCTGAAGGAAACCACTTAAACACACTTTTATAAAGACACGAACTTGTTCCATATGTAACCACAGAGGAATCCCTACCCCAGCTCTCCAGCTGAGAGCAGGATCCAGGAGTTGTTTAAGTTGAAGGCTGGTTTAGAACCTCAACCTTTTCAAGGGTATTCAGGCAAGATATAATAATGAAGCTGGGTGGAAAAAAACTGTTGCATAAACACTCTGAGGGCCAGAACGTAAGAAGTATTTTCAGTGATTGTAGCATGATAGTTAATGATAGGCAAATGGAGACTATATTGTGAAGCTCCCCAGTAGTTCTGTGGGAAGACAGACTTGAGTCATGAATAAGGGTGCGAAAACACCCACAGACATATGACTGTACCACACTAGACAAAACTGTAAATCATGGAGTAATTTGAGTAAATTCAGAATAGCCCAGTCAGATGTGTTGGACAATGTTAGGATGAAGGAGCAATCAGGCAAAGCACTTGTGGAGTGATGGGCCACACTAGATAAAGGGGTTTCATGAACCCCTGGTTTCTTGGCCTAATGTTGCCCTGCTATTAATTAGTTCATATATTTTAATGTATCTTTACATAGAACCTAAACCTATATAATTAAGATATTGATTCCATTATTGAGTCAGGATTTTTCTGTGTCTTCGATCATTATGGGATCCACCTCATACAGTGTCTGAGACTGTAGCAGCTATTTAGAACACTTTTGCAGCAACATGTTGAGTGTGATTATTATGAAGCTATTAACTTGCTTTGTTGTTTTATGATTTATAGCCATCAATTTAACCATGGTCAGCAATAAGAAAAAAGTTCTTGGCAATAAGAAAAATTGGCAGAGAAAATGAGCACATTTCCAATATTCTGTATTTCTACTTACAGATACTTCAAAACTAATAAAAACAAGCAATACAGCCTCCTTTATTTATTTTTAGGTGGTTGGCCTTATCAGTTTTTTAAATTTATTTTTAATTTTTTCTCTCTCAAGCCTAATCAGTTTTTATAGTTTTTTATACCTAAATATTGGTAACCATCATTCTGGTTGCATATGCAGATACTACTAACAGAGACCCACAGCCTTTCCCTCTCTTTGACCTCGTATTAAATAGTTTTGTCCGTGAATGCACAGTGCAAGCCAGCGTGTACACTGTCATGTTAGAATGACTTGACAAGAGTGGCCTGTCTGAGGGCAGGTTTCTGGGTGTGTGGGTTTCAGGGTGTACAAAGTGAAGGGAACTCACACTCATGGGGTGCCTACACATGTTGCATCATTTACTCCTTACACATGCTCCATGCTGACTGTTACATTTACAAAGAATGTTTGGAATCAGGAAACTTTACTATAAAAAGAGTGAACTTGCCACAGCTTCTTATGGGAAGGATCTTAATTTGTGGCGCCCAAGTGAGAAATGAGGAAGATAAAACAGATATGCCTGGCAAAATGGAAGAGACTTTTGGTGTTTATTTTGTTTTATACGATTATATTGCCTAGGCTAGATTTTTAACTGCTAGACACTCAAGAAATCCTTCTGCCTCATTCTGAGTCACCAGAATTCCAAGTATGCACCACTATGTATACTTGAAAATTTGTGTAGACTTTTTGTTTGACACTTAGCTCCATGATTGATGTGTAGCAGGCACTAACTGCATACATGTTACAGAGATGAGCATGGGAAGAAGTGATACGGACTCATTTACATCACCAGGATGTTACTGAGAATGCATTATGCAGAAAGACATGTTAAGATTTCAATGTTAGCATACTAAAACCAATCTGAAATATCCTAAAACACCAACAGAGACAGGGAAAGAAAAAATTATAGTGGAATTTCAGTATTGGAGTCAAGATTTGAATGAGGTGAGAAGTTTGAAACCTTCCAGGGAGACCTGGGGCAAGTCTGTATTGAGCAGTTTCCATTCAAGTGGCTCATCATAGGAGTGGTAGGGCTTTGCCTGGGACCACACGGAGGCCAGTTGACCATTCTAAGTAGAGATGCTGTATTTGTCAAAGCATCTAGGCACTAAGAGACCTGGTATATTTAGCAACTGTGAGCTCACTATGATTGCCACAAGCTAGGTAAAAGGAATGGAGTAAAAAAAACAAGGCTAAATAGTGTGGCTATTTCCTTATATGAACTTGGGAAATGTTTAATTCCAATTTTTTGGTAAAAGTGTAATTTTCTTTTGCTAGTTTTTATTTTTAAAATAGAGGTTCTTGTGTGTACCCCAGGCTGGTCAAGAATTTTTGATCTGTTTGCCTTAGCCTCTGGCATGCAAGGATTTCTGGCATGTACCACTGTTGCTAGCCCAGGACACGCATGTTTTTAGCAATTTGCCTGTCTTATGAATCTCTGTGGTGCATGCCTCTTAGTGCCATTACTAAAGTAGAAGAGCTGCTAGACCATTAAGATGAGCAAGTGGTACAGAGCGGAACACAGTCTGAGAGAACTTTGAAATGTCATATTAGAAAAATTGTTTGACAAGACTAGAGAGAAGGCTCTTTTCAGACAAACGGGATGGACATTAGGAGAGGGAGAAAACAGGGAACAGGGCAGGAGCTTACCACAGAGGGACTGTGAAAGACTCTACCCTGCAGGGTATCAAAGCAGAGGCTGAGACTCATAGCCAAACTTTGGGCAGAGGGCAAGGAATCTTATGAAAGAGGTGGGGGGATAGAAAGACCTGGAGGGGACAGGAGCTCCACAAGCAGAGCAACAGAACAAAAAAATCTGGGCCCAGAGGTCTTTTCTGAGACTGATACTCCAACCAAGGACCATTCATGGAGATAAGCTAGAACCCCTGCACAGATGCCCATGGCAGCTCAGTACCCAAGTGGGTTCCCTAGTAATGGGAACAGGGACTGTCTCTGACATGAACTGATTGGCCTGCTCTTTGATCACCTCCCCCTGAGGGGGAGCAGCCTTACCAGGCCACAGAGGAAGACAGTGCAGCCACTCCTGATGAGACCTGATAGGGGAGCTCCTCCTCCTCTTCCCTCTGATCCTAGTCTATCAGTGGACTGGGGGAGGGGCATGGGAAGAGAAAAGGGAGGGACAGTAGGATGGGGAGGGGGCTAAAGCTGGGATACAAAGTGAATAAACTGTAATTAATAAAACAATAAATAATTTAAAAAAAGAGATGCTCTTTCAGAGGATACAGCATCCACATGGAGGCTCACAACCACCTTCAACTGCAGTTACAGAGGAGCAAATGCCTTCTGCTCTCCATAGGTACCGGCACTGAACACATGAGGTACACAGGCATACATGCAGTAAAAAATACCTATACACACAAAATGAAATAAATAAACCTTAAAAACCAACAAAACTGATGATCAGTTCTTCAGTTTTTTTTTTAAAGTTGCATTTTGGACTACTCTATTGTTTGGAAGCAATTCACTTTATAGACAACTTGTAGGTCAGTCAGAGTCTAAATTCCAAGGTGTACAGATAGTGGATTTTAGCACAGTACTCAGGAGTCATAGTTTTTATTGCTTAAAGAAAACATGAATACACAAAATATGCAAATGTGATTGTCTTGCTTTCTTCCTTGTGACATTAGTGTCTTCCTGTCTGTGAGACACACGTGGCTTACAGGTCTATGGCTTTCCTCTATATGCAGGTTTTCATTTTGAAGTGGAAGACCAGGCTTTGTAATCTTTGTTATTATTTTGTTTTCCTCCAGAGAAACATTCCAGAGGTGCCCAGCCTCATTATAAAGACATCACAGCCCCTCTGACTTGAGATGGTTGGGCAGGTCACTACCAGAACAGAGAGCAGGATGTGTTTTACAAGTCAGAAAGTTTTCCACCAAGTCACAGCAGTGGTGAAAATTGTCAGAGAAACAAGTAATTAATCTCTGCTCCTTTACAGCTGCTTAATGCAATGCATAACTAAAAGTCCTGTTAAATTAATTAATGATTTCAATTATGAACTTTTCTTCAAAATGTTATGATTCGTATCAGGCTGATAATGCAGTGACCTGGGAGTGTGAAATCTGTGTTAGGAAGAGAGTTGCCAGTTAATTGATTCACAAATTATTTAAAGTTTGTTGCACCCAAGGGAGTGCTCTGTTTCATGACAGTCATTTCTTAAAGTGCACAAACTCCTTTTTCACCTTAAGAATGTCTTAGGTGATTAAGACTGATAAAACACCAACATATTTCTAGACCCTAGGAGTCAGAATTCATAGGTGAGTATGTAGAGGTTCAGTCTCTGAGAAGAGGAAAAAAAAACTCCACAAACCTAGTGTTCTCTCCTGTGGCATTTTGTCATGGCTCTTGTTTCAGTAATCTGTGAGAGTTTTCTAGACATCAGCCTTTTAATTTTTGGAATCTGCTAAGTGTTGAATATTTTCACATTTAAAGACAATGTCAGTATGCCTCCTCTGAAAGCCCTCTAAAACAACGTGAATTGCTTTGCTGATTGCTGTTTAAAGCCTTTGGGCTCCTGGGGAGCCTAAGATGCCAGCCTCAAGTTCTGGATTGGGTGCTGCTTTCCCAGTGCGGTCAGTTTGGATAAGACACCTTGAGGCTTTAAAAAAATAGCGTATAAGAATAAATTAAAAGCATCATAAACACTTTCTTCCAGTTGGGTTACTTCACCCATAACTTAAATAACAAATAAAAGTATACATATGTACAAGCAGGAGGGGAGAATCAATACCATCAATATTTTATAATATATCTATTAAAGTTTTATTACACTTTTATGCTAGGTTTGGACTGATCCCAGAGTGGATGAGGCTGCCTTAGGAAAGAATCCTTTCTGAGGGCCCAGTACTAAGTTGAGGGTGAGATTCCTAAGCAGGCATTCACGGTGGCTGGAAGGTCCCTGGACATAAGTGTCAGGTTTATTAATAGTAGGTTCAAGACCTGCTCTTGTTCCACACACAATTACGCTTAACGAATAGCTGAAAAGTCGTGTGACTTCCAGTTAGCTGAACAATATCCTTCTCAGTCTTGCTCCAATTTGATAAGCAGTATGAAAAAGATATTTTTATTTTCTATGGAAACCAACTTTTCCTCTGGAGAAATGTGCCTTCCATTTTCAGTGGGCAGATGCATTTCAGGATGGAGCAGTAAGCACATTCTGACAGACTTGTCTATAGCATCCCATGTCCTGGTACTCTTGACTTCTTTCATTTTCTTGACCCCAGAAAATTGCCCAGAGAGAAGACAAATAAAGAGTGTTATGAACAATAAGGTTATCTTTGTTGAATTTGCTATAGGGGGGGGGAAAGAAATGGCCTTAAAAGGGGAGTAAAATTCTACTAATTTTCCCACTGTAGGAAATGCACTATTTTAGACTCTGACTGACTGATTCTGTTTTCTAGAATCAGGGAGCCTATAATCTCAGCACCATTAACAAGTGCTGTCATTCAGATACACAGTGTCTGGCTGATTTAAATAAAATGAAATGAAGATAGTTGTTTCTGGTCCCTTGGCTTCACTCATTGCCATAAACATATGCTCCGCGTCCCGCTTCTTCCATCTTATTTATGACTTTAATTTGTTGTGTGGGCTGCGCTAGAAATTAAATTTAATATAATTCTCCAAGGGACCCTGTCATATAATAACATGGTAATTTCTGTGTATCCTTTTGAAAAATGAGGAAATTAATTCTTCCTGACATGTTCTAATTATTCCAGTGTGAACGGCAAATCCGTTTTTCCTAGCCCCTGAAGTGTTATAGGCAAATGGCTGGTGTTCAAAGCCGAAGTGCTAACGCTGACCAGCAGTGCGTTTAATTTGAAACATGAGCAGACACCTTTCAACACACCTTTGTAATATTGGAGTACTTTACAGGAATTAATTCACTACTTATTTGGCAGCTTAGCCTTGGGGTTATGTTTTTTATTCATCAATACTGTAGCCATGTTAGCATAGTGTCTCCCGTTCCCTTTAGCACCGCGGCCCTGCCGGGAACTTACCATGTGCAGTGGGGTAGCTCAGCTGTGTGAATGCAGGATTCCCCAGTCATTGCAGAGATACCAGTTGTATGCCAAATTGTATTTACACTTTACAGAGAGGTATAGCAAGGTCTCAAGTGCTAAGCTTAATTATAGTCTGTGCTTAGCAGCTTTAATCTGAAACCACACAGTGTAGGCATTATCAGGACAGCCTTGCTGTGGGAAGGTACTGTTGCTCTGTACAAGTTTCAGTTGTGAAAATCCAGAGTTTACATGGGTAATGGTACCACGGACAGTTTATTCTGAAATTTGTGAATTGGCCATCTCAAGATCTCATCTCTACCACAAAGGAAGCAGGGGTACCTTGTAAAATAAGGAGCAAGAGCCATTTTTTGTAGCTGCTGACAGAGTGAGACAGTCTTCAGCTGGATCAATTGGAAGTCCTTTGCAACATTCTGTTCAGGGTTTTCTTTATCTGTGATCTTCATTGTAAACTGGTTGCTCAGTTCCTTTGTTTTAGTGAGCAGCTGATAAATGCTATCACATGCTGTCCATTTATTGTTATCATTAACATGAAAAATGAACACACATGATACTACTTAAAACAGAAGCTGGAAATACAATTAAACTTAAATAAAAGGAGTAGAATTGTGTCTGGGGTGTTGTAATAAAGGCTGTTTTTGTATCTCCATAGAGCATTTCCTCTAAGTTTTAACTTAGGAGAATTGGAGATGGGAGCACAATTATCCTGAAAAATAGCATTAATAATGCCCATACATTTTCTGCTGAACATTCAGTTGCTAGATACCTGGCCTGGTTTTCTCTGTCAATCTCTGGAGGCCACTGTCGGGTTTAAGTTCTTTAAGCTCTTCTTTCTGCTCCACTGATGGAAGGAGTGGGCTTCTGTTGGCTGGAGACTGGGGTAAGCACAACAGCACCCCTCTTCTCATTAGCACATGCCTCTCTGCACAATACCAGGGTGTGGTCACTCTGTGGCTTGATAGTTTAGGAGAGAATTGCTATAGCAATTGACCAGATTCTATGTTAGCATTTTGTCACTTTGCTTGGGGGACCAAGCACGATGGGGTGATTTTATACTTAAGATTCTAGTTGGACTGTAGGAAGAGGCGTTGACACTGTATCAAGGCTGAATTTACTGGAAACCTCCCATGGAAGAGACCTGAAGGAGCTACTTACTGCTCAGAATATATTTCTTCACTTGATTCTTCCAACAACCTAGAAATAGATATTATTAGTGGTAATATCTATTAAGAGGCAAGTTAAAAACCAACCAATACCCAAGCTAGATTGGTCAAAATATACAGCGGAAGCTGGATTTTGGCTCAGACTTTTAGAGGTTTCAGTCCATGGTTGGTTGTCTCTGTTGCTCTGGGGCCTGTGTGGAGGCAATAGAGAAAGTGGGCTGAAGGGCAAATGCCCTTTGCTAGGATGTGGAAACCTGATAGGAAGAAGAGGGCTGGGGTTTCGGTGTCTTCTCTGAGGGCACATCTGCAGAGATCTAAAACGTCCCACTTAAACTGTCTGGCACCTCTGAATAATGCCAAGCCTTTAAAAATGGGAGCTTATGAGGAGGGGCATTTAAGCTTTAAAATACAGCGCTTGTCAACACTGCACTGTGTGCAAGTGTGGCTGGTAGGGATGGATATAGGGTTTGAAGTTATTTACAAAGGATTGATAGTTACAACCTTCTAATCAGAAGATATTTCCTCTCCCTCTCTCTTTCTCTCTCTCTCTCTCTCTACAGACACACACACATACACACACACAGGGTGGGGAGGGAGAAGAGAGTGGAGAGAGGGAGAAAAGAGACAGACGGGTGGAGGGGAGAGAAAGTGGGAAAGACAAAAGAAGCTAGAGTGAGAGAGGAGACAGATGAAAGAAGGGAAAGAAGGGAGGAGGATGGGAGAAAGAGCCCTAAGATGGAATTATAGGGGATGGTGAAAGGGAACAACAAGAGGCTGTGGAAGAAAGAAGAAACTGAAAAGTAAAGTGGAACTTTTTAACCTAATGGAACCCAGAAGAGGAGACTCTGCAGAAGAAGTGACTGCAGTGGTGATTGTTGATTTGATAAACCATCAGCATGAGCCCAGCTGAGAGAGCAGTTATAACACAGTATTACCTATAGTGGAGACAGCATCTGTTCTGCCAATGAAATTAGTCAACAGCAGCTTGCTACTAAGTCCATGTATGGTCAAAGACTGCTGTAAAAGAATGATGATGAAGGAAGGAGTCATGACAGAGAGAAGGAATTTGCCCTAAAACAAGTGATGTGACAGTGACTGCCCTCTTTAAAAGATTTTTATTAATTATTAGTGTGCATATGTGTATTGTGTGTGTCCCAGCATTGTACAGTGGGTGTACAGAGACCACAGGACAACTTTTTGGGAGTTGTTTCTTTTTTTCCATGGTGAACTCAGGGCATCTGGCTTATGCAGCAAGCATGTTTATCAACTGAGCCATCTCACTGACCCCTCTTTTTCTGATAGAGAAAACCCAAACCTGCTCATAAAGAGATATGACACAATCAGGAGGGAAGACACAAAGGGAGGGAAGGGAGAAAGCCAAAAGAAGACAGTGGAAAGAGAGGATAATACCCCTGTTCTTAAAATAGTTTTACTTGAAGACTTGTGTGGTTTCCAATAGTTGTTAAAACAAAGCTCTGTAAGCTATGTGGCTAAAAGATAGATATTTATTGTTTGTCACCACCAGAGGCTAGACTCCAAAACCAAAAGGCTAGAGTCTCCTCTTGAGACTTTCAATGTCTGTTTTTAGCTTCTTATGACTTGGTGGCATCACTGGTCCCAGACCTAAAATGTGTAGTTCATATTCTTATAGGGAGATAAGGTTAGAATTCTGCAAGCCAGTGTTTTGTGTATCATTATGTGAAAGAGTTTGAAAGATAATTTAGAATTTGCAAAATATATAAAAGCAAGCAATTAAAATAAGTCTAAATTGTATTCTAAGGAGCTTGGCATGGTAACACTCAGGAAGGTGAGGAAGGAAGGTCTCACATTTTAGGCCAGCCTAGCTATATAGCCAGATCCAGTCTAAGAAACCAAACAAAAACCCATCAAGATACACTAAACCAAAGAAACAAACAAAAAATAAATACAAATTCCAAGCCCAGTTTTTTTTCAGTTCTTGAAGCTATTACTTTAAAAAATTTTGATTACAGTCTAAATTCTGCAATCTAGCAGCAATAAACACAGATATAAAATTACAATCCACACAATCATTGTTTTTGTATCATTTCAATTAATACTTATTTTGAATTATGACTATTAATAAAACAATAGAACACTGAAGAATTAATATTTATAATTCTACTGGCAGATCAGATGAGCTCTCAGTTAAAATATCAAGCTTTGACTGTGGTAAATGCTATTCTTTATGCTACATGATGGATTAGGAAGCAGAATAGTTATGCACTTTGAGCAGCTAGTTCAATATGTAAGACAGGTACTGTCTAATTCCAGTGTGACATCTAATATAAACCCAAATGCTGAAAAAACACCCAGGGAAAATATAAACTACCCTTACATCTTTATGGCTATTACTTTTTCTGTTTATGAAAAAGTACTGGTTTTATGAATTAAATCATATGATTTTTCTCTTAGGTATTTCAATGTTTAACTCATATGGACCATAAATATACCACCTCAGATAAATATTTGATGTGGTCTTCTATAGGTTAACAAAATGCTTAGTGAGTACTTATGAACTAGGTATTCTCCTGAGCTAGATCACATCTAAATACAAAAGGGCTTCTTTGTCAGAGTTGATGATTTAGAACGGAAGATGATCTAGATACATAAATAATTACGGTTCAATGCAGTGAGGGTCTGTATAAAGTGCTATGGAAAAGATTAATAAAACACACTTAAATGAAACTTTCATTGAAACAGCTTCCACTGGAACCAGGTACTGGTCATAGAAATCAAGGTCTAGATACCAATTGTTCCCATGCCCTTGCCTAGAATTATTCCAGACACATAATCAAAGCTTTAGCAACATCATTTGTATCTTTTGTGGGGGACATGATCAAGTAAGCCTGTTTCCAGGAGTAAGAACATCAGTGACAGTATTCAGACACTGAAGATTATAACATATAGGCACAAGCTCATTGCTATGGCTGGAATGAGGCATACAAGGAAGGCAACAAAACATTACAAATGAGAACAGAAACTTTACAATTTGTTCTTTAAGAAAAATAGTTTTCAGTATCGAAGGATGTCAGCTAGGCAAGTTCTCCACTGTTGTGCTACGTCCTCAGGCTTGGACTCTGAATTTTGTCTTCCTCTTAGATCACTTTGGCAATAAAGGGTCAAATGCTGACTCTTTTCCCACTTCAATATACAGCCAATGGGACTGTCAGGATGACTTAGTGGTGGGTAAATTCACTTAGTTGCTAAGCCTAATGACCTGAGTTTAATTCCTAGAACCATAAGGTTGAAGGAGAGAACTGATGCCCATAATCTGTCCTCTGACCTCTGTATGAGCACTGTGGTATACATGTGCATCAACACAGAAACACACAACACACACACACACAGTATAATAAAAAAATAAGTACAGCTGGTAAGAAGGCTGAGGAAGTAGATAGTTGGTAGAGCTCTTCTCTAGCATACATGAGGCCCTGAATTTAATTCCTCATACTCTAATTATCGGACATATGTCTGTAATTCCAGCACTTCATAGGTAGAAGCAGGAGGATTACCCTTTGCTATATAACAAGTTTATAGACAGCTTCAGATACATGATATTCTGGCTCAAAATATTTCAGAATGATTTGTTTATATAATACAAACCATATGAATGGTCTGATAATATGTCTACCTATTGGAAAATATAAATCTTTGTCATTATTACTTTTTTTTTTTTTTTGGAGGAATGTGATGGGTCTGTGACTAGAAGTATTCAGGTGGTTAAGATACTGAAGGACCTTGCATAAGAGGAGTCTGAACTGTCCTGTTTGTGATTGGGAACTGATAAGTATTAGTTACCTCCTGAAAGTCATCACCGCTAAAGGAAAGGGACAATTGGTCACTTACAAAGTAGACCTTATCCTATTCATGTTCCTCTATTGCTTGCTACCCCCACCCTGTTCACTCTGCTCAGTTTCTTGGTTGCTCCCTCCAAATGGGGAGCAGTTCGCATGCACTTACTGCCATGATTAAGCCTTCTCTCTTTGGTGGGTATAAGGTTGTATTGAAGAGCACATAGCATGAAATATTTTTTTTTTGGTGATGGGGAATAATAAAACAATCAAATTGGACAGATGTTACTTATAGGACGATTGCATCAATGACTAGAAATGTAACTAGATGTGATAAGTGAGGACCCCTTGATGGGTGACTGAATGCTGATTGCATTTTTTCAGTTCATGTTCTAAATCTAGTGTACCAAGAGAGGTAACCCCCGAGTTGCGGGCTGTACCTGTGAGCCTAACCCTTCTTACACAATGATTTACAACCAGAGCCCTGAGTAGTCTGTGGCATGGGGGCATTTCCAGAACTGGAACTATTAAGTCAACAATATTATCGGGTGATTGGATTCACCACAAAGATGGAGACCCCATCACTGTCCTAAAAAAAAAAGACTGGTTAAAATCTGAGACTGTAAAAAATATGAGGTAAATGCTAACACTGGATTTCAAGTTCAAGCGGTTTTATGGCCAAATGTATTTGATGTAATTTTGATACTGAATTTTCACCTTTAACTACTTATTGTAAGTGCCAACTTCTTAAGAGAGGGATGGATGTTGGTCAGTGATGCTGTGAGCTCTAGTGAAGCACAAGGTTTAGTCTCAAGCTCTAAAACAATAGCAATAGCTAATTTGTATTGTTTTACTATCAGTCACAACACTGAATTTAGAACTGAATCACCTCTCAGAGGTGCCTGGCTTAGAATACAATCACCCTAGTAAAAAGGGAGGTCTTTGAGGGAACATGAACATTCAGACCATAGCAGGAGACTTTTGAGTAACCCAGGTAACAGTTAATGATGTCTTAGATCCTTGAATGAATGAGCCACTAAAAAGACAGTAGTCTGCCTCTCATTGAACAAATGTAACTTGCATGAGATGTCTGGATTAGATAAGTCTTCCCTGAAGAAGTAATGATTAAGCTATGATCTCAAAGAATAGGCAATAAATAAGATAAAAGAGTTAGGGTAGGAGTAGCAGAGGCACATACTACTTTACCCAAAAGAAAGGCATATACAAAGGTCCTGTGGTGAGAAAGTGCAAGTCGAGTTCTGAGAGCTGACAGATTTCTGATGAGACACAGCACAGAGTGCTGACATCTGGATAATTATTTGACATGCTCTAATTTTCCCCCTATGTAGTCTGAGGGAGTTAGGTCCTGTTTATTTTTTATTTCAGAGTTAAAGGAATTGAAACTTACAGGAATAAAGCATCTTGTTCAGAGTCAGATGGCTAAGAAATAGAAGAGCCACACCCTTGCTCTCTTGATCAGAATGTCAATTAAATGAGAACAGAGACCTTTCTCATCTGAAACCATGTCTTTAGGAATAAGAACTCTTGACAGATGCTCAGTATTTGCTGAATGAGTGAGGGAATGAAGGCAATCAGGATGCATTTCCTCCAAAATTCATGATTGAAGCCATTCTGGTGCAGGCTTGTATGTACAGGTACAAAGTTGAGCTGTCAGAATGTTTTTTTTTCTAGAGATTTTGAAAGGGGCCAGTGCTTGAGGTCAGAGCAGCTTAAAGGAGTGAAGCAAAGACCTTGCTGAGGGTGGACAGAGCTCTGAGGCATGTGCATTCTCAAAGCAGCCTACTAGGAGCTAGTGCAGAGGAAGAGGGTGATAGGACTCAGCTCAAGAGGGCTTCTCAGCACTTGGTCTGTGGATCTTTCTGCTGCACAGGCCACCAGTCACTTTCACTGGCTATCCCATGTCCTGTGGGGATTTTCTCACAGGTTTCCTTCAGTTCTTCCCTCTCTCCAAAGTATTTTCCCCATTGGGTTCTCTGATATCTTGAGATGCGCAGAACTTTTGACATGTGGTTCTGAGCCTGCCATTGAGGTGTGTGGCTTTATGTTTGCCCAACATAAGTGTTTCTCAAGCTCTGCTTGCCAGACACAAGCCTCCTGCTCTCCTTTGCTTCAGTTCACACAACACAGCCCTTTCACTAGCTCAACCACTTTCTTTTACTTTTTGTTGTAGAAGAAAAACTGTGCCCTCTGTTCTTCTGAGGAGACTTGTGTTTTTGAAAATTCTATCACCACCAGTGATGTGTGTGTGTGATTCCAAAATTCTTGTTTTGCCTCTTTTTGGCCTTGGTCAAGTTATTTGTCTTTTTTAGAGTCTCAATGTCTTTTCTTTTGTTTTTAATTAAAATATGATTACATACTTTCCCCCTTTCTCTTTCCTACAACCTCTCCTAATTTGCCCACATTTTCTCAGATCCATGGCCTCTTTTAATTATTATTTTTTGCATATATGAATAATATGTAAGTAACCTGCTGAGCCCATTTAGTGTTGCTTGCATATGTGTTTACAGGATAGGCCACTTGGTATTAGATAATCAATTGGGGGCTCATCCTTTGGGAAGAAGACATTCTTCCTCTCTCAGTAGTTATGAATTGCTTGTAGCTTTTTATCTAGGGGCAGGCTCTGGTGGCATGTCAAGTGGTGTTGGAAGTTTTTGGATCTCACTTAGACAGCCGTGTTGTGAGATTTCATAACTGTAGCTTCTGCCAGGCTTTCTGGTCCTCTGCGCAATTGTTTTCTTATTATTTTATTTTTTAAAAGTCTCTCTTCCTTTCCTTTCCCCCCTTCCCCTCTCTCCCTCTCTGTACCTGCCAAAATAAGTGTAGAGGTTAGAAGACAACTTGTAGGAGTCAGTTCTTACCTCCTACCTGTGGGCTCTGGGAATCAACCTCAGGTGATCAGTCTTGGGAGCCATCTTGCCAGCCCATTAACCTACAATGTTTCTTCTGCTAAACTTACTTTTGGAGTGAATCTGTTCTGGCAGTGCCTATTTGTATATATCATAAGCTGGGCAAATATTCCAATACTGGATGTGATCACTAAAACTTATATGTACAAATTATTAATATTTCTTAAGACAAATTTCCTCATCTCTGCTAAACTCCAGACTGCTTTCTTCCTGTTATGATCAAAACCTCTTTAAAACCCCATCTTTGCATTTTTATCTGCATTTCTTTACTCTCTGCCTATAAAAACCTAACTTTAGTGAATCTGCTGACTTTAAGGCCACTGAATATTCTTAACTTCCATATTTGTTGGTTTTTTTTTTTTTCAGTTCTCATCCTTTTCACTCAGTGGCCATTGATGTTATTGGCTAAAAGTGACTCAGCATAGTCCTTAACATGTAGTAGATACGCAGAAGGTTTTAGTAAGTAAATGGGGCTGTCTTTTGTTGTTTTACATTAATTCATTTATTTTAAATATAGTCTTTTCCAGGTTTAGTTTTTTCTCTGCTACTTTCTCTTCTTTCTTGTTGTGCCCTTTAACGCTACATGAATGAATCTCACACCTCCTCCTCCAGCTCCATCCTAGGCTTCAGTTCTGCCTGCCAAGTGAGAAAGTCAGAGTCAAAGGCAATAGTAAAAGCTTGGAAGTCATATCAGAGAGAATGCCTCAGGTAGTGCTCCAGAGCATGACTAAGGCTACAGCTTCATTCTCAGTGACATAGGAAGCCACTGAGGGAGTCAAGAGAGAAACAAGGTGGAATTTCTGTTTTTAAAATGAATTATTCTTTTATAGGAAGAATAGGCTACAGAAAAGCAAGTATGAAACTTGGACCCTTGCCATCAGGAAGATGCCAAAGTGTTTAGATGAAATGCCTGGCTTGGACTAGAGCAGAAGCAGTAGGAAACGGAGTGTGCTATGTGTGCATAGATTAGAGGGAAAGAACCCCTCTAGAGTTAGTCACTTTCTCCTCCACTGGGGCTTTGTGAGTTGGCAAAATCTTTCCTCGAAGGTGCCGTCTTTCTCAGTAGCTATAGTCAAGTGCCCATGGCTCAGTGAACAGGGTTCCAGCTGGATTTGCAGCCTACTCCCTTCTATGTGGGAACATCCTGGTATAATGGTTAAGTGAAATAATGATGTGTTGCCATCATGAAGAGGAGGAAAGTGAATGATAAGATATACACTTAAAAAGGTGTGGGAGGCAATGAGCCCCAGGGATACACCTGTGTTACCTCCCCAGCGCTGAGATTATAAATTTGTACCATCACAACTGGCTTTTGACGTCGTTTTGGGATTGAACTCAAGTCCTAATGCTTGCATAGCAAGTACTCTATCTACTGATCTATCCCATAGTCTACACCATACCTCAATCTAATTTGTTTTCTATTGTTTTATCCTCATCCAGGCCCTTATCACTTCTCATGTGTTTAATATCTCCAGTACATTTTAAGAGCAGGATGACTCCTTCTTTATTCCAATAGTATGGTGATTTGAATAAAAATGGACCCCATAGGCCCATAGGGAATGGCACTATTAGGAGATGTGGCCTTGTTGAAGTAGATGTGGTTTTGTTGGAGGAAGTGTGTTACTAGAGGGTGAGCTTTGGGCTGGTTGACTTCCTGCTGCCTGCTCAGCACCTTCTCCAGCACTATGTGTGCCTGCATGCTACCATGTTTCCCCGCCTTGATTAATGGAATAAACCTTTGAACTATAAGCTAGCCCCAATAAGAGTTGCCCTGGTCATAGTGTCTCTTCATAGCAATAGAAACCCTAACTATGACAAGCAGTTTCTGACATGATACACCTCTCATTTGGTGTTTTTGATGGAGACAAAGAACAGACTGTTTCATGGCAGTCTTTTTACACATATCATTATACTAAATTCTCAAGGCCTAACAGTTCACCATGCCAACAAGAGTCAGTCATCACAGCTTATTTCTATAGCTAGGAGACCTGAGCTAGTGATTGTAAAGCCACTGAGTGATTTATATAACTTGAAAGTGGATTTGGGGGACTTTGTACAGTATTAGTGTCATCTGAGAGGCTGATTGCCATAATGTGCCTGTTCTTATGTAGCTAACCTAACTACAAGGAGAACTTTTAAAAATCCCTTTAATTTGTGCTCCTTTCAATTACTCAGTGATATCGTGAAATGTGGTGGTGCTGTGGAGGAGGTCCGTCAAGGGACTGTTGCCAGGTCCTCCACAGCAGCAGTATGGAGATAGGAAGCCACGGGTTCCTCTCACAGTCTGCAGCCCACTGTGCTAGGGGCACACACAGAAGCTGTGCTAATTGCCAGCTTGTTTTCCATATGGTTCCATTTTAATGAAGCATATTTGATACAGATGGTTGGAAAGTAAGCCGGGCGATGTCTAAACTGCTCTGATCCCTACCACACTCCCACCCCAGCAGCAAGTGCTTCTGTAAACTATCTTCATTCACAGCCTCTTTTTAAAAGTTGAAATGGGACCCAAGTTAACCAAAACATTTCTCCTTCATTCATGTTTGGTCTCTGAAAAAGAAAGGGTTCAAAGAGCAATCACATTTCTTCCAATTGTAGGTCATAATTACACTCCATCTACAGTTATTTTGTTCTGTGGGGTCTCTGCATCATTATTAGGGCTCTTTCTGATCATACTCAGGTGTAGTAATGGGCATTTAAAAAGATTATCTCAAGACTGGGTACACCAGGTTACACATTTAATTCTAGCACTTGGGTGGCAGAGGCAGACAGTTCTGTGAGTTGAAGGCCAGCCTGGTCTGCATAGAGAGTTCCGGGCCAGCCGAGGTTACAAGTTAAGACACTGCCTTAAAAATCAAAACAAAACAAAAACAACAACAACAAAAAGATTACCCACAGGGGTGAAATCAACAGTAACAAATGTGGAAACTAGTGTTGTTCACATGAAAATACATTTTTAAAAAAATATAAAATAGAACAAGTACAGGTTATAAACAACCAGTATATAGTTTCTTTTAAAATATTATTTATTTTTATGTATATTTTGCTTGCATATATGACTCCACACTAGCTGTATGCCTGATGCCCATGGAGGCCAGGAGAAAGCATTGGTTCTACTGGGATTGGAGTTACAGACAATTGTAAGATGCCCCTTGGGTGCTGGGAATGGAATTCCAGTACTCTGGAAATTCAGCCATTGGACTTAACATTGAGATACCTCTTCAGTTCCTGTACATTTTCTGTATCTTATGCAATAAAATTATATTTACTAGGCATTAATATTAAACTAGAGATGAAATTAAGGATAAACTGCTCGGTAATACTACAAAAATATTTTTTTCTTTCTTTCTTCTTCAAAGGTAAGAATATCAATATACAGTCATTGTGTTTATATTAGAGCTTTTGAGGGAGTTAAGATGTGTTATCGTGTTTAACATTGATAAGTTGTTGTTCTTTGAGTATTCTATTTTTCTCTGCTTATAAACTAAAAGTGCATAATTATCTTCATATTTTCAAAAGAATATAGATAATGCCCTTGACAGAACTGAGGCTGAATTCTGCAAAGCAAAATGGAAGACATGGTCTTGAGTTTGCATCCATTTTGCTGTTATTTCTTCTTCTTCTCACATTGTCACTAAAATAATCTCTTTGTTATCTGAATTAGACATCTGTTGACTAGCTGGGCCTCTTTACCTGATTGTGTGAAAAGTCTTGGCTGAATCTGTTAGACTTTGGAGGCCCAGGAGTCTGTTTAGTGCTACTGAGCTTGAAAGACATAATGTCCTTGGTTTGTTGTCTCTTTTTATGGATGCCTCTGATAAATAGCCCTTATGTAGATATGGATTAGGCCAAGGATTACTATATTTTAATCAATATGTAGCCCAAAGGATTAATTAAGTCTTACTAGGAAACAATTTCTAATATTCACAGAGAGGTTGAAATGCAGTACAAATTTAAAGTAATTTTTTGCTTGACTTGTTCATCTTGGTGCAGATGATCTGGAAACTGAAGAGAAATTAGTTTAAAAAAATACCCCTTCTCCCAAGAAACTAGTTTGTCAGAAATCTTCTAGAGTCACACTCTTGACTTTCCTTTACTGCTTCTCCTCAGCTATCTTTCTCTGGACAGAGCAGATAGCATTTGCTCAAAAGCACATGAATGTGTGTGGGAAGCTGTGCCCAGCACATCCCTCTACCATAGAAACTGTCACTTAAATAAATGTCAGAGCCAATGTTGAAATTTTATGAGGATGGAGAGGAATGTACATTTTCACTTTTTAAAAAATACTTCCCTTTGAAAAACATAGTTTGTCACTGTTGTTTCATGTTGGAAGATTTTACTAAGTTTCCTTTCATTACCCATGGAAAGCAAATGCCATCCAAAACTAGACAAGAGAATGCAGCAAACTACCTCCCTTTAAAAATTCAACCCAGATGTCCCTCAGTTGAGGAATGGATACAGAAATTGTGGTACTTTTACACAATGGAATACTATTCAGCAATTAAAAAGGAGGAAATCATGAAATTCACAGGCAAATGGTGGGACCTGGAAATGATCATACTGAGT
>CM053758.1:21966843-22001176 GCA_028658305.1 Pachyuromys duprasi
CCCCTCCAAGTCCACCAACAGGGGAGGACCTCCTTCCCTTCCATCCAACCCCAGCTCATCCTGACTCCTCAGGGCTGGCTGCAATGTCCTCCCCTGGGATCTAGCCAGTCTGTCACTCCCCGGCTTGTATGGGGGAGGGTCAAAGAGTCAGCCATCAAGATCATGACTGAAACAGTCCCTGTTTCCCTGAATAGGGTCTTCAGTCCTATACCTAGCTATCATGGGACCCATCTGTGCGGGGGTTCCCGGCCACATCCACACATGGTCCTTGATTGTAGAAACCGTCTCATACAAGACCCCTGTGCCCGGCTCAGTTTGGTCTTTGTGGAGCTCTTCAAACCTTTCCTTTAGTTTTACTTTTCTTTTTAAAACAGTAGCATCAAGAATTGTTTAGAGGGCCTTTAAGATACTTCAGGATATCCCATCCTTTTGTGAGGAAAGTGAGAATAGGTCAGCTGCAGAGTAAACTATGAGGGGTAATTTGAAATGTGCATTTGCATGCTTAGAGAATTAAATGAAGATCCCTTTGCCCGAAGATATGGAAAATAAATTTGAATTATTGGAAATATCTGTGTCCTAATATCTGTAAAAAGTCTAGGATATTGTGTTCTACAACTATATTAGTATTTCTTTTGTAAGAGTAGTTGGGATGTTTAACATTTTAAAGAAAAATACAATCAGATATGAGAATTAACTTATTCTATCTATCTATCTATCTATCTATCTATCTATCTATCTATCTATCTATCTTTTTTCTTCCAAATTAAGTTATGGCAAGTGTGCAGTAAAATCTGTTCCTTCTCTTCTTTCCCTCAACTGCATTCTGGTCTTATCTGATTCTATCACGCTTTGTTTTTGTATTGGTCCTCTTGGATATGAGGACCCTTTTAAAGCCCGAAGAATAAGATGTTATTTGTCAGGCAAGAGCCTGAACTGACTTCCTTACCCCACCACCTCAGTTTTGCTGAGTTAGTCATATTCCAGCTCTGTATCTAAGCTTTCAGGTATACTGCCCTTTGATGGGCTAGGGCAGGGTATGGATGGCTAGGAGGCAATACAGGTTCAGTGTGGATGAAATGCCAGGTACACATTTTGCTATCACTTTTCTTGTTAATTAGATCATCATGGTTAGTTTTAGAGTATTAATACCCTGCCTTTTAAAATTTATTTTTATTTTTAGTGTACTTGGATTTAAAGTGTTTGCTTATTTGGTAGTTTCTTTGAACCACTATGATATTCTGAATCCTGTGTTATTACTTAGCTTTGTCATTAGAAGCAACTATGACTGGGGAAGTAGCTTAGTGATCATACACCTGTTTAGCATGCAAGGTACTCTTTGTTTGATCCCCAATACCATATAGATAAGTAGATGGTAGATGGGTAGATGGACAGACAGACTGACCAGCTCATTTTTTTCTCTTCAAATGGGAGACTTCTTTATATTTCATAGCAAGTCCTACATTTAGGTAGGTGAGTTTGTTCATTATGTAGAGGCATCAGATTTACATGAGGGTTTCAACTGTGGACCTTATTCCACAGTTCAGAGTAAGGCAGACAGGGTTGTTCCTATATTATCTTAGACTTCTTGTCTTCTATCCTGCCCACCTTGCTGCCAACTTAGATTTAAAGTGTTTGGTTATTTGATAGTGTCTTTGCATCATTATGATATTCTGTTGTAGATTATATAGCACCCCAAAAGGAGTAAAAATCCAAAACAAGCCCCAAACCTCGGGTTTTTTATTTGCCTGGAGTGCTTAGCAGATGGTGAGTGTCCAATAAATATTTGGTCAGTGATTAACTAATGTGTGAGTAAAGTGGAAAATGTTGACAGGAGAGGAGTGGCAAGTTACAGAAGCATCTAGTGCTGTTCACACTTAAAGTCTAGATTCCACCATTAACTGTCATTCATTGAATTGGTGCAGCCTTTTCTTTTTTCCCCGATCTTAAATTACATTATTTATAAAATTACATATATATGTATGTATTATATTTATATCACTGCCCTAATTTTCTCTCTTCTCTCTACTCTATCTACTTCTCAAATTCAAGACCCCTCTTTCTTTGTTATTGTTTCACACACATGAATACATACATAAATACAACCTGCTGAGCCCATATACTGTTGCTTTTGTGTATATGTTTTAGGGTTGGCTACTTGGTAATAAATAATCAGTTAGGGGTTCATCACTGAGGAAGACCTATTGTCTCTCTCAGCAGTAATGAATTGCCTATACCTCTTTATCTAGATGTGAGGCCCTGTGAGATTTCCCCATCCACATTGTGGTATCAACTGTTGTTGTCATTGTTACAGTCTTGTTTAGGCAGCCATGTTGAAATTTTATGGATGTAGCTTCTCTGTTACAGGCGCAATTTCACAGGGGAATTTCTGATCTTCTGATTTCACAGTCTTTCCACTCTTTCTTTCATGCTGTTCCCTGAGCCTTAGATTTAGGGGTTCTGATGTAGATGTATCTGTAATTTGAGCAAATTTTTAGACTTTTCTAGATAGCATAAATTGCTATCTGTTGTCCCCAAGTGTTTTCAGTTTTCAAGTCTGTTTGGGAATCAGTGGGATCCTATAGAATGTCACAAGCAGTTCCAGACACATCATGGAAAATTCTGGATCTGTTCCTTTGAAAAAAGAAATCGTGCTAGAGACATGATGTTGGCCAGTAGGAAAGTCACCATTTTTGTCTGCAGGAAGGGAAGCAGAAGTTGTTAGTGAATTAACTACT
Source organism: Pachyuromys duprasi (assembly GCA_028658305.1). NCBI lineage: Eukaryota > Metazoa > Chordata > Mammalia > Rodentia > Muridae > Pachyuromys > Pachyuromys duprasi. The sequence goes on from CM053758.1 coordinate 21,969,579, forward strand.
TGTCTACATGTGGCTCTAAACAGACAGGTGGGTTTTCAGCCTTACCACTGTAGTGGATCAGCCAGAGCGCCATAATCACATTGACCCACTTCCAGTGTTTATGGGATAAATTCTGTGACCTTGTCCATTGCTCCTGGAGGGGAAGCCACTTTCTTCAAAGAGTCGCATGCTAGGACAAATACACAGTGAAGGCACCTGCTAAGCTTTCCTTTGAATATTTAAAAAAATCAAAGGACTGTCCAAAATCTAATCTCTGCCATGTTCCTTGTGTCCCAGCTGCCTTAATGCAGCAACTGGTATACTCAGGAGACACTTTCTTTTTATATTTTTTTTCCTATTATATTTCTCAGTACAATACCATTTAGATTTCAGAAATTCTGGAGGTTTGCTAGAGTCCCTCATGATTGGTCATTTATTCTGCTTACATAGTCCATGGTGTATTTGTGCAAATGGTAGATGTTTTATTTACTGGCCACAGGGAAACAGAAATCTTTGTGAACACCCAGTTATTTTTATGGGGAGGCAGTATAGATTTTACCTGCCCAGTTAAGCAGATAATTCATATGGCTTCTCAGATATTAAAAGTACTTCCCATTATAGGGGAGGCTTTTTCATATTTTATTATTCATTCGCTGAAATGTAAATAATAAAGAACATATATCTTGAGCATCTTTGGCATGTAATGCTGGCCACAGATTATATATGAGAAGTACCATTCTTCATATATTGCAAATATTTTGATTGCCACAGTATGATAGCATATTTTATTTATAGCTCTCAAAAATTTCCAGTTTTGAATAATACAATGCATTAAAAATTTAGGACATTAAAAATAGCTTTTAAATATATAGTATCTTCATCCAAAAATTCTCTTGATACTTAGAACCAGCTAGTATTAGAAGCCTCCTGTATTTTTGCAATTGTGTTTCATAGCAGCACTTCTTTGGATGTTTCTGACAAACATATTCACTTATAAGAATCTGGTGTGTTGTCAGTGGAGGCCAGTCCCTGGTAGTCTGTGATCTCACTTTACCTGAACTCTTGCTGTGTTTTCTATCTCTCCTGTTGTGCTTGTCAGAATTGGTCTTTTTGGTGGTTTTTGCAAACAGTCCTTTTTGTCAGTTTCTGATAAAATTTCTTTCTATCAAGCAGGTATATTACATCTAATCCATCTTAAATGATATACATGGTTATATAATTCCCACTATTCAATAAGCACACAGTTTGCAATTATTGAGCAAATTAATTAAGCATTATTTTAATATACCAATACTCATAATCCTTTCATATAATGCACTAAATTCCCACTGGTCCTTTTACAGCCAGCTTTGCTTATATACACTGCTTGCTTTTCCATGTTATCCCTTGAATTAGGCAAGAAGTAAAGAAATAATTTGCAGAAGAATTGAGTAAAACATCTTTAAAATGTAAAGTGCTTTATATATCCTGAGATGCTGAAGAAAATCTGGGGCTTGTGATGGAGTGGGGGAAGAGAAGGAATTGTCATACGAACCTCACTCATCATCATCATACTCTGTTCATCCTACTGGAGGGTTAGGGCTGCACCATCAGTCATGCTGTTTATGCCCTCTTAACACCGCACTTTGCGCACAGTGCCTGAAACATATGCACAACATAAATGTGGGAGTGATCTTGATGTTAGTGAAAATCATCTCTGGTCCCTTAGCAATTCCATCCTTCAATGACTTTACTCTCCTCAGATTTTCTTGCATTGTGCCATTCCATAACACACAACTTTCTAATGTGTGAATTGAATGACTGTTCCAACTGAAGGTATAAATAGTCAATAGTAGTTTTATGTTTTAAATTAAATTTTTATTTTGTGTGTGTGTGGGGGTGTGTCAGAGGGCAACTTGATGGAATCAGTTTTTTTCTTCCACCATGTGAGTCCTGGGGATTAAACTCAGTTTGCCTGGCTTGGAGGCAGGCACCGTTATCTGTTGAGCCATCTCACTGGCCCTAAATGCTAACTTGATGTACTGTTCTTTTGTGACATGTGTATTTAAAAGTGTCTATACCTTTCAGTTAAAGTTAAGATAAAAGTTTGAGGCCAGCCTGGTGTACATAGTGAGTTCTAGATCAGGCAAAACACATAGTGAAACCCTGTCTTAAAGAACAAAAGTGACAAAGAAGTTAGCATAAATGGTTAAGTTACATGGACTATTTATTCAAAGTAAAGGTTTGTTTGACACCAGAGGGAGGTTTCTAAGCAGTTTTTTGTAGATCTTGGAGCATGTTAATAGAAAAATTTCAAGATGGCAGTTTGGTGTAGTGGTGCATGACTGTAAGCCCAAGCTGAGGCAAGAAGATCAGGATTTAAATGCCAGATTAAGCTATAGGGCCAGACTCTATCTCAAACAAACAAACAAACAAACAAACTCAAAAAACTTTTCACAAAATCAAAACAAACATGACAAGATGAATATATATGTATGCCTCTGTTAGAGCTTTGTGAGTGTTATATAAATTTAAATTTAGGAAGACAAAAGGTTTTTTCTTTCTTTCTTTTTTCTTTCTTTTGTTCATCTTTGAATCCACAGAACTGAAGTTATCAAAACAAGAATTGTTGGTTCATAGTTTTGTCCTAAGGATGTCTAGAAACAACTCAAAGAAGCCTTTGCCCTGCAGCTTCTATTAAGATAAATAGTTTGGAATTGCCCCCACCTATTACATCATTATAGTAATTATTAGAAAAATGTGCTCATGTATTATGTTGTTTCCTGAGGTCCCTATTCAGCATTCCTCTAGCTTTCTCCTAGGAAAAAGCCTTTTATATGCTGCAGGTAGCTAAGGTAGAAAGGTCCTGATTCTGCCCAAGTCCTAGGGAGTAGATATTCCATGCACCTGGACACAGAGATTAACACAGAAACAAACTTATTGTCTTAGTCATGACAGAAGGACTCAATTTTGGGGTATTTTTTCCAGTTAGTGGGAAGAAAGCATGGAGTTTACTAACATAGAGATGCTAGTAGTCACTTTTCACAAGGGGTAATAGACCAGAGACTGACAGAGAGAGACAGAGAGATATACAGAGAGAGGCTAGTTTTTACTTAGATCATCTTAGTACCAAGTCCCACTGTCAGAAGGCAGGATTTCTCATTTATTTGAACATGTAGATTACTTTTATAATGCCATTTTTAATTGGTTCTAATCACTAACAAAAGTGTTGCAATAAATGTAACCGCAGGGCCACATGGAACAACTGTTGGTGTTCACTGACTCACCTGATATTGTGGTTTATTTACTATGCTTCACTTTCCAGCAGTGTGAAGGAGTGTGGGTGATGTAATGAAAGTCATTACTGTTTAAACAGCCACTGACAGATGATTTTATTAGCATTGTCAAAGAATAGAATGCAAACAAGATGATATAGCTAGATAAATTTCAGACTTTCAGTTTATGTTATTTTGAAAATAGAAAAGTTTATGGATTTTTCTTCCTCTTTGGTTAAAAGTATAGCTTTCCTTTCCTTAAATAAAAGAAGTTGAAATTTGATTATGTATTTAATATTAACTTCTCTGTTTCAGTTTGACATTTTTGTTAGATGCCTGCCTTCTATAAGAATGGGAGCCCTGTACTTCATCTGCTTATGTGTGACATTTTCATATGCTAATCCCATTAATTAGTATATAATTCTACTTAAGATCAACTGTAATGGATGTGCTTCAAATTAGAGATCTTACTAGTTAAAAAAAAACAAAACAGGAATAAGTGCTTTAGTACAGATTTTGATGCTTGCCTGGAAAAAATAATCTGCATTTTGTTGTAGATGGTGATTAATATTTACTATTGATATTCTTTTATTAATGTTGCTGTCAATCCCAAACAGCTGTATACCCAAATCACCACACAGAGATTATGATTTATTTAATTAACCTAGAACACAATGCTGGACAATAGTTACTCCATCCTAAGCCTCTAAGCCCTCATAGTTTCCTAATATTTAGATTTCTCACATTATAGTTGCTTTTAGTGATATATTAGGTCCAGTCCATCTCTTCACGTCGTTTCCAAGATCTCTCTCCCAGCTCTGGTCTCCCAGCTCCCTTCTGCCCTTCTCTCCTCCTCTGCCTCCCACCTTCCTGTCCTCTGGCTCCTCCCTCTCTTCCTGCTTCTTTTCTATTGCTCAACATTATGTCTGGTTGCTTATTTTGGCATGTTTACACAAAGTTTAGACAGGTGATGCTCAGAATAAGTATCACAATGCAATGTTCAGATTGAAACCAGAGAGTGGAGGAGAGATCAGCATTTGAATGAACAAGTGTATACGCTCCAAAAGAACATCATACCAACATCATTTGAGAAAAAAATTATTCTCCAAATGTAGCCATGAAGAGTCTATTTGTTTTTTATGCATTATATTTAATGGGGATGTGTATATATATATATAATTTACCTATCCTTTTAGGCGTCCTTTATTTACCTATTTTAATGTGAACTGAAATACACACAAAAAGAGACCAGGCTAATATGTGCTTCTCTTAAACATACACTGGTCCTTTTTGTTGTAAGACTTTATTGCTTGAAAGTTAAAAACATCATCAGAAATAGCATCCCACCTTTCTTGATTTTTCATGAGTACATTCTTGATAAAATTTGTTCTTTTTCACCTTGCATGCCTTAAGTGCCACTGCTATATGTTGGCCATTTTCTCCCTGGGCCTGAGAGGTACAGCCTTTAGATCTGACAATCTCAAACAGAAGTCTCTGGGGTGTGGAGGTTTAAATAGGACATGATCTTACTCAGAGTTTGGAGTGCTGACTACTAGTTTTGAAGAGTAATACTCACATAAGAGCCATTTAGGGTCAAGCCCAATCTCTTCACCCTGTACTTTCTTCCAGAGCACGTTTGGAAGACATTGTCATTGAACCCTAGGGTAGAGTTTCTTGGAGATAGTGGATTTCAAGTTTTATTTCTAGCCATTAAGCAGAATGTACCTTTTCTCAAATGACCCAATATTTTAACCCAGAGCAAATCACACTAAAAATGGACAAAATTGTGAGGTTGGGCCTGCTATGACACAAGTCTCATCCTCTCCTTTGAAACTTTAATGTTGTCTTCATTTTTCATAGTTCACTATCTGTCTTCCTTATCTCCAAATTGCTGACAGGAAAGAATCACACAAGAAGACCATACGGCTTTGTTATTACTTGTTTAAGCATTCACATTGCAAGAATGAGGAGAAAAGAAGAAACCTTGTGCACCATGCACAAGTTTCCAGACCTTCCTCATGTTCTTGCTGTTGTTTTGTTTCTTGAGACTTTGTCTTATGCTCATAGCACAGACTGGTCTCAGTTTCTGGGCAGTCTTCCTCCCTCAGCTTTCAGGTGCTGGGATTAAAGATATTCCCTGTCTCAGGTTGTGTCTTTACACTCAGATCATCAGTAGCAATGGGACATCTCTGTGATTCTAAGTTAGTTTTTACATAATGTTGTACACTGTCTTCTCCCAGATTGCTCACCATGTCCACACAGATGTGCATGAGACCCCAAGTGTGTCTTACCTGACTTGGGTGATGCCTGATGTTTTATTATATATTTAAAAACTAGTTACAGTTTATATTTTATTTTTTTAAAATCATCTTGTTTGACAAGTTATAATTGTTTGTAATTTGAGGGTACGCAGTGTATGTATGTAGTGTGAAATGCTAGAATTAAGCTAGTTAACATACCTGCCACCTTCCATTCTTAGCAACTATAACTGCCACCTAAGTGCAACATTGGCTTTTGACCCAGAACTACTTTCTGGGTTGCCATCCTAGTCTGTATGCATAGTGCTCTGCTTCTTTACTCTGAGTGTTTTTGAAAAAGAACATGTGGTCTTTGACACTGCAGCCAGGCCTTTCTCTTCCCAACAGCCCTGGGGTATTTCTTCCAACTGAAGGTTTTCTTCTTTTCCTGTTGCTGTCTTCTATGGGAATGCATGCTGACATTCTCTCAATAACTATGAACTGTTATGAAGGCTTCTTTTCTCTTAGAATTCTTTGATTTCTAAACATGCTATTACTGGCAGATTTTCTGAACCATGTAGAAGCAGCAGCATAGAACCTACCTTCTTTCAGTTTCAGAATTGGTTAAAATTGAAAAATGTTTTGCATCTGTGTTCATAACTGGGATTAATTGTAATTTTTTCTTTTTAAGATGTCTGCATTTTGCTTTGGAATTAAGAACACTGTAGCAGGGTGCAGTGGCACATGCATGTAATCCCAGACCATAGGAGGCAGAGGTAGGCAGATCTCTATGAGTTCAAGGCCAGTGCAGCCTACAGAGCTAGTCTAGGACAGCCAAGGCTACACGGAGAAACTATGTCTGTGTTGGGGTGGGGGGGGGAAGGAGCACTCTAGCCTTGTAAATTTACTTGAGTGTCATATACCTGTTAGCCTGCAAAGGACTCCTGACATTAGCTTTCCTTGGAGGCCTTTGTACTTTAAATATACACTAGTAGAGGGATTATTTTATCCTTAAAGGATTTGGAAACATCAGTTTAACACACTGTTGCTGGTGTTGTCGTTGTTGGGGGGACAGTTAGGATAGAGAAGATAGAGAAGTCTGGGTGGCTTCATTGGCCACTACAATATCAGGCTTACTGTTTTGTTTCTGTCTTTAGTTATTTCTTGTGAGGCTTTTAGAACAGTCCATTGGGAATAGGAGAACACTAGGCTCGAAAAATATCGGTGAAGGTGTTAACTAAACAGAAGGTTCCTGTACCCAGTGGGAGTTCATCTGAGCTCTCCTCAAGCTCTGTACACAGTGGAAACTGTAGTTTCTCTCTCAGGCCCCTCCCCTCTCAGCCCAGCTCCTGGTCATGCATGCTACCCCTGTTCCTGCGAGTATTTTCTTGGGGCCAGCTTCAGCCCCATTTTGTCTCTACCTCTGGAGAAGTAGCTGTGGTTGGTTCCTCTCCTCCTGTGAAAAAGCAGACGGATGCCAGTATGTGAACTCTCAGATTTGGGCTTCATGAGTATTGTGTTATGGCCACTGAGGTAGTTTCTCACAAATGAGCAAACGAACTCATTGTTTTGAATCCTCATCTGTTCTAAAATTGTGACAGCTTTAATCAGTGCAGTCTTTGAACTTGTGCTACATGCAGGTACTGGATACTCAGAGCTGACTGTTCTTCCATTTTCCATATTCTCCTCTATGCCTCTTTCCTTTTCTGATACCACGTATTTCTGTTTCTCTTTCACTTTGCCTCTCGGTCAAAGCAAAGAGTCTTTTAATGGAAATTTCAAGATAAGGTCACGTTCCTTCCTGAGAAGAACTGGCCCAGCTCTGTGAGCTCGGACTATTCGTTTGTTTAGAACCCAGTGTCAGTGAAGGCACAATGCTGCTCTGACTCTTGCAGGGCCTTGTTTCCTTGCTCTATACTGTGGTCTTGGATTGCTACCCTCATGACAGAGACTGGAGGAAGGTGAGAGGGTGGAGCATCAGACCATGGAAAGCCTGTGCGAGCTGCATGCTTGTCTGATGCTATTTTTGTTGACAAAATGCATACCATAATTTAGGGCTTTGATTTAAAACAAAATCATTATTAAAGTAAGTTATAAATTGATGCAGAAGAGCAAGAGACACTTAAATGGACTTTATTATGCTATGTTTTTCGCCACTTGGGTAAATTTCAGGATAGCTTTCTCAAAGCACTTCCCTTATAATTTTTTTTAGATGTAGTTGTAGGCTTTGCTGATCTTTATGTATTTTAAATAATATTTTAATTATTTATTTGAAAATTTCATACAATGTATTTTGATCTTATTCACCTCCTTACCACCACTTCTCCCAGTTCTACACTTGCCTCTCTATCCAAAGAAGTTGTGGAACCCCAGCCCCGCCCACTTCCCTCCCCGACTCCCTAACAAGTTGGCTTTGTGTTGGCCAGCTAGTCTTAGGACTGAAGCTTACCCTGAAGTGTAGTCAGTAGACCAGAGGTCATACCTCTAAAGAAAACCCAATCTGCCTGTGTTAGTTACATTTGTATTGATGAGACATTGTAACCAAGGACACTTACTAAAGAAAGATTTATTCCGGGCCTACAGTTCTAGAGAGACAGGGATACATCACCGTCCATGTGTAGAGCAAGGTAGCAGGCGACAGCATCTGAGAGCTCACACGCCATCCACAACAGGAAGCAGAGAGTGCACAGAGGAGGGTGGGAGGCCTCAAACTCTTCCTAGTGTCAGATCTCCAACAAGGCCACACTTCTTAATCTTTTCCAAAGAGTTCTACCAACTGGGGACTACGTATTCAAACAGATAAACTTCTACGAGCATTCTCATTCAGATCACCACATTCCATTCAATGGCCCCCATCGTCTTGCGGTCATATCATGCAAAATGCACTTAGTCCAATTTCAAAAGTCCCAAAGTCTTGTACAGTTTTAACACTACTCACTGTGCTGGCTGTTTTAGAAGCTCACAGGAGAAAGTATTCAGTAATGCTATAGGATCGGATTTCCCTTGCCACAGGGTTAATAATCCTACACTGTTATCACTCCTACTCTTACTGAGTAGGTATTTGTGAGTTAGATTGACTGGTGATTGGCTTTAAGTGCGCCCCTAGAGTTAGGTAGTGTCTCTGCCAGATCAACTTGAGGAAGTGGCGCAGTCACTGTGGATGCCTTTCTTACTATTTCACCTCTAAGATCAAAATCAGAATTTACAGAGTACAAAATCAGCCTCTTAATTGTCTTCAAGTGTACCTTTTTGTGGGATGCCTTCAGGTCAGTTTCCTTTGCTTCCCTTTCTCACAGTTAAAGATGCTGGAGGTTTGGAAGTGCTGTGGACTGAAGTTTAAAAACAATTTAAAAAATTCTGTGTAATCTTTATCTTGTAGTTTTGAAACACTATTATAGTAAAGGACTAGGATTTAGTTTTTTTCTGCCTTTTTGTGAAAGGAAACTGTATTTGCTAAGATGCAAAGCTGAGGAAAATATAGATCCATCATCTGTTAAATCAGTGATTCTCAACCTTCCTAATGCTACGACCATTTAATATAGTTCCTTATTTGTGGTTACCCACAACCATACAATTATTTTCGTTGCTACTTTGTAACTGTAATTTTGCTACTGTTATGAACTGTAATGTAAATAACTGTGTTTTCCGATGGTCTTAAGCAACCTTTCTGAAAGAGCTGTTAGATCTCCAAAGGGTTGCAACCAACAGGTTAAGAACCTGAGAACCTCTGTATTAGATTGATCTTTTCTCAAACTTAGATGATAATATGTATAATATGGGAGGCTCTGGCTCACAGAAGGTTGTAGTTTTGAAATCTTCTTTTATTAAGGTATAGCTAGTTCATATCCATCAGAACATAAAACTACATATTGAATTTTTCTAGGCCACTTTTAAGATTGCCTTCAAACTTGAGGTTTTTCCACTGGGAATCAGTGGGGACAAGATGTGAGAGTGATGTTTGTTCATTGTTTGTGAAGAGCTTTTCTCACTATCAAAATGGAAATTCTATCAATTCTGAGTAGCTGTCTAGACAATGTTATTTACAATGGAATGAGCGGAAGCTTCTTCTGCAGAGTCTTGACCTTGACTTTCTTGCAGGGTTGACATTTTAAAGACCCAGTTATTCCCCATTCTTCCTCATATTCAAATCCTTTGCCTTGAAATTTCATAGTGTCCTTTTCCTCTTGAGAAGTATTAGTCATTTAACGTGCTTTGGCTAATGGTGTGTGAGCAAATGTGGCACACACAGAGGCTTCCACACTGGTCACATTGAGCTCTCCTAGTGAAGGATGAGATATAGGGAGCATAGTTTAATCATGCCATTTGTTCCTACCATGCCATTCCGTATGATCACGAAAAAGCCAGACATTCAAGGTAAGTTCATGAACTCTCCTAAAAGCAGGTGACCTGCAAACACATGTGTGAATAAATTGTTTTCTGCCACTAAGTTTTGCAGTGGTCAGACTTTTCATTGTTCTTTTGGCCATAAATAGTCCATATAATCTCAGATAACTCTACCTCCAAAAGATAAAACTCAGCAAACATTACTAATGATTGTGTTTCTAGTTTCTTGCTGTCCCACTGACAATTTGCTTCCCATTGGCTGGGATATGAAAAAAGGAAAACTTATCTACTGCTGGACTCAGAAACTTCAGAAAGCAGATCATTCAGTGGCACTTGCATGGGTATAGTTTTTTTTTTGTGTGTGGAATTTTAAAGGTACATCTTCCCCTGTCTGTGCATGGACCCAGTGTAGAGTAGCCTTCTAGAACATGGAATTAGGCAATCTATAAAGAATGATTCAGGTAACCCATCAAGTTGAGTACACACAGTAGGGAAATATGACAAAAGTTTCTATGGCAGTCTGGTTACTGAGAGACTGACCCACTGTGTGATGTATAATCCTGTAAGATTACTGTTTTCATCTGTGAGGTACTGCTTTGGAACTCCATGTCCCTGTCATTGTGTAACACATGACTGAACGTTTTTCATGAAGAGCAACTTTAACAAAGAACTAGTTTTGAGTAGAGTCGGGGAGAAGTGAGCTCAGAAAAGTAAGCCTCCAGGCCATTTGAAGCTGGAGCAGTGTGGATGAATGCTGTGACAATTGGCCAAGCTATTGAGACTTAATCTCAGACGCAGCAGGTCCAGTTTACCCAGGAGAAGCCAGGTTGGTTGACAAGAGGCAGAGCAAGTTTTATTGGGCACATGATCCTTTACTTTGCACTTTGACCTTGGAAATCAGAAGGCTGTTGTTTATATGTAAGTGTTTTCTAAAGCACTGCTATTTTCTTTCCTTTTCTTTTGTGGGAGAAAGAAGTTTGCTTTCCTTTTGTCATGATAGAAAAAAAAATCTCTGGCTGATAGTCCTCTGAACAGTGGCAGAGCCTCCCAGAATACTTTCAGAAGCTATGGCTTCTGCTTCTGGAGCTGTGTTGAGGGACATTGGTTAGGTCCTGCCATGGTAAACTCATCCAGTTCCTTGGGAATGCCATATTATTTTCTCATTGGTTAACTTATCCAGTTCCCAGGGAGGATCCTTATTACTTTGCCCTTGGTTAACTTATCCAGTTCCTTGGGAAGGTCCTTATTATTTTGTGCAGCAGTGCGGTCACCTGGCGGTAGGTCATTAGCATTTTTAGTCTTCTGTCTTCACAACAATGCACAACATGCTAATTAGAGGATTCTGAAAGCTAAGTAACCTGTTTTAAAATCAGACATTTTAATTTGCAGCTTTAATGGCTGTTTTTATAATAACTGGCTTTATGGGGGGGGGTGGGTAAAAGCACTTCTCATGTTCCACTAGCAAGGCAGAGAATAACAGAAGCTGACAAAATTAAAAACCTCATAATGCGACCTTTGCCTGGGATAAAAGGCTGTTTCATAACAATTTCCTTTTGTTCTTTGTTTAAGCCATTACTCTAAAAGGAGCCTCCGATTAATCTGAGTAAATGCATCATTACAGTACTAATCCATGTCCTTCTGTCAGTGTCTGTTTTAATTAAATAAGAAATGCTAGCAGAAAGATATCACGCACAAAGCTGTGATTGGAGAAAGAAGCACCGGTTGATGAGGGAAAAGATTAAAAAAGGCTTTACGTTGTTTTTTGTTGTTGTTGTTGTTGTTGTCTGTTTGCATAGTCCCAGATGCCACAGGGTTTCTGGATGAAAAGGAAACTTACAAAAGTCCTGATCACATTGCACTCATAGATTTAAAATAATGCGACTGACCAGTTCTAATCATGCAATTTATCACATGCTAGACATTCCAAAGCAAGCGGTGGAACAGTGTGGGGTGTGTCTTTTCAGCCTTCCATGCAGCCGCATGTTGCGGTTGTGAAAACACACCTGCCAAATTTGGAAGGTTTATTTTAGGTGAAATGTACAGTAAGATTTGGTTGTGGAATATGCATGTGTGACTGCGTGTGTGTGCTTGTGGGTGTGCATGCGTGTATGCATATGTGTGTTGAAAGTATCTTGCAACTTTTAGTTTAGTTATTCTTTTATTTGGAACTGGTTTTCTTATGATAATACAGCAAGGATTTAGGTGCTTAATTGATTGTTAACTGTGAAAGCCATGCTGAATAAGTCCTAACCAGAGAATCTTACTACACTGGTACCTACAAACTCTTCCTGGCCCTGCAGTTGCAGAATTCCCGTGGTGAGGGCATTCTCCACATGCCCGCCATTATTTGATGTAATGAAAAGAGAAAGTGTGCTGCAGTGAGAGTGTTAATTAATTTAGCCTAACAAGATGAAGATGAATGAAGCAAAGCACAGACTGAATGAAGCAAGAGGTCTTATTTACAATTTAATACATTTTTAAAAATATAATACAGATTTCACTTGGTTTAAAAAACAAACAGACCCTAAATGCTAACAATAAAATACTTCCCCCACCTCACAGTTCCACAGAGCTTCTGGCCTGACCTCAAAGAATGCAAGCCATGGCTCCATATGGAAGACACTTCTGCAATGTGTAAACAGGGCTTTTCTCCTGCTAAGAATCCTACAGTAGTTAACCTTTAACTCCAGCGTTTTATTTTTTTGCTGCAGACAAGAGGTGACCACAAGAATAGAGACCTGAAAGCCTTTAGGTTTCTCGCTCTCCAGGTTGCCAGATACATGTTGCCTTGGTTGTTTAATAATCGTTTCATTTTAATTATCTTTCACCAAAGGCAAGAATCTCAAGGGTTGGGGGTAGGGTTGGTGGGAGGAGAAGCTGTGTGCTTTTTACATACAGTTATACAGAATTCCTAGATTAGCATTGTTTTTAAAGTCCCTCTTTCAGAGATTAATGAGCTTTCTCCAGCATTTGACCTTTCATCGTTCTTGCTTTCTGCTCAGAAGTACTTCCTTCCTTCCTACTGTAGCTAGAAAAGACAGTCTCTTATCTCGTGTTACTGTAGGCAGTGGTGACAGGGCTCTACAAATGGTGGTATTATGATCACTGTGTTTTTATCTCAGGGGTCAGGAACAAACCCATGCAACTGCTTCTAAGGATTTCAATAAATAGGACTTTTTTTTTTAAATCCAGACAATCGCCTTTTATGTTACTTTTAAACAAAACTACTAGTCCATCAAGAGTTTGAAAAGAAAACAATTCTACAGAGTGCTGCATGGCTACAGACCAATCATCATGGCACCCATTCTCAAGTCCTTTATTTTTCAAGTCCACAACAATAGGTTGTTGATTCAATGGACAAGACCAGAACAATTAAGTTCTCTGTTTAGCAGCAGTGCAGCATTTTAATGCCCTTCTCTAATAATGGTCTCATTATTGTTATTCTAAGACTGGGCCTCAGGAGGAGGAATATTTGCTGGAGGTACGTCATTATTTTGCAAATTTCGATTAGCTCATCATGTTGTCTGTAGTGTGAAAATCGTAGCTAATTAGGGCAGCCAGTTAGACTACCAGCTTTTGAGCTTATGAGTTAAAAGGTAGCATACTTGATAGACCAGCGCTGTGAAAAAGGTGGTAAAAAGGAGGATTAGAGCAGTTGCCTTAGTAACTCCAACTTCCATCTGGGAGGGAACAATGGACTTGTGTTTCTCCCCCACCTTGGTGTAAAAATTGGTTTTGTTTTGAAAGGACAGGGTTCTTTTTATGACAATCTGGAATTCAGCCCAACTGAGTGCAGTTTTAGTTGTTAGGAGAGACCATTGGGATAGGAAAGATGAAAAGGTCATGGTGAGCCTCAAGGACATGAAAGGTTGTTGTCTGGTGAAACAATGGTAGATTGTGTTTTTTTTTTTTTCTCTCTCTCTCTCTCTAATATTTCAAGCCAGCCCCTAAGTCAGGTGATGGGACAAATACCTACAGTTTAGTCAGGTGAAAGAAGAGGGAGGGGGATGCGGGGAAGAGAATTTGTACTATGCTTTAAAAAAAAGAAGAAAGAAAAGGGGTGACTCCAATCTGCTCCTGTTAGAGAGAGTAGCATTTCTTTGTCACCATCCTGAGATTCCAGTGTGCTCCACATGGCTTGCCTCTGTGGCCAGCACATCTCTGGGAACCTCTCCAGCATGTGAGGAGCTTGATTTAAGCTTTCTCTTCAAGCTCCCTGGAGGACCAGTGATGTGATACTTAACAATAAATTTAGTTGTTGTCACTCTCTTGCATTATTGGTGCCCTTAAAAGGTTTTCCTTAAAATGCACACAGAATAAAATGAATGATAAATATGAAAGAAATTTGTCTCAGCACTCCACAGGGTTTTACCATAAATTCTATGACTTCCATCACAGAAAGTTTACAGGAAACTGTTTAGATGTTGCTGCAATAGCAGCACAATTTTTTTACGTACATAAGAAAATGCCACAATTTTAGGATCTACTAGGGGCTTTGTATATGGGGATGGTGATAGAAAAAGACTGAATACAGTGCCATTTCTTTAAAATCCTCAAAACCAAATCACCCTTCCCAGATTTAAAATACTTTTAGCTCACCTAAATGACTGACTTCTTTTTTTCCTTCATAGCAATATTAAAACATTTATTCTCTCTGTCTCTGTCTCTGTCTCTGTCTCTGTCTCTGTCTCTGTCTCTGTCTCTCTCTCTCTGTCTCTCTGTCTCTCTGTCTCTCTCTCTGTGTATAGAGCTAGAAGGAATAAAGGGACTGTTGCATTTTATAAACAAAAAAGACTGTTGTTGATAATCTCAGACACCTTCATTTTTTTTTTTCTGTTTTCTCACCGTGGCTCTGTAGTTGAAGCTGAACTTAGTCCAGTCAAGAAGCAGATTTCAAATTCTTTAATCCCAGGTCTCCTGTCACCCAGCAGACAGTCCTTATTGTGGTAACCTTCGTTCTTTGGAGAAGCTGTGTTTCTTTAGTTCATTGTAAGATCTCCTAGACTTGACATAGCTGAGTCATGAAACTCTAGAGCCGCAAGACTTTTGTCATCAATAAGTCACATTCCTATATTTAAAAAAATGAAGAAATGGGATTAGATGAAAATGACTTAGCCAAGGAAGGAAACCCAACTCATTAGTGCTAAATGGCTTTCATTTGTTATATTGTCTAAGTAGGAAAGCCTGAATGAAAAAAAAAGATGAGAAAGAATTATCCAAACATTTTTAACTTGCCTGGGTGGCTGAAAGGAGGTGTGGTAAGGGTAATATCTGGTAATGGTAGAGGTATTCAGATGATTTTTTTGATAAATATTGAAGCTCTGTTTTACATGAATAGAATTTCCCATACCAGCAAGGAAACAAATATGGCAGTACAGTTTTAGATTAAATCTCAATAACTCTGGAGAGATGAGATTTGGATAGAAAACCTGGTTACCAGAGTCCTCAGACTTTCTCTATCTTGCCTTTTCTGATGTGCTTTCAAGTATATTATTATAGTTAATGGTTTTTTTTAACACTTTCTTTCCATAGTGGCAGATTTGTTACTTTATTTCTTCTTTTTGTATCTGTAGAAAGGGACCTGAGGTTATTCAACTTTATTAGATGTTTTGAGACATTAGATTTATTATATGATTTGAAAATGCAATATACATTTGGGAAACTATGGTTGGACTATAAATTTGTGCTATATTCAAACAGATACTCAAAAGCAAATATAGAGCCATGATACTTAATAAAATCAATATAAATGTCATAGCATATGTTTTGAATCACTTAGAAAGTATTTAGAAATTTTAGTATGTTTAGACATAAAAGGGGATGATCCATGTCCTTACCTTATTATTTCATATTAAAGAAAATTTACTCCTCCATGACATTTGATATACTATATTTTATAGCCTTTCATCTATGTGTGTGAGAAGAAAGAATGTAGTTTGTTTATGCTCTGTCTCTGATGCCCACAGGACAGTGCTTGGCTTATATTAGCACTTGGCAAATAGAAGAGAGACAAATTTGCACACATGGATCATACCATAGGCACATTTTTATATTGGAATCATGTTGGATTTTTCTCATGTTAATAGTTTTTTTAGGACATTTAAAATGACTATACCATGTACCTGCACACAATCCACCATACTGTATTACCACTAAATAATAATTTTGTTAATTTTTCCTAACATAGAAGTTAATTTGGAAATCTATTTATTTCTAGAGTAGTGGTTTTTTTCATAGTGAAAACAAGCCCCTCTTGATTGCATAGGCCATGAAATGCTATCGCCTTTTCATGTCTTTATTTAGCTATGACCCCCTAGTAGGTCTACCTTAACCTCTCTCATATGTGTTTCTAGGATTCACCAGTTTTCAGTATCTCCTGAACTTCTTGGCCTTCTTTTCCATCAGAGTACAAGTTCTGTGGTAGTAGGGAGTTGTGGGCAGTGTGGTCATCTATCCCTCATGCCTAGAATACCATTTCAGCATCTCAACAGTAATATTGAATGAACTGAAACTTGAAAATAGAAATGCTTATTTCAAGGATTTCAAGTCAAGGATTCATTACACATACTAGCAGTGCTTCTCAGTTTTTAGATTTATTTTAGGATTTATGTGTGTGTATGTAAGCCTGCATGAGTCTATGTGCACCATATGCATGGAGGAATTCCTCATCAGCTGGAGTCATAGGCAGTTGTGAGCTTCCATGTGGGTGCTGGCAGCTGAACCCCAGTCCTCTGCAAGAGCAGTAAGCACTTTTAATCCCTAAGCCATCTCTCCAGACCTCATTTTTCCATTTTTCCCTTATTAGTTAGTTGAGAAAAGTCATAGTTTTAACTATGTTGATTGCTAATCAGGTTTTCCTGAGGTTTTCCACATGAAGTCATCTGAATGCTGGCTTTAGGTAGAGGTTTCTACGTGTCAAATGTCACTGCAGTTCATCCCTGTTTTCACCCGCAGGTTCTTTTGGTAAGATTCCAAGGTGTTGGTATGGTTGCAATTTCATATTTTCTGATAAAAATCTGGGATGATTTTTTACTATATCTTGTTTCTAAGTGATATTGGGTCTTTTCTCTGCATTTCTTTAGTAAGAACATTCCACAAACTCCTGTTCACTGTTTTCACTAGGTTTGGTACTTCCTTAACATACTGTGACAACAGCTAGGAAGATGGCTCAGTTCGAAAAAGTGCCTGCTGCACAAGCATGAGAGCCCAAGTTCTGATGCTCAGGACCCACATGCAAAGCCACATGTGTTGGCACATCTGTAATCTCAACTCTAGGGGAATGGGCAGAGATAGGCAGACTCCTGAAGCTCACTGGCCAGACAACCTACCCTAATAGGTGAACTTCAGGTTCAGTAAGAGACCCTGTCTTAAAAAATAAAGGTGTAGAGAGATTAAGGAAAGACACTTGACAGGGAGTTCTGGCCTCCACATACATATGTCCACACTTGTGCATGTTCCCACATGTGCAGATACATTCACTCACACTGACAAGTACATACACCACACACATATGTATACATACATGCATACATCATCACATACTGGATGCACATACCATATCACATACACACTATATTACATATTTACCCCTTTCATAATGATAATAATATGAGCCATAAAACCTAACACTTTATGTCCTTTGTGGGTATGTTAATGATAATCTTTTAGTAAATCATAAAACACGGCCATTTATTAGCTAAAATAGCTATATACATATTTATATGGTATTTATAATTTCAAAGTTTTTTACTAACAATGATCATGATTCATTAATCATAAAAATGAACCATAGGATGCATAAGACATGGTTTATAATATTAATTTTGTAGGTGACAGAGAAACAGAAAAACAAAGAGACAGTCTAGATGCAAAATTTAGAAACTGGTAGAAAGGCCTGGGAAATTCATATACCTTGAGTTCTATTGGGTCATCACTATTTGAGCCAATTTATAATCTTTTATCTCTATTAAATCATGATCTTTTTGTTGACCAACCTTAGTAGACTCTGCAAAAATAAAAACAAATACTTAGAATGAAACAAGTTTAAAATCTTATTTGATTTTTTATTTCTAAGACATGATCTTGCTTTGTCCTTTGGGCTGGCTTTGAACCTTCAATCCTGCTGCTTGTTAGCCAGAACCACAGGCCTGGACTCTGGGCCCAGCTCTCGGCTTTTATTGCACCAGGGCTGCTACGTCACTTTCCCAAGGACATTAGCTGTTCTTGATTGTTACCTATTTTTCTTCATTCTTACTGTGTACACAGGCTTCCATACAACATGTGAAACCATTGGTTGTTAGTCTCTCTTTTCACCATCTAAGTAGTTAGCTGTTTTTTCCATCTCTGAATGTGACTGTACTTCAGAGCTGGTCCAGAACACTAGGAAGGGCACCCTAAGGTGGGGATGGCCTTGTAGGTAGGTTAACACAGTAAGCACGGTGTGTCACTCGGAGATTGGACAATAGATACCAGCAAGTGTAGACCATTATAGAAATGAGACACAAAATGGGGTTAAAGTGTTCCGTAAAGCAGACCAAAGACAAAACAAAACAAAACAAAACAAAAAATAAAAACCTCTCTGGAGCTTAGACCACAGTCTGATCTCAAGCACCAAACAGAATTAAAGGATAGATTCTGGTTTCTGGGTGGTCTACATATGGAGGATCGCCAGAATCTGAGAAGGAAGGGTCACGGTCATGGATGGACCAGCCCATTTACACATCATAAAGCAAAGTGGAATGTCAGGATCTAAAATCAGGGCAGAAAGTCAAGGTCACAGGGCTGGAGAGATGGTTCAATGGTTAAGTGTTCCTGCTGTTCTTTCAGATGATCAGAGTTGGTTCCCAGCACCCATGTGAGACAACTCACAACTGCCTATAACTCTGGTTCAAGGGGGCCTCCTATGCCTCTGGCCATCAGAGGTATGCCCATGCACATGATTAAAAAAAATCCATAAAATAAATCTTGAAAAGGTCAAGGTCAAACTAACAGCAGCAAGAGTAAATAATTTCATTCTTAATCCCTAGAATTTGTGTTGGAGTCTCTGAGAGGAGGTCAGAAATTGTTTCTCTAGAGGGGTCTTTTAAACCTTTAAAATCACAGGAGAACTGCCTGGGGTGCTTAGGACTGACTGGAGGCAGAGGGGCCAGGTGTCTACATTTTCACAAGCATCCCAGATAATTCAGATTCAAGTGTTTGCAGACTACATTTGGAGAAAATTGCCCTAAATTGTCAGGAAGCACTTACTGTGGGATAGGGGACCTAGTGGCTACCGCTGCTGTGAGAGGAAGAAGGCATTTAGAGTTTGAAAGTCAGACCTTTCTGCTAAAAGAAACAGATCTCTTATGCTCAGAGTCCAGTTGTGTTTATCTGCATGCAAGAAAGCAGTAAACACGGACTGGTATGCACTGGCCTGCGGTGCTATAAACCTGCTAGGTTTTTCTCCTCATGTCTCTTGCTTCCTGTGTTTATGACTCAAGTGGTTTTGTAATGTCTAACAAACATTTATACCTTTTGTGTAAAACTGTGAGGCAAGTTCTTTTTGGCTTAGCATAAAGGTCTCCCCTGCCCCCTTTTAACTTTCCATTTTGTCATCTGCATGATTAATTTTTCTCTCCCACTTTATGAATTGATTAGCTTGAGCTGGGCAGGCAGACTGCTGTCATGCTAAGGGTTAACCAGAAGAGAATTACAAATGAACTATCTAGAAAGTTGATTATTAATCCAGCTAGAGAAGAAATATCCTTTTACTTAGCAAGAATGAGTATCCGAAGAGTGGATAATATTGTTCAGGCACTGGGGTGGAATGGCAGAGCTTGGTAAGTAAAACAAAACTTGGAATTAACTTTTATATTCATTTTTGAACAAGTAGAATGTTGATATGCTACATTTAGTATGAATTCACAAGCTGCTAGAACATTCTAAAAAGTTCTAAATGTTCTTGTCGTTGAGATAGATCCCTGTACACTCTGTCGGGAGAAGGTTACAGAAAGTGTTTGCATGAGCGGATAAATATATTGAATTTTAAAAACATATGATTAGATTGGTGATTAAGAACAAGGAAGTACACATGGAGGAGTGATTATTAATATAATCGAAGTCCAAACCTCAAGTAACATAAACTGAAGAATCCCAGTGACAACCTTACTTTCTTTTTTCTCTTTCTCTCTCTCTCTTTCTGCTTTTTTACCCACAAAAGTACATGCTGGACTCTTTGGTATTAAATATAATTTAAAGTATAACATTCACATAAAGATTTCTGAGATATTTTCCAGCTATCGAGGCAACAAAAACTGTCATAGGTTTTGATATTTTCAGGGTCCCAGGACTCATTTTCTTGCCATGTTTAATTTAAAGTCCTTTTCTAAAGACAGCTTTTATTGTATTTGTGAATTGGAAGGGAAGAGAAATGATAAGATCTGTGCTATTTGTACAACGAAAATTAAGTGAAAAGGTAGGATTTTAATAATGTTCTTCCACCAAAGACTGCTCCTGTTGAAGAAAGTTTGATGTCAATATTCAAGTCTATAAGGTTGAAATCTTGCCCGATATTACAAAAGTAAGCCTTTAAAATATAATGTGGAGCATAATGAGTATTATAAAAATCTTGTGTAATAAATAATTTAAAGATGATGCTACTATTCTTATAAGTCAGTGACACTTTTCTCAAATTGCAGTTGTATCCAACAAATGAATACTTTTGAAAATGTTTTTAATGATAATAACATCACTTCAAATTAATATTTTATTAGTCAATGCTTAAATAAGTGCAGATGTCTCCTTTAAATACCACGAATTTCAAGTTGGAAGCATATGCTATGTGTGTGCATGTATCTCTGAATGTATTTGACTGTAGATAAGAAGTGTGTGTTCAGAGCACCAGAGCACCAAAGCACCATGGGACCTCACATACTTAGCTCCTGTTTATTTTCATGTCCTGGCCTATATTTAGGACTGGGAACAGCAGAGCATAGTAAAGAAAATAATAAGATTTTTAGTTACATTTATGTAGTTCTTAGAACTAAGTGCGTGTCTTAGCTCTTTTAATCCTTACATTAGCTCGATGGTTCTTGGAAACCTTGAGGATTAAGGTATATGCTGAAACAAAAGTTAGGCTAATTAAAGATTCCTTTGCATCTGATATTAAAAGTCTACAGAGTCAAGGTTCAAGAACTAGAAGGTGTAAGAGTGAAAATACATGAATTTGATATGCTTGTCTTAAAACTCAAAGACATTGATATAAGACCAGAGAAGAAAAGGAATAGGGAACTAACCACTGAATTCTTTGCATTCATTAATTCTTTAACAAATGTTACTGTGGAATTTCAGTCATATAAATGAGATCAATTATATTGCATAGCATATTAAGTATGTATACATTTAGAAGTAAAATGTCACCACAAAGCTTAAGCATTGCTCAGTCTTGCACCCTCCTCTCTTTATGTCAGAGATAACTGCTTTCTTGGATTGATGTTTTGTTTCTTTTCTTTTCTTCCTTAACTTGACTTAAATTTCGTATTCATTGTGTAGTAGGAAGATTACCACTTACCACTCTTTGGCTTCTTGGCTTCCCACAATACTCTGACTAAAATAAACAAGCCAGACCAAGCAACAAAAACCAAGAATCAAGGCTTTCTCTCCCACTGACTCTCTTCTCAGGCATTAGCTCTTGCTTTTGTCCTCATCCTCTCTAATCCAGCTGCTGTACCATTTTCCTATTAGTTTCTTGTTATCTTCCAACTTATTTCCTGCCCTGAGGTCTTCATGGAAGGCAGTATTCTCCCAGAAGTGCATGTTTCAATTCCGACTCATCCTTCAGGTTTTTATTTCAGGTCATAGTTTTCTTTAATTTAACTCATTAATTTATTTTTTTACTTTTGTGGAAAGGTGGTAGATATGGGCCATTGGACCACAATGCACCCCTGGAGGTCAGAGGACACTTTTTAGAATCCTGTTCTTTCTGTAGGTTCCAGAAATGGATCTCAAGTTGTGGGTATGTGAGGTAAGCGTTCTTAGCATCTGAGCCAAGAAACTAGCCCAGGTCCTTATTTCAAAGTAATTTCTTCAGAGAAACCTTTTCTGATCTTTCCAATTCAAATGCTGTTTGCCCAGAAAAATTTTGCCTGCCACCCCCTTTTATTTATCTCATAGCAGGTATTGCCATTTTAAGTTATCTATTTATAGGTGTGTTTTGTTTTTGGTTTTGCTTAATATTGTCTCTTTACTTTGGAATAGTCTATTTTGTTACTGGATTTTTCCTTACATGTAGCATACATGGTCGTGCACATCACAGGCATTTAGTAAGTATCTGCTACTATCAGAGAGAGGAAAGTAGTGAACAAGGAAGAAGAAAAAGGGGAGACTGATCAAAAGGAAGACAACTGTCTGAAAATGAAGTCTGTAGTCTGTTGTTCTGCTTGGATATGCAGTGTAGACAGAATTCTGCATTTTGATGTCAGCAAAGAATGAACTGAGGAGGTGTTAGGGATGTCTTTGGTTCTGCCTGACTTTAGATTTCTCACAGCTCTTTTTTAAAATTACATTTTTATTTTTATTAATTATTTATTCACTTTGTATCCCAGCTGTAGCCCCTCTCTCATTCCCTCCCAACCCCACTCTTCCTCCCTCATCTCCTCCCATGACCCTCTCCAAGTCCACTGATAGGGGAGGCTCAGACCTTTTTATACAGACATAGGAACCCAGCTTCCACATTACAGATTTATATGGTAGCCCAGTGACTATGATCCTATTATAAAAGTGCTCTATAGGACTCCTAAAATCTGGGGTAATTTAAGACTCAACTGAGGAAATAAAAAACCCTGAGGCCACTTGTAGGAGTTTGAAAGCAGGTAACTAGATTTGTAGAATCCGCGGTGGGGACAATTGTCATGATACTGTTACACAGCTTTGATTGTTCTTCAGGAGAATAGTAGGTTATTTTCTTTTTAAGACTAAAGAAAATGAAGTCTGTCTAACAGGTAGGTGGGACTTATCAAATGTCAGAATATACTTACATTGTATTCTCAGTAAACCTTTGCTGACATTTATAATTACGGTCCAAGGCTATGAGCTTGTTAGTCTGTGTTTTTAAGTAAAGTTTTTACATACCATTTTATATAATTAAAATTGTATTCCATTTACTATTTACTTCTTATTATTTGTCCTCTATTTTTCTTTTATTTAAAAATAGATTTTTAATATAATATATTCTGATTATGTTTTCTCTTCTCTCAACTCCTCTGAGATCCTTCCCTTACTATTATTTATTTACTTATTTGGTGTGCATGCTTATGCCACCGCAAGCACTTGGAGGTCAGAAGATGACTTATGGGCATTGGTTCTTGCCTTCCATCCTCTGGCTCCCTGGGATCCTTCTTACTTAGGGTGTCAGGCTTGGCAGCAAGCACCCTTATCTACACAGCATCTTGCCAGTCCATCTTACACAATTCTTGGGGGAACCCTGTGAAGGCTTTTTCTGTCATTGTTTCACAAGAACTCAAGGAGAAGCTAAGACTAAACTTATTTTAAAGAAATTCCTAGATACAGCTTTCTAGGCAAAATGAAAATTCCCTTACCCCTGATCCCTCCTGAAGGCTTAAATAAATGGATGTGTTTAGTGGCCTTGGTAGATGAAGTCTATACGTTGTCTTGACTTGAAATTGTCTTTTTCTTTTCTCATTTTCTTAAAATGTAAAGTGGTTAGCAGTTTCCAACAAATGGAACCAATTGTCTAGATGTTTACAATCAATGAAGATACACGACTGAGCTTATTATATGTTAAGGATTATTGAATGAACTCTAATGGTCTCTGTCCTTACCTGATATTTTAGAGCTCCAAAAAAAGGCACAAGTGTGATTGGAAAAGAATGAAACAGTGAAACCATGCAATAGCAGAAGATACAGGCCTCTTGGGTGCATACTTAATTGTTCAGAGGAAGCTACCCATTTAGACTATTTTAAGGAGGAAGTGAAGGGTGAAAGTATTTATGTCGCATATATGCCATGGGCATACAAGTGACAAGTAGCAAGTGGAGGGCTTTTTTTTTAGAAGATGATTTCCAAAAGGTATTGGTAATGATTACCCAATAAAGCTGTCATAAATTAAGAAGGCCAAACTTCTTTGTTTCAGTTGGACAAAAGCTGAGGAGAAATATCTGCTCATGCTTGTTTGGGGTAGGTAGCAGAAGCTTCCGAAGTTAAAAGAACCAGGCATGCTAAGTCTCAAGAGAGAATTTAAGAGAATATAAGACCTGTGTGGGCCTGGTGGTCAGACCTGTAACCCCAGCTACTCCAGAGGCTGTAGCAAGCGCCTATGTTCCGGGCCTTCCTGGGCTACTGAATGAGTTCAAGGCTAGCTTAGGTAAACTTAGTGAGACTGATGCAAAATGAAAGTAGAAAAGAGGGCTGTGGATATAGCTCAGTGGAAGAGACCTTGCCTAACACACATGCCTAACATAAATGAAATCCAGGTTCAGTCCTTAGTCCACAGAGAGAGGAAATGAGATTATGGTACCTAGACAGCAAGGATGTGGCTCTATGAGAAGTAGTTTATACCATAGTGCACCAGAGAGTGAGTCCCATGCAGAAGGATGTTTGTAAGTTATAGTTGCTGAAATACAGTGGGCTTCCTTGCTGAGGTAGTGAAGACCTTGCCATTAGGAGGAGATTGATTAAAATGCTCAGCTCTATCAAATGAGTTCAGTGTTAATTCTTAGAAAAAGCTCTCTCCTGTGAGTCTCTTAGCTCCAAAGGGGAATGACTTGACCTCAGGGACTCACATTTATGTATTCCTCTAGTATGTGAGCTTCATGAAGCCCAAGTTTGCCTTCTGGGTTGTTCAAACTAGGAATAAAAATGTGGTGTGTATGTTTACATGTAGTTAGGCAGGTAATATCTGTCATTAGCCCAAGTGAGGATTTTAGACTTCAGCAGTTGTCTCCAAACCACAAAAGTGTGGATTTCACGGGAGAGTGGTATGTAAAGGGTAAACAGGAGGATAAGGATTTCAGGGCTGGAGCTGCAGCTCAGGGACATGAAGTGACACGAAGATGCCAGGCTGGGAGCTCAGGCTTCATGAAAACAAACAAGAGAGAGTTTTAATCTGAATTATCAAGAGGAGATGAAAAAAAACAGAGTCACTTATCATCCTTAAAGTCTCTATTTGTTTATCTTACATTATTCTGTTATTTCAACTTTCCTTCACTGAGGGATTATGGAGGGGGTTGGGGTAAGGGCTGGGAGAGAGAATGGAAATCTGTGTGTGGGGGCCATCTCTGGGAGAGGAGACGCTCCCAGGAGCCACCTTCTGTATACAGGTGGGACTTCCAGTGGAGGGAGGGAAACACCAACCCACCTATAAAACTCTCAACCCCAAATTTGTCCTGCCTAGAAGTGTAGGAATAAAGATGGAGCAGAGATTGAGGGAATGACAAACCAGTGACTGTCCCAACTTGAGACCTGTGCCATGGGAGAGCGCCAACCCTGTCACTGTTAATGACACTCTGCTATGCTTCCAGACAGGAGCCTAGCATAAGTGTCCGCTGAGAGTGTCCCCCAACAGCTGATGAAAACAGATGCAGAGACTCAAGCCAAATAGTAGGCTGAGCTCAGGGAGCTTTGTTGAAGAGTGGGAGGAAGAACTGAGGGAGCCAGAGGGGTCAGGGACACCATAAGAGGACCTATAGAATAAACTAACCTGGTTAACTAACCTGAGTCCATGGGGGCTCAAATAGACTGAACCACCAACCAAAGAGCATGCATGGTAGACCTAGACCCCTACACATATGTAGCAGATGTGCAGCTTGGTCATCATGTGGGTCACCTGACAATGGGAGTAGGCACTGTCTTTGACTCTGTTTCCTGCCACTGGATCCCTTTCCCCTAGTTAAGCTGCCTTTTCTGGCCTCAGAGGGAAAGGATGTGCTTAGTCCTGGTATCCTTTGGGGCCTCCACTTCTCTGAGAAGTAATAGAGAGGGGAATGAAGGAGGGGACCATGAGGGAAGGACTGGGAGGTGAAGAGGGAGGGGGCTGGGATCAGGTTGTAAAGTGATTAAATAAATAAATAGAAAAATAAATAAATGAAAAATTAAAGACATTTAAAAGTGAAACTAATCATAGCCCAGTGAGTTCTAACATAGATTAGAATATGACATTTCCCAAAGAATCATCAAACACTTCTCAAATGAATAATTATTGAGAAAAAGGAAGAAAAATTTCTTTAATGTCTCTTCTCAGTATAAATTCTGTTTTCCCTTCCAAGATTAACTACTTTCTCATAACTGCTATTTTCAATTTATTTTTCCCTCCAGACTTCTTCCTATATAATCATATACAATTCATTAGAAATATGAATTTTATTTGTGGGAAGATAACACTCCTCCTGTTAACAGGTATTGGTTTATT
Source organism: Pachyuromys duprasi (assembly GCA_028658305.1). Lineage (NCBI taxonomy): Eukaryota > Metazoa > Chordata > Mammalia > Rodentia > Muridae > Pachyuromys > Pachyuromys duprasi. The sequence continues at coordinate 21,995,795 of CM053758.1, forward strand.
CTTTACACATTCTTTTTTCATTTAAAATTATGGCTCAGAGTACTGTGTCGATTTGCAGAGATCAACTCTTATTCTTTTGCATGATATTTTGTTATGTGTATATCTTTACTCCATCTCCTTATCTGGCTTGTTCTGTCTTTGCCTGTGTTTAACTTGTTCTCTCTCTACAACCTGTCTCTGTACAACTGTCCCTGTAAAACTGCCTCTGAACTCCACAAACTAAACTCAATTCCATTGCACTGCCTCTCAACTCACTCAGTCAACCAAGCTGACTGAACTTAACTGACTGAGAGGCAAGATCTGCTTGCCTCTGTCTCCTGGGGTTAAAGGCATGTCTGTATTCTAGCTGGAGCACACAGACCTAGAAGGTCTTTGGATGTGATCTCTTACCAGAGCAGCCATGTTTTGAATTGAAATTCTTCTACAAGGTACCATTTTATTTTTCATTGAGAAGGTCTAAGATGTCCTTATGTATAGAGAGTGACTGGTAGTGAGAAAAGAACATTTGAGCCCATTGAAAATTGATTAGGGGAACCGGGAGATGGCTCAGTGAGTAAAGAGCTTGCTGTGAAACCATAAAGACCAGAGTTCAGATATTGGATACCCATGTAAATGCCAGGTAAAGAGTTCATCTGAAACCCCAACAGAGCTGAGTGTTAGGGGAGAAGTCGGAAGTGAGGGGAGGAGGACATAGTTAGGAAGATTCCTTGAGGCTGACTGGCACGCAGCCTACCAAAATTGGTAAGCTCCAGGTTCAATGAGAGACCATGTCTCAAAAATAGAGTCAGAGAAAAACACCTGAGGAAAACTTCTAGCCTTCATATATATAGGCATACAAGTGCATACACACTTAACATTTATATATACACATACCAAACTTACATGTGAAAATTGATTAAAAATATTGAAAAACCTTGGGGAAAAACCCATAAAATCTATTTAAAGGGACTGGCAAGCCATTCAAAGCAAAATCTTGAAAAATATAATAATAAAGGCAACTGAGCAAGTTTGTCATTTTAAGATTTCAACTGTGAGGAGAGCCTCCAGTCTGTAGTTGCTGATAGTACCTAGAGAGAAAGTTTCTGAAGATAGAACCCCAATGTACAGATTCAAGAAAACCATTGAATTCCAAGCAACATAAATACAAAAAAGCACACATATGCACATCATAGGTGATAGAAATAAGAAAAAAAATTAACCTTTTCTTTTTCATGATGGTGTATTGTTGTAACAAGTTCAACTGGGAGGTCGAAGGTAGGATCACCAGCTATAGCTTATGTTACGTAGCTAGTTCCTAAGCTTATGAACTTCTTTAGACCAAAAATTGTACAGCTTATGAAGTAAATTAATTGCTTGAAATATAGCTTACCAGAAGTGATAAAAGATAAATCAGAAAATCTAAATAGTACTTTGTATGTAAAAGAAATTTGAATGTTAATTAAAATTTGGGTGTGAAAGAAATTTGAATGTTTATTCAAGCTAAAAGATTCTTTGTATAAAGAAAAGTTCAGGCCCAAATGGCTTCATTTGATAATTTCTATCAAATATTTAAGAAAAAAAACTCCACCAACCTTACAAAAATATTTGAAAAAGTAGTGGGCATACTTTTTAATTCATCTTGTGATGCCAACTCTAATGGTTATTTTTTATTGAAAATTTTTATATAATATATTTTGATCATATTTTTCCCCAAATACTCACAAATCTTTTCTATACATTTGTGTTCTCTCTCAAACAAAAACAAAAAGTACCAACCAAGTGAGTAAGACAACAAAACGCCCAAGAAAAACAAACAAAAAACCCAAAAGGGAAAAAAATTACCATACCATCACAAAGGACAGTACACACACAGTACACACACACAATGGAGTTCACTTGTGTTGGTCAACTACTCATGAGCACGAGACTTGCTCTGGACTGTGGTTGATATACCAAGTGTCACTCCATGGATAAGACTAATTTTCTCTTTCCCAGAAGGTGTCAATGGCAAAGAGCTTCCTGGTTAATGTTGGGACCTAATGTCCATTTCACCATCTTTATTCTGGTGGTTTTGTTTGGCTCAAGTTTGTGAAGGTCTTGTGTAGACTGTGAATTTACATTATCTGTGAGTTCATATGTGCATTAGTTCTGTTGTGTCTGGAGGATGCTGTTTCCTTGGAATCATTTACCATCTCTGGTCTTCACAATGTTTCTACCCCTTCTTCCACTTAGATCCCAAGGCTTTAAGGGGAAGGATTTGATAAAGACATTCCATTAAGAGATGAATGTTCTAAGATCTCACACTGTCTGAATATTTTCTAGTTGTCAGTATGCTAATTACCATTGCCTGTAGGAAGAAGCTTCTTGGGCGAAGGTTGCATTTGTCGTTGGGAATTGTTTTGTTGCTATGTTCATTTAGAAAAAAAAAATAATGGTAGGTTTCCATCTAGGAACCTATTTAGTCTCAGGTTCTTGGCCTCATGAATAGTTTTAGGTATGGGTATCATCTCTTAGAGTGGGCCTTACATCCACTCTATTATGGGGGTTGGTTACCCCCATAAAATTTGTTCAACTATTGCACCAGTATATATTGTAGACAGATGGTTCTGTCAGTAACAGGGTTTGTAGCGGGATGAGACTGATTACTTTTCTCCTTTGGCTGTGTATCTAGAACCTTCCAGTACTATGAACACTAGTCAGTAAGGGCGAAACTAGTTGAGCACCAATTAAATTTCTCAATGTTTGGTGCCATTGTAAGTATTGTTTTCAGAAATAGGGCCTTACCATCTTGTGGAGTGTAACCAATAGCACTGGTGATAATCTGCAATGTTGATGGGGTCTATGGGACTCCTTTGGCCAACAATTCAACAAGATGTAACCTATTACTGCAACTGGGAGTTTTACTTGGTAGCATATGATGTAGATCTAGTTGGGGCATTGTCTCTACCACTGTACATTAGCTCCATTTAAACTTTTTATATATGTATATATTTTAGGGAGCTTCTAGAGTAGTAGGTTTCCACTGGCTTTTAGAAAGACCTTTTGTGTTAGTTATCCTTCCTTGGGAAGGATTGTTAATTTTTATTGTTTGTCAGCAAATCTGAACTGATAAACTCTAGGTTCAATAAGAGATTTTCCCTGAAAAAAGAAGAGAGCAATTGTGAAATTGCTGTATAACAATCATCTAGCCTGAGTCTCAAACTTGACAGGAAAGAAATGTAGCACTTTTGCTTTGTGTGTGTTGAAGATTAAACCCAGGGCCTCACACATGGTAGGCAAGCACTACCCCTGTGTCATAATTCCAGATACCTGCAATTTTTAAAAGTAGTTCCATATTAGGTTACACATTAACCAAGCAAATCAATTTTTGGAAATGAGATACAGGTTATCAATATTTTTTTAAAGATATTCATCTTATTTTAAGATGCACCAACATTTAAAACCACTGAGTAATGATGATCTAAGATACAAGATATTGCTTAATATGAGCACAGGTACCAGTAAGTGAGACCAAAAAGATAGCACACAATAAGACCACACATGGGACATAGATATACCAAGAGGTCCATGTACAGTAGAAGATAGAGAGATAACAAAACTCTTAAAGCAGGAGATTAACATACTTAGATATTGTTTTGGGAGCACACTGCAGGTATTAAAAAATTGTTGCCCCTCACCTCTTTCACCTGCCCGCCCGCCACCACCACAAGAGTTCTCAGCTTGGAATCAGGAAAGGAAATTTTCATTTTGTATTTATTACATTGCAGTAAAAATTATTAAAGATGAATGGACTTAAAGATTTCTCCAATTCTCATTATTATGCCACTTCCCAAGTTAAAGGAAAACCCATATATATGAGGTCCAAATAATAATAATAATGATAATATAATAAAAAAGAAAAGCCCATTTCCCCTTAAGAGCTGTCTGCATACCAGTACATGCAATCTTCCCATGAAGATGGCTTTGAAGTGAGGCCAGGAGCATGCGAATCACACTCAAGGATTTGAGCTGAAGAACAATGTGACTCCAGATACCACTGAGCTCTGAACACAGGAAAGCTGCCGAAGGCAACTCCACAGCTGCCAACATGAAGCCCTCCTCTGAGTTCCAATGTGTATTAGCTGGTGGGAGAGGAAGTGGGAAGGGGAAAAACTGTGAAAATTTAATTAAATAATGTTTTACATATTTTTCTCCTTTGGACTCAATTCAGTCACAAATGAAATAGCAGTTGCCTGGGATTTCCACAGCATTAATTAATTCAAACAAGAAAAAAAATGAATCAGAATGAGAAACTTATTTATTATGCCCTTCTTTCCTTTAAGATCTCGAAACTCTCAGGGTCTCCTGTGATCACAGGAGTTTGCATTTCTAAGACTTGGGTATATCCAATTTAAAATGGATTAAAATATCCTCCCAGACATAATAGGAAGTAGAAGATATTTGTTTTCATTAATTTTTCTTTACCATTATTTTAATGGAAATGTTTTTAAGTGACAGAAATAGGACTTGAAAACAGTAACACTGCCAAGGATGGAGCACCTCTGAACATGCCTTCTAGATGGATTCATCCTCTGTACACTGTAAAATGTGGGTACACCTGTGTTCAGAGATGCTGTCCATCAATATTAGTCCCTGGCTGAGAAAAAAAGTATTTGTCCATGTTAGCTGAATCAGCTAAAGCACCATATCCAGGATGTCAAATTTTAGGAAAAGTATAAAAGATTGAATTGAATATTAATTGGAATGGGACACACATATTCTAAATTCTAGTCTCCATTCTACCAGAGGTCAGGCTCATGATGGTGCTTGCTCCAGTCCATCTCTAATCTACACCAGCACTATAACAAGATGCTGGTAATATGTCCATATTTTAAAAAATTGAGGTTTCACAGTGTCCCAGGACTTTGTGTCTTTTTATTCTTTGGTTTTCATTTTTTCTTAAAGTAAGATCTCTGATTAATGAAGAAGTGGAAAATGATTTGTCCTTCCAGGAATGTTCATACTTTTTTTCATAGAACTGTTTTCTGATGTTGCTGTGTGTCTCTGGTGTGATATCTGCTGTTTGGACAATTTGCCGTGGCATCTTTTCTGATAGTGAAGCTCGATTTTTTTATTTTCTCCTTCCTCTGTCATCTGTGCAATGTTAGTGATTAATGGCAACACCAAAATCTGTTAAAGCAATATAATTTCTTATAGAAGGTAAAGCACATTTCATTTATGATGATGCATCTTCAACTTTTTCCATTTATTCATGTGTTTTCTTCTTTCCCTAAGATTGTTTAAACTTTTAAAAAACTCTCATAATCAAGGTGTGTCACAATTTTCTTATGCAAAGACAGTGACAGTCACATATGTACCATAATCTAAGCTCCATCTTCATTTGACAGCCTTTTTTTTTTTTTT
>CM053758.1:22001676-22117693 GCA_028658305.1 Pachyuromys duprasi
CCAGGTTCTGGCTATTACAAATAAAGCAGCCACGAACATGGTTGAGCAAATGTCCTTGTTGTGTACTTGCGCATCTTTTGGATATATGCCTAAGAGTGGTATAGCTGGGTCTTGAGGAATCACTATTCCTAATTTTGACAGCCTTTTTTATAGCATCCTTATCAAGTGAATTTGTTGAATAACTATTTTATTATTAAATAACAGATTTTTCCTTTTTTCTTTTTTAATTTTGCTCACACTTTGATTAACCTTTGTTCTTGTAGGGACAGTTCAGGTTATGTGAAGAGGGCTCTAACGGGCAGCAAGTAATCTCTCTGTCATGCATGCATATGCTCCTTGAGTTTTTAGGCTTCCTCTTTGAGAATCAGCTCTATTTTTTAAAAAAGTTTAACTATGCATGCTGATTTCCAAAGCAGTAAATAAAAAAAGTTAGTAAACACAGGAAGTTAACAAAGGTAACTGCAACAATCTACAACTCCAGTGTTAGATATATCTCCTTGCTGGGTTAGATGGCTCAGCAGATAAGAGCGGCACAAGCTTGAGCAGTGGAGTCAGAATCCTGGAGCCCAGACTGCAGAGTTCCAATTCCTGAAGACTGATTCAGGCGTGCACTGGGGGGCACATGTGGCAGTGTGCACTCACAGGCACAGTACTAGCAGGACATAACATTTGAAGAGGAGCGACCCTGTCACTGTTTCGTGTGATGTGTGTACAGCTGATGTCGTATCATAGTTTTATCTTCTGGTTTTCCAGTTTCATTTCTTGCTAACTTATCACAATGGCTCAGAGTGGTCACCATGAACATCCAGTCCTAAGCTGTCCCCTGAGCTGAGAAGGGTCTGCTGACTTCTCGCATCTGTACTGAGTGGCCAACAACCACTGTGCCTTCTGAACTTTGGTATCTGCATTTCAGTTCCTGTATTTACCTTGGTTTCCAGATTCAAAGTTGTTATTTTTCTTCAATTATTATTTTTGCTTTTAGTAAGAGCAGTTCTCCTATGCTTGAAGCTGCTCCTTACGTTATGCTGTGAAATGCCAAATTAGATAAACAGGGAAAATAGTACTAAATAGTGTCTTCCATTGCCAAACACTGACATAGCTGCTTGTACAGGAATTTTACCATTTATTTTTCAGTACTTAAAAATTTTATTATTATTAATTGTGTTTGCACATGGATATGTGTATGTGAATTCAGGTGCCCACAGAGGCCAGAAGCATCAGATCTCCCAGCCCCTGGAGCCAGAGTTACAGACAAGGTGTGAGCCACCTGACATGGATGCTGGGAATTGAACTATGATCTTCTGGGAAAACAACAGGTGCTCTTAATTTCTGAGTCATACCTCTGCAGCCCTATTTTTATTTTTTTTTAGTACTTAAACATTTACTTCTTTTTTCTTCAAGTAGCAAAGTAACAGAACTAAGCACTCAGCACATGCCGGGCTTGTGCTGAGAACCTTATATACATCTATTGTACTTTCCCCTGTAATAGTCCCTCAAGCTGTACCATTTGTGCATTGTAAAGAAAAGAGTTCAGAGACTCAGACAAGTCTCTGTTAGAAGCAGAATTTGAATCCAGGTGTGGTTCTCAAGCAATTACAAAGAATACGGTGACATTTAAGTAGGGTAAGTAGATTCTGAACTGAGAGGACTCTCCTGTAAGAAGAGAAATACACTCTAACATTGTGCCCTTAAGGTATTTTTGGGGGGGGGGCATTCTGCATCTGTTTTGATTCTCACCATCACTACAGTGTTACTGCTTGTACAGTGTGAAGGGTTGTAAGCATGGAAGGGTCTAAAAAGTTTGGTGTTCAGGACAAACAGATCCTGAAAGGACAGTCAAAGCCCTCAGCCAGGAAGGGGGTAGACCTTCTTCTTATGCAGTGGGATGTTTTGTAGGACTTGCAGAGTCCTTCATGCACCCTTTGTTATGTTTCTTAGTCAGAGCATATGATTCATTGCTCTGCATTGTGAAGAAGCAGATAATCTCTAACAGCATGGCACCAATCCTAAAGACTACACTACTCAGGTTAGCAGATGTTAACCTCTTTGCATCTAAATGAGACAGCACTCAGAGCATGCTCTGAAAAGCATGCTCCAGAAGGGTTCAAATCCTAACTCACTGTGGGCGTATGCCCAGGCAAGTTCATGCATGTGTCTGGTTTCTCTAATAAATGAGTAATAGTGACAGTGGCAATTCACCTGCTCATAGGACCTACTCTTACATGGTTTGTTTTTGGAACCAAAGAAGTTAATGTATGTAAAAGAATTACCATAATTTTTTTAACTAAGTGAGTTACAAATATTAGCTATTAGGATTCTAATTTGAATTTTAAACCATTTTTGAAAACTTAATCCTTGTGAAAACTATTAATAGTCTTTGAAAAGCAGAAGCCTTCACTGATCAACCTGTTTCATTTTTTAATCTCATAAATAACTAATGCCATCACTCATTCTTTCTGTTTTTTCTTTTCTGAAAGTCTACTCTCAGTTACCTCACAGTGAACTCTCTAATTGCTTTTTGGGTCTATTTCTGGACTTAAACACAGAAGACTCTAAAGTTACAAGCTTTTGTTTAGAGTGTACCCAAGCTCTAGGTGGAGGGTCATAAACAGCATCACCTCACCTTGGGATACTATATCTTACATGGTGTGAGCATCTCCTGTGCTGTTCCAAAATGTGAGTTTCCATTGGACAAATTGGGACAGTGCAGCCCTGTTCAGCAGCTGACTTGAGTGTTGAGCCAGCATCCCTGTTCATCTCCTACTTTACTATTGGAAGAAAGTGGCAAAGAGCACTGAACTACTCCCTCCTCTGTGGTGTGCATGTGCAGAACAAAGATAAAAGCTATGTTTCCTTCGTGGAAGGGTGTGGAGGTAGACAGTAATTTCAAATAGAAATAATGAGGCTTTCAATTGCAATTGAGGCTTCCAATGAGGACACTGTGGCCACCGGAGGAAGAAGGAAAGAAGTTCATTCCTGAAAGAGAGGTATTGGAGTCAACATTTAGACTATGTTGTACATACACATGTCTGGGATGCTGCTGTTAATGGTGACGTGACTGTTTGACAGAGATGCTGTCTGCATGTTTCAATGATGACTTGGACAGGAGCAGCCTGAGCAGAGTAAAAAATCAAATGTTTTGATAGTCAAAGAATTTTGCTTCTTGGGTTTATTGCTTCTCTGTTATACCAATTAATTGTGTGAGAGTTGGCTTATTATAATAGTGATTTATCATTTTTGGCTAATAACATTGGCGAAAAGGAAAAGTTACTAGGCTCTGATGAACAGATATAATACTATTTATTACCTGAACCAATGCCCCCTCCCTTGCCATGAACCAGTGTTCATTCTTACTGTCAACTTTGGGTGGTGTTTAAACATTTATTTTCAGGAGTTTGGCATACTGTGTATGTGAGTCTGCCTGTTTACATTTGTGTACATCTGTGTGAGTGTATGTTTGGACTGGGAAGGTTGGACAGAAAGTGAAATTTTAGAGGAAAGTCTGTGATATTTGATGCAGAGGTCTGGAAATTTAAACAGAAAAATGAAAGGTTTTGAATGTGTTTTCCCCTAGTTATAAAAATGAAGCTGACTGTATGATACCTATTTCCACAAAGAATATTTATGAATATAATGTGCTCTTATAATTATAAGAGCAAGCAAACTTTCTAGAAATAGCAGAAAAAAGATATGATTGAAAAAATGAGGGAGAGGTGAAGAAAACACTTTTGGACATGATATAAAGTGAAGTTTTAACAGAACAGGGTCATTTATAGATTACAACACTTTTAATTTTGTCATGTTACGAAGTGTTGATGCTGATAAAGAATTTGTTGATGTCGTATCAGTTTCTCCACGTGGAGCAGTGTTCCAGGGTGATTAGTTAGGCTGACAGCCAGGGACGGAAACTAAGTGTCTGGCTTTCTGAAATAGAAGAGAGTTGCTATTGCTGAACCTTCTCTCTCTGTATGAGAAATCCTGACAACCAAGGGTGGGAGCTCTGTTCCGTTTCTTCACTTCTTTCAAAATGTTTTTCGTGCTTTTTGCCATAATGAACATCTTCTATGTAGTCAATTAAATTAACAATACTCTCAAGACGCTCCAGGGTCTAAAGTAGCCTTGCTATATACAAATGTGTGCAATAATTTAAGAGCAGAACCATCTAATATGTTACCTTCTCCTTTAAGCCAAGGACCTAACACCCAGAGGACCTCCCTGGTGTTCAGGAAGACACGCTTAGGGGTCAGACCAGGACTTAAAAGCACGGCCTCCTTGCCAAACAACTGACCCTGGCTTGGGTTTGCTTTTTGTCTCCATGTACAGTGACCTTTTGTCAGCACAATCTGTCGTCTATTGCATCATCATGCAGTAAGCCTTACTTGTCTCTCTGCCTTGCTGCAGGCAGTTGACATGGGTGAAGGTGGTTGGCCTGAATGACTTTATGCCACTCACAGCTTGTTGTGGTCTGTGGAAGCAGGTGTGTGCTGCACTTTAAGTGCAGTTTTTTAAAATTTTCTTTACCATACAAACTACTGTGCTTCACTATGATACTTGCTTGCACACTTTGTTACTGTGGCTCTTGTCCCCAACAGCACACACCAATACATTCCTGAGCCTTGCTTTGCTTAGCTTAGAGAAACATTGTTTTGTGGTATCAGTTTGGTAATAAGTCAGTATATTATTTAATTTTTATTAGTAAGCATAATTATGGGCTTTTAAAAGTTACTAGTTTAAATTTGAAGAAAAGGATAAAATATAGTCTTTTTCATTGATTTGTTTTCCACTTTAAAGTGTTCCATGATTAGTAGAGAAAAATCAGCAAATATAAAAAGGAAATTAAAATGAGAAAACTTCTAGTGATGTTGAGAAATAGTGCAATGTTGAATAGGATATGTTTTAGAAGATTTTATAGTTCGGTGTTCAAATTTGTAGAAGAAAGTGAAATTCTATTGAATATTGCTATTTTTTGTTTTTTCAGTTTGAAAAAATTAAAAAAAACATTATGTGCAGTTATTGTCAAAAGAATTAGAAAATAGAGTAAAAATGGAAACAATTTTGAAATTTTATGTTAACTACTCAAAGATGTTAATGGTTACTATGCTTTAGTTCTTTCTATTGCAATTTTTAAAAATAATTTGTAAAATATTACCTTGGTCATAGCAGCTTATCTTTAATTTCATTTTTAGTTTTTTGAGACAGGGTTCCTTTGTGTAGCCCCTGGCTTCCCCGGGCCTTGGAGGTCCTACCTGCTTCTGCTTCCTGAGTGCTGGGATTAAAATTGTATGTGACACCACCATCTAGTTCCCCTTGCAAAATGTACATTACAAAATTCATATAGCTTTATCGTTAGGCCACATGAGTGCATTGACATTATTTCGTAATCGGCAATTCATGGTTCTTTGTAGTTACATTACTTTCTTATTTATTTATTTATTTATTTATTTATTTATTTATTTTTTATGAATAAAAATGTAATCACAAGCCCACTATCATATCCAAGGAATAAGATCTTGGCAAGAGCACATATCTCCCCCAGGTGTGAGCTACTTTTTGAACATTAGCATCTCCCCACACATTACTAATGCTTTCCCTCACAAATGTTTTCTTTTTATTTATTTATTTTTTTTTATTAATTACACTTTATTCACTTTGTATCCCCCCATAAACTCCTCTCTCCTCCCCTCCCAAACCCACCTTCCCTCCCCAGTCTCCACACATGCCCCTCCCCAAGACTACTGATAGGGGAGGTCTTCCTCTACTTCTTTCTGATCCTAGTTTTATCAGCTCTCATCAGGAGTGGCTGCATTGTCTTCCTCTGTGGCCTGGTAAGGCTGCTCCCCCATCCGGGTGAGGTGATCAAAGAGCAGGCCAATTAGTTCATGTCTGAGGCAGTCCCTGTTCCCATTACTATGGAACCCACTTGGAGGCTGAATTGCCATGGGCTACATGTGTGCAGGGGTTCTAGGTTTTCCCCTTGCATGGTACTTGGTTGGAGTATCAGTCTCAGGAAAGACCCCTGTGCTCGGATTTTCAATCCCCAACCAGAAAGGCAAAGCAGATGGACATCAGAAGAAGAAAACAGGAAACAAGTTAGGAGCCTATCACAGACGGTTTCTGAAAGGCTCTGCCCTGCAGACTATAAAAGCAGATGCTGAGACTTATGGCCAACTGTTGGGCAGAGTTCATGAAATCTCAGAAAAGATGTGGGAAATAGTAAGATAGGGAGAGGACAGGAGCTCCACAAGGAGATCAACAGAACCAAATGTTTTCTTTTTAAAGAGAGTTCACAATCTGTATAAAAATAACAGATACTGCATATGAGACATTCAAGGAAAGCAAAATGCTGCTTTTGTTCCATTATAACCAACTTTAGGCATATGTCTGTTTTGATTTATAAAATATTCTGTCAACCTCCCCCATATAAGCCGGGGAGTGACAGACTGGCTAGATCCCAGGGGAGGACTTTGCAGCCAGCCCTGAGGAGACAGGATAAGCTGGGTTTGGATGGAAGGGAAGGAGGTCCTCCCCTGTTGGTGGACTTGGAGGGGGCGGGGAAGAAGGAGATGAGGGAGGGAGTGGGAGGGTAGGAGGAAATGGGGGAGGGGGCTACGCCTGGGATTCAAAGTACCTAACCTGTGACTGAGATAAAAATAAATAAATTAAAAAAAAATAAATAAATGAATGCACTCACCAATTAGACTCTGAGAAGCCTGGGGGCAGATCCCACAGGAATACTTGTCATTGTCTCTTCAAAGCCACAGTAAAGAAAGCTAATATAAAAAAAAATAAATCATTAATGGCTATTAAAAAATATTCTGTCAATCTATCAAACCCACCTGTCTTTCCTCTGTTTATTGATCTTCTATCAATCATTTTCTTGATTTTTTATTACTTGATTGATTTTCATGATTTCATTCTGTCCTGTTGTGGATATTGCACATGTTTGCTTGATAGCTATAGTTAAGTTACTTCCAACTTTCTGTTGTCATTAGCAACATCTTGTTAAGCCCTACTACAGCTCAATCTTTGCACATACCTGCAGTTACTCCTAAAGTTTAAATTCACAGATCAGCATTGCTGGCTGATCCTCCTTAAAGATGTTTGACACATATTGCCAAAATGCCCTCCAGAAAGGCTCAGTCGGTTCATGCTTAACCCTAGTGTTGTGAGATCGCTTCACCACACCTCTATCAACACATTGTCATTGTTTTTGTGTGTGTGTGTGTGTGTGTGTTTTACCACGTCAGTGTAACATGTAGAAAATGACAGATTGTTTAGAATAATTTACATTCAGTTGCTTAGTGGTTAAATGGAATACTTCTTAATTATTTGGACTTCTTTTAAGAAATACATTTTTTTAAAAAGTCATATCTGTATGTCATCAGATTGTTGCAGGAATACAGATATCTATATAAAATATTTTTGGATAGCTGAACACAAAGTAATATATGTTATTCAAATGGATATTAGCTACTGCTTTTTAAAAAAGCTGTATATATATATATATGTATTTAAACCCTTTGTCATTGATGGTACAGACATTTCTGCTTTTATGTTTTCTTCTGGAGGAAGGTTCTCACAGTATTCCTAGATGGCTTGGATTCCTTGGGCTCAGACAATGTTGCTATCTCAGAATTCTGAGTATCTGGACTATAGTACACAAATCATGCCACGCTAGAACTACTTGTTCAGACCATATTACACTTACAATCCTTTAAACAAACAAACAGACAGGGTCTCTTCATGTATTCCTGGCTGGCTTGAAACTCCCTATGTAGGCCAGGTTGGCTTTGAACTCACAGATATCCTCTTTAGTGCTGGGATTAAAAGCATGTACCACCATGGCTAACAAAACCTATCTTTTAATGTTACAATTATTATAAAATTCTGAGAGACATTTGGATCTATCTTACAATTTATTTTGTCTAATCTGCCTGTTCTTTTGTCAAACTTTAATTAATGAGATTTCATATTGTTTGAATTGAATTACCATTACTCGTAAGTTTTTTCACTACTGGAGACTCAATTAGGTCTTAGCATGTACTGGAAACCACTAAGCCACTGGGCTACATTCCTTCACTGGCATGAACTCCAGCCATTTCATCAAATCTCTTCCTCTGATTCCCTCAAAAAATCTGCTTAGATTTGCAATGTTAATAGAATTGTATAAAATTTGTAAAGAAAGCTGGGATGTAATTTTTTTCAGTTTAAATGAAAATGAATTCTTAGACACCTCAGATCTAGTTAGCTCCCAAAGATGTGGCGAAGGGTCTCTTGCACGCATGTATTCTAAACTAGTCTAGATTTTGATACATACTAGTGAGCTGACTTCCAGGGTGACCAGCAGACTCACATTGATGGTCTCAGACAGAGGAGCTCTGGTCAGCTTCTTTTCTGTCTCCCATAAACTGTAGTACCTCTTTCTGATGAGTTTGGAATTGATGTGTTGTGAAAAAGAAACATTGTTTCTTTTAGAGTGTGCTAATATTTCCTAAGGATGGAGAAGACAGGCAGCATGTCAAACTTGATGCATGGAGAGTGAAACCCTTATTCCCTAGCCACAGCTGTGGAACAGCCAATGGAGCTGTGGTATCACGTACTTGGGTGGAGTCACATATGCACTACAGCAGATAAGGACAGTAATAAAGAACACCAACAATTATTGCATTAGGACCAGGTATTCTAGGGCCAACTTTTTTCCTATCATAAATTGTTTCATATGCTTGTGGTCTTCTGATAACAAATGCTGCTTGCTTATGTAGTTTCTAGCTTGTGCTTTCATTGCACATCGGTTCTGAAATCTCCTTCCCCTTCTTCCTCCCCTCTCATAGAGTTCTTTCTACTTTTATGGGATAAGTTTTGATAAAGACAGAGTGCCATTAAGTTCTGCATGGGTGGGGAGCCAGATCATTCACTCTGGTGTGAGCTGGAAGTTCAAAGAGGTTTTGAGAAGTGTTTGTTACTAGTAAGTTTCTTTTTCATATAAATTTGGGGTTTCTTTTCCAAATGAATCAATAGAATTTCCCTCAATGAAAGCTAACGAAGGCAATGCTTGTTTGAAATTCCAGTATACGTTTTCAATCTTTAAAGTCTCATGTTAGTCACATGTTGCAATAATTGCAATAATTGACTTTTATACTATTATCTTTTTTATTTTTTAGTTAATGTAACATAGGCTTTCTTGAACTTGTGATTTTCCTGCCTCATCTTCTCAGGTTCTAGGGCTGTATATGTGTTCCCTCATGCCACAGCCATCCTATATATTTGACCATGCTTGTGTCTTTTTCTAAAGCCAAAGATACACAGTGGCAAACAGCAGTCGTTACAAAGATAAAAGAGTGGAGAAGTGTGCAGAAAGAAAGAGGAAGGTATAATAGGGGAATAGCAGTACAGATGGTCATCCCTTTACAAGAGCTGACTGCCCGCCCACCCTGGGTTGTGATGGTAACCACTGTCAGGATTTGTTGAAGGAAGTGGAGGCCAGCCTGGGCTACACATTTTTTTTTTTTTTAAGAGTTGACCCAAACACAATTTTATTTTGCTGTTTCTTGGATTTCGACGTTGAATTTGAACAATTCTTTTGTCATACTAAGTCTTTTTTGTATTATACACATATCTCCCTATTTGTCTTTTAAATTGAATTTAACAAGATTGATGATTTTTAATCAATGGGTATGAATATTTGGCTGCGTGTATGTACGTGCATCATGTTGCATGTGTTGCCTGTGGATTCCAGGAGAGGGTGTCAGATCTACTGAGACTGATATTTCAGGTAACTGTGGGCCACAATGTGGGTGCTGGGACCTGAACCCAGGCTTTCTGCAGGAGTAGTCAGTGATCTGAATGGTTGAGCTGTTTTCTCTCCAGATCCCTATCTAAAACATTTGAATCGCATTGTGACACATTTAAGCAGAGGCTGAGAAATGAATCAAAGTGCTGGTTATGAAAAAATATAATGAAATTAATACTGAATTATAATTTTTCTGCTTTAAAATGTATTCCATATGTCATTTGAAGTACCATATATTGCATTGCTGTGAAGTTAATTTTCAAAATTATTTTGACATGCACAGTCACATTTTTTTCCTGAGAAACCACTAAGATTGAAAAGGTTTTAGAAAGGGAAGCTGCAGACCTGGGAATAGGTGACAGTGTAAGTCAGAGTTACTGATGTCAGAAGGAAAGATGCTAAAGAATTGAGAAGTCAGGTTGAATCATTCCTCATGATGGCGTGTCTGAATAGTTTTCCTATGTTCTTGGTAGACTTTTGTGGGATTTCATAAATGTTAGATTTCAGATGAGTGCATAACAGTCTGAAGACACTGAAGAATGAAAAGCCAATGAAGAGCTCAGAGAAAAGGAGCTGGCTTCCTGTGGTTTAAGCTAGTGTGATACAGTGGAACACTGTGAGAGGGTTTGGGAATAGATGCTGGGGAGTTGAGTTAAACATAGATCAGAGACATGGTATTTACATTAGCCAGGATATGTACCTTCCTCCCCTTCTTCCCCTTCCTTCCCCTCCTTTTCTAGCTCCTTCTATTTCCTTCCCTTCCTTTCCCCACTTGTTCCTTCCATCCACCCTTTCCCTTCTCTCTTCTTACTTTCTTTTCTTTCCCTTATTACCCCTTCTTTATTTCTTTCCTTTTATTTTCCTCCCCTCTTTTTCCTCCTCTCTTCCACATTCCTTCTACCTTTCCTTCCCTTCTTTCTCCTTCCTCCCTTTTTCCCATTTCCTCTTCCTTCTTTCAAGCACAATTATTATAATATCTAAGATGTTGCATATTTTGAAAAGTGTGTGTGTGTGTGCTCATGTGTGCATGCACATATATACAAATCAGAGAACAACTTGCAGGAGTTATTAGTTTTATCTTTCCACTATTTGAGTTCCAGGGATAGAACCCAGTTGTCAAAATTGGGAGCAAGTGCTTTTAGCTGCTGAGCCATGTCTCTGTTTGTATGTATGTATTATTTACTATATTTTTGTATACCTTTGGGTCTGAAAATTTCAGGAGTAAGCACATTTAAACCATAAAACCTCAAAAAAAAACTCTTGAGGTAAAAATTGGTTAGTTACTGGATGGGATTGTGCCTCTGGAAATGGTAGAAATCCACCAAATAAAGGTGCAAAGACAAATAATTACTTGTTGGGTTCACTATTCCGTAGCAGGAAGAGAAGTTTACTGATGGCAAGAGTTACTTAAGTGGGATTCTTAATTTATTTGGTAGTGAGAGAATAACACAGAAAAGGAAGTTAGACACAAGCGATAAGAACAATGCATGAGAAGGAGACATGTCTAAATTCTATTGCTTGGTATTTGGAAGTCAGCACCCTGGCTTGTCCTTGGTGGTTGTTACTGAATACAGAGACTGTGTTGGCTTACAACTCAGATGTTTGGTGTCATTACTAATGTTTTGTGGTGAGATTGTTTTTTTGTACACTGCTGCTTGTAGATGGCACATGTGCTGCCACATTGCTATGAATAGCATTCTGCTTCCCCATTCCCATCCCCACTATGAACTGCATTTGTGGAGAATTTTGAGAAAGTGTTTGTGTCATATATACCAGCATGGCAAATTTCAAACATCATTCACATTATTAATATGAGTTTTTACAGCATCAAGTGAAGTATACAAATGAAATGTCTTCAAAATGATGGGTACAGGTTCATAGTAAGGGAAAGCTAGAATCTATGTAGGTGTTTGTTATGTGATATCTTATTTGTGACTAATCTAAGCTGAATCCCTTCCCCCCACCTTTTAAATTCCCATTTTAAAGACAGCCAAGAAATAACTCTTTGGTCACTTTCCTCTGCACTTGCTCTCCTTTGAGAGTGCAGCTCCTTGTGACCAGGACTCACTGTTACTTTCTTGGAGTCAACCACTGTCTCCCTAAGCTGGTCTTGTCCTGGACTTATCTTTCAGTGATCTTTGGAGAAGTGGCCTTTCTAACCAAGTTCACTCTTAGCTGTCAGCCTAGGTCTTTTTTAATGCATCCTTCTTCCGTATAGTGCTGTTCGTTCTGATTGATTGGGTTCTTAGTTGAAAAGTCTGTCATCTGACTCCATTTTTCTGTTCTCTTCTCTTCTTTCTTCCTAAGCTATTCATTTATCGTTATTTTTTCTCTTCGAGAACACACACACACACACACACACACACACTATGATACAAATTTAAAAAGTCTTTAATATACTTTGGTATAATTTATTACTCCACATGGTATAATTAAATAAGAGGGCTGAACTTACAAACTTACTCTTTTAAAAAGTCTTGTGTTATTTATTACGGTAATTTTCAATAATCTGGCATTTGCAATCTGTATCTTTACTAGATTTAGTAATATAAGTTAGAGGCCAGGGGATAGATTTGTTGTCAAAATGCTTGCCAGGCAAGCACGAGAACCTAATTAATCTTCAGAACTCATGTTAAACAAACAAACAAAGAAACAAACAAAAAACAAAGCCAGGCATGGTAGCACCTGCTTGCAATCCCAGGTTGAATCTCTGGGATAGCTGGCCAGCCGAGCCTATTTGGCAAATTCTAGGCCAGTCAGAAAGCCCATTTTAAAAAGCAAAGGTCAGGGCAATGGGATAGTTCAATGATATGGTGACTTGAGTTTGATCTCTGGGATCCACATAGTTGAAGGAGAGAATCCACACTGGTGTTGTCCCTTTTCACTAAATTTGTGCCATGGTACATGCCTTTGAACACACACACTAAATAAATAGAATGTTAAAAAAGGGGCCAGTAATGCCTGAGGAATTATAGCAGAGGTTGTCCTCTGACATCTTTATGCTCCTAAACAGAAGTCCAGGCAGATACATTTGCACACACACACACACTATACAAATAATATAGATCTATTATCCATACAATCAAATATTATTGAATTAAAGAGATTCTTAGATAAGTTTGTAATATCGACCAATCAAGGAAGCAATATCAACCAATTAAAGTAGTGTAAAATACTAAATTTGGAGTTTAATATGTCATCTAACAATGGTAGCTAAAATCCATGCCTATCTATGGACAAGACATTGTGCTGAAGATGTGTAAGTATGTTGCATAGTTTAATCTTTTATATAATTCCCATGAGTCATGTTTATTATGTTGATTTTATGAGACACAGAGGTCAAGTAACCTGGGACTACAAAGCTAGTAGGATAAGAATGAGTCAGGGCAGGCAGGCTGTTTAGAATGCTATGCTGGAAAGCCTTGATCATGTTGGATTTAAAGTGTGAGATTTTGACAAGAAAGGATGTGCAATGATGGTCCATAATAGAGTTCATAATGAGGAGCCACTCTTCAGAATGAAGCAAGACCACATGTAGATGAATTTATGATGTGTGTTGCACAGTATTTCCAGATGCATCACTCATTCTTTGGAAGTTAGGGTCTCTGAACATATGTTTTCTGAACACATCTAGATGTCTGTCATGGCCTTGGAGACACATCTGTGAGCCAAAGAGGAAACCCAGCCCTCAGAAACTTATATTCTAACACAGAAAAACAGGCAGTAACAGAGAGGCAGCCTCAGAAAGAAAAGTAATACCTTTTAACTTGGAAAATAAATTCTATGGGACAGAATAAAAGCAAGAAAAGAAGGCAGAGAGGGAAGTGTTTAGGCATTTGAGGAACAGAATTTCAGGCAGAGGAAGCTGCCAGTGCAAAGACTTCCTCCCCAGGAGGGGTAGAACTGAATCCAGGATATTCCAGAATAGGGGTGAGGGCCAGAGAGCCTGGAGTCACATGCCTGGAAGGAAGTAGTAGGAACCAGAATAAGCAAAAACATGGAACTCGACATGAGGAATTTTTAGATATTTTAAAGTTTAGCATACATAATATTGGATTGCACTGCCATACACACATATGGATTGTACTGAAATACATTCATATGTGTGTGTGTATTAAAGATGGCAGGCAGCCTTATTAGAACTTTTATTTTATTTGTCTCACTATGTAATGGAAGTAGCCTTGAGTTTCTGAAATCCTCCTGCCTCAGCCTTCTAAATGCTGAGATTACAGACATGTACCACTATGCCCTGCTTGAATGTTTTAATTCCTGCCTAAGCTCTAAGAAGGATTGATGAAGGATTTGAGGTGTTTTGATGGTCTATTCTCTCAAACTTGCCCTGAAAATTTTGTACTTTTGTTACATTTTATCTTGGTAGTGTGTTAGGCATGGAAAAGAAATGGAAGAATCAGGGCTTTGGATATAGTTCAGAGGTAGAGCACTTAGCTGTGCTTAAGCTAAGTGTCACAAACTGACAAACACCAAAAACTAAGCAATAACAACAAAACCCAGATGGAGAACTTTTAGATGGTGACACTCCTGTACAAAAGAAACTCCTGCCCTGTTAAACAGCAATTCATCTCAAGGAGTACATTTTTCTGTTAGATTTGTATAGAGCCCCATGTAGAAAGGAGCTGTGATGGGCCTTAGCTGATGAAGTAATTTGTTCTCTGAGCCACTGAATAATAAAAACAGCAAATTTAGACTCAGATATAAATCTTCGTTTTGCAATTTGCTTGCAGTGTTCCTTCTCAATATCAGTCTCTTGTCTGTAAATTGGATATAATGTTCTCTGTACCTGTCATAGACTTGGAAAGATTAAGTAAGAAATCCCTTCCATTTCTTTCTCTACTTGAGTTCATTCTTTATGATACAAAAAGCACTTCTATATGTGTAGGTTGATGCATTTGTATGTAGATCATTTTATAATTGGCTCCCTTTGCAGGATGTCAGGAGGTAAGAATGGAAAGACCTCTCTAGCCATCCTAGCAGCTGATTAAACACTGTGTGGGAGAACTGGGAAGGGGGAAGGATGGCAGATGAAATCCTGGCAAAGAGAACAGTCTGTTCCCAGAGGACATTTGCAACAACCGCCTGGGCCCTTTGGCTAGATGCAGGGCTGTCCAGGGCAAGAGCCCTGCCCTCAGCACACCGTCCAAGCCATGTGTGTTAAAGCTTGGCTTTAATGAAGTCATGACCACTTGTTCAGCACTGCATATGGCTGGATGTGATTCCCAGCTGCCCTGTGGGTTAAAGTGTAAACAATGAGTAGATTGTTTTGTTCTCCTAATAAGCCCAGAGTGTGATCTCATGTCTGTGCCACATATGTCTATAACCAGAAATGTCCCTGCTCCTTGTCTTATGAAAGGGAAGGAAGGCTGTGTCTGAAAACATCTGAACCCATTAGTCTGAGGGCTTTTTGTTCATGTTTTTATTGAAAACAAAGAATGACACAGAGGCATAAAAAGTCATGAATGTCATTAATAGGTGTCAAGATGACAGCAAACAGATAATATAAGTTAGAATGAACATTTCTTACCTCAGGACTAAACATCCTTACATCTGACATTTTCTCAGAAGACAACATCCTCATAGTTCATGGCCGTAAAGATGCTGAAAATCCTGGGATCTGAAATGTGTACAGCACTGAATAAGTGACAGAAAGCACCCATCTTCAGAACTGATTCCTAAACCCTGCCCAATTGCTATCATGTTGATTAATTAGTTATTGTAATTTGTCTTGTTCTGTATTGATCAGAAATACTATTTTCTGTGCGTGTGTTTGCATCTATAGGTGTAGCATGTGTGTGCTGGTAAGTGATAACCTTGAATGTAAGCTCTATAGCCGTCTACATTGTTTGAGACAAGATCTAGTATATCCAGCTGCTGCATACAGGAGACTAGCTGGCTTACTAGCTCCTGGGGAATTCAATTGTCTCCATCTCCCATTTCACCAGAGGAGGTCTGGAATTACAGATGCATACATTACCATGTCTGGCTTTATGTGTCTTCTGAGAATTCAAACTCTGGTCTCTAAGCTTGCACAGCCAGCACTTTCCCCACTGAGCCATCTCTTCAAGCCCTAGGATGCTGTTTGTTCTGTTACTGTTTTGTATTACAGATGTTTCAAGTGTTTATATAGTGGGGATCCTAAAGTAAGACCAAGAATTTGAAGTTCTCTAGAAGAAAAAATTTACTTATGACAATGTCAATAACACTTTAGATAATAAAATATGTCCATCTGAATTTGTTACTTATTTTTCCTAGCAGTTCTAAAGTAAAACCGTCCCCATTCTACAGCTGACAAAGCTGAGGCTTAAAGAATTTAAATAACCCTTTAAGGGTTATTTGAAAGGGACTGGTTTCTTACTAGGATGACCTAATGTGTTTGTGTTGATATTCTTTTGTGCCTTACTTCTTAAGTCTTTCCGAAGTTTCTCTACAAGATGGCTTCCTGAACCCTAAACATGATAATAATAAAAAGTTTGAGTAATAATACTCATGTTAATTTTACTGCTTTCTATGTGTGTATATGCTGTCCACTTTTTGCCTTGAGGTTATGTCTGTTAAGCTGTGGGCTCTATCTGATTGCGTAAAACTGTTATCCCTATTTACAGACACAGAGAAGGTGTTGGTTTCCCAGGTCAGGTACTTCTCAGAGACAAAGCTAGAAACATCTTGTCCTCTGTTTGGCAATCCTGTTCAATCTCTGCTGTGTGTCCTCAGTGAGGCTAACTTTAACCCAGAGAGCGGTGACTATACACATGTCAGAATATTACACAATCCAGTCTAAGAAGGAGTGTCTTTCTTTCCCTGAAAATGCAAGTCTTTGGACTACTCAGTCATATTCTGGAAAATTCCCTTGTTGGGAGGGGTGGGACTTATCCTGCAAGTCCAGAGGCTGTATCCAGGGAAAGGATATTCAGATACAGTTATTATTATGGATTTAGCATAGAGGATTCCTGCTGGGGTCTGTTGGGCCAGGGCCTTGGTTTCAGAGCTCTCAAAAATTCTCTAGGTTAATTGAACAGAGAAGTTTGGGGGAGAAGAAGAGTTAGGTTTCAAAAGAAAACTTTTCTTATAGGCAATAATTAAGAATACTATATGCTAGTAGCATTATATCCTTTCAAGCAGTGTAGTAAGGAAAACAATCAAATAATCTCTGAATACTTCCAGCTATCTAGTAACAGGGAAGCCTAGTTCTGTACTGGCTAGGTATGGTAACTCTTGAGTGTTGGTGCTGGGGACACCATGAAGTAGCTGTAGACTTGGCACAAATTGCTTGCCTTTTCTGATCAACCCTTACTTGACAAATAAAATGGCAGAGCTTGATTACTTGTCTTTGTCTTTTTTTAAATTTAAATTTAAATTTTTATATTAATTACAATTTATTCATTTTGTATTCCAGCTGTAGCCCTCTCCCTCATTCCCTCCCAATCTCACCCACCCTCCTTCATCTCCTCCCATGCTCCTCTCCAAATCCAATGATAGGGAAGGTCCTCCTCCCCCTCCGTCTGACTCTAGCCTATCAGGCCTCATCAAGACTGGCTGCATTGTCTTCCTCTGTTGCCTGGTAAAGCTGCTCCCCCATCATGGGGGGGGTGATTAAAGAGCCAGCCACCAAGTTCATGTCAGAGACAGTCCCTGTTCCCCTTACGAGGGAACCCATGTGGAGACTGAGCTGCCACGGGCTACATCTGTGCAGGGGTTCTAGGTTATCTCCATGCATGGTCCTTGTTTCGAGTATCAGTCTCAGAAAAAACCCCTATGCCCAGATTTTTTGGTTTTATTGCTCTGCTTGTGGAGCTCCTGTCCCTTCCAGGTCTTTCTATCTCCCCCTTCTTTCATAAGCTTCCCTGCACTCTACCCAAAGTTTGGCTATGAGTCTCAGCATCTTCTTTGATAGCCTGCTGGATAGTCTTTTAGAGGCCTTCTGTGGTAGGCACCTGTCCTGTTCCCTGTTTTCTCTCTCTTCTGATGTCCATCCCATTTGCCTTTCTGAGTAAGGATTGCTCATCTTACCCAGGGTCCTCCTTCTTGCTTAGCTTCTTTAGGTGTACAGATTTTAGTATGTTTATCTTATATTATATGTCTAATCTCCACTTATAAGTGAGCATATACCATGTGTGTCTTTCTGGTTCTAGGATACCTCACTTAGGATGATCTTTTCTAGATCCCACTATTTGCCGGCAAATTTCATGATTTCCTTGTTTTTAATTGCTGAGTAGTATTCCATCGTGTAAATATGACACACTTTTTGTATCAATTCCTCCATTTATGGACATGTGGGTTGTTTCCAGGTTCTGGCTATTATGAATAAAGCTGCTCCAAACATCATTGAGCAAATGTCCCTGTTGTATACTTGAGCATCTTTTGGATATATGCCTAGGAGTGGTATAGCTGGATCTTGAAGAAGCACTATTCCTAATTGTCTGAGAAAGTGCCAGATTGATTTCCAAAGTGGTTGTACCAGTTTACATTCCTACCATCAACGGAGTAGGGTTCCCCTTTCTCCACATCTTCTCTAGCATGTATTGTCACTTGAGTTTTTGATCTTGGCCATTCTGATGGGTATAAGGTGAAAACTCAGGGTTGTTTTGATTTGCATCTCCCTGAAGACTAAGGATGTTGAATATTTCTTTTAAGCGTTTCTCTGCCATTCAATATTCCTCTACAGAGAATTCTCTATTTAACTTTGTACCCCATTTTTAAAATTGTGTTACTTGATTTGTTGCTTTTCAACTTCTTGAGTTCTTTATATATTCTGGATATTAGCCCTCTGTCAGACATAGGGTTGGTGAAGATCATTTCCCAGTTGGTAGGCTGTCATTTTGTTCTGATGACAGTGTTCTTTGCTTTATAGAAGCTTTTTAGTTTCATGAGGTCCCATTTATTGATTGTTAATCTTAGAGCCTGTGCTGGTGGTGTTCTGTTTAGGAAGTTGTCTTCTGTGCCAATGAGTTCAAGGCTCTTCCCCACTTTTTCTTTTAATAGATTTAGTGTGTCTGGTTTTATGTTGAGGTCTTTGATCCACTTGGACTTTAGTTTTGTGCAGGGTGATAAATAAGGATCTTTTGCACTTTTCTACATGTAGACATCCAGTTAGACCAGCACCATTTGTTGAAGATGCTGTCTTTTTTCCCATTGTATGGATTTTGCTTCTTTGTCCCAAATCAAGTATTTGTAGGGTATGTGGGTTCATTTCTGGGTCTTCTATTTTATTCCATTGATCCACCAGTCTGTTTCTATACCAGTACCATGCAGTTTTTAGTATTATTGCTCTGTAGTACAGCTTGTAGTACATCAGGGATGGAGATACCTCCAGACAATCTGTTGTACAGGATTGCTTTGGCAATTCTGGTTTTTTGTTTTTCTATATGAAGTTGAGAATTGTTCTTTCAAGGTCTGTAAAGAATTGTGTTGGTATTTTGATGGGAATTGCATTGAATCTGTAGATTGCTTTTGGTGGGATGGCCGTTTTCACTATGTTAATCCTACTGATCCATGAGCATAGGAGATCTTTCCATCTTCTAATATCTTCTCCGATTTCTTTCTTCAGAGACTTGAAGTTTTTTCAAACAGGTCTTTCACTTGCTTGGTTAGAGTCACACCAAGGTACTTCATGTTATTTGTGGCTATTGTGAAGGGTGTAGTTTCCCTAATTTCTTTCTTAGCCCTTTTGTCTATTGTATACATGAGGGCTACTGATTTTTTTGAGTTGATTTTGTTTCCAGCCACTCTGCTGAAGGTGTTTATCAGCTGAGGGAGTTCTCTGGTTGAATTTTTGAGATCACTCATGTATACTATCATATCGTCTGCAAATAGTGATACTTTGACTTCTTCCTTTCTGATTTGTATCCTCTTGATTTTTTTTTTAGTTGTCTTATTGCTCCAGCTAGGACTTCAAGAACTATGTTGAAGAGATACGGAGAGAGTGGGCAGCCTTTCATTGTCCCTGATTTCAGTGGGATTGATTTAAATTTCTCTCCATTTAGTTTGATGTTGGCTATAGGCTTGCTGTATATTGTCTTTACTATGTTTAGGTAAATGTCTTCTATCCCTGATCTTTCCAAGACTTTAAACATGAATGGGTATTGGATTTTGTCAAATGCTTCTTCAGCATCTAAGGAGATGATCATGTGGTTTTTCTCCTTCAGTTTGTTTATATGGTGGATTGCATTGATGGATTTCTGTATATTGAACCACCCTTGCATGCCTGGGATGAAACCTACTTGGTCAATTGTGGATGATATCTTCTATGTGTTTTTGGATTTGGTTTGCAGGTATTTTATTGAACATTTATGCATCAATATTCAAGAGAGATAGGTCTGAAGTTCTCTTTTTTTGTTGGGTCGTTGTGTGGTTTAGGTATCAAGGTAACTGTGGCTTCATAGAATGAGTCTGATAATGTTTCTATTTTGTGGAATAGTTTAAAAAGAATTGGGGTTAGCACTTCTTTGAAAGTCTGGTAGAATTCTTTGCTGAAATCATCTGGCCCTGGGCTTTTTTTGGAAGGGAGATTTTTGATGACTACTTCTCTTTCCTTGGGGGATAGAGGACTATTAAATCTATTTACCTGATTTTGATTTAATTTTGGTAAATGGAATCTATCAAGAAAATTTTCCATTTCATTCAGATTTTCAAATTTTGTGGCATATAGGCTTTTGTAGTAAGACCTAATGATTGTTTGGATTTCCTCAGTGTCTGTTATGTCTCCCTTTTTGTTTCTGATTTTGTTGATTTGGATAGTTTCTTTCTACCTTTTAGTTAGTTGGCTAAGGGTTTATCTATCTTGTTGCTTTTTTCAAAGAACCAGCTCTTGGTCTCATTGATTCTTTGCCTTGGTCTTTAGTCATTTATTATTTTCAAACTCATGGAGACTGGCTTCAAGTTGGCACATGTAGATGAGGCTGGCCTTGTCCTTCTACTTCTGCCTCCTGGGGGGAAGTTTAGGTGATTTTTATGTGTACTTTTATCTTTCAACTCTTTCAAATCTTATCTCTTGATGCCAGTTATTGAAAAATTAAATGTTAAGCTATGTTTCTGATAAGAATAAGCAATGATACAGAGGCTTGAGAACAAAACTAATTGTTAGCAACTTAAGTTCTTAAAAATGACGCCTTAACCTTTTTTAAGGGAAAAATCCTGACCCCCAATTATGAGTTTATAAAGTAGTACTAATCTAGGCTTCAGATTTCAGCTCTTTCACTCATCTCTGTTTAGCTATAGGTCATTTACTTAGCAATGGGATTCTTTCTACACCCCAAAGAATTTGTCTCTATTTACCTAAACACTTTTTAGGTTCCTGTACCATATGGCAGATCCTGAGGCTGGAAGGCACTGCTTCCTTACTGTGAGGAGTGCCTCTCCACTGTGGACCTGTGGTGTTTATAAATTCTCTGCCTGTTAGCGCTTGGACTGTGGGATCATAGAGTTGGAGGATATCTGGGCAGTGGCTTCCCTTGAATTTAGAAAGCTTGTTTTGGAAACAATTTAACCTTTTCATTGCTTTATCCCTAGACTCTAGAACTGTGCCATGTTCCTATGTATTTATATTTACTGATTCATTAACAAGGGAAGGCTAGTGAGAGAGGATACTTGGGTTAGGCAGCACTTTTCTTATCTGGAACCTTGTGCTTACATGTTTGACTGGCAAAGTGCCCGGGCTGATGGACATTTCTATGACCAGAGAGGTGTTCTGGGCTGTTTCTGTGTGGCCATTATCACTCTGGCAGCTTTGGAATGAGATATGTGATGTGTTGCTCCTTACAGAAGAGCAATGTGAGAAGCTCCATGCTCTGAGAAAGAGTCAATGTGCATATTGGTCTCTGCTTTTCAGAGATGTTTTGTGGTATAGATGCCTCAGCTCTGGAGAGCTTTTCCTGCTTCTCCTGTTGGGCTTTAGTTCTCCCTTTTCTTTAAGTAAACATTAGGCACTCCATAGTGTTTCTGTACATGCTTGCTACACTTTGCCTTTTTCTGGAAAATTATCATGTCATTCTACATGGGGAAAGCTGTATTTTCACTATTCCAGATTTTTCCTGGCAGAGTGGTAGGGCTTGTCTGTGACAAAGCTATGTTGCCCTGCTTTTCCACCGAGTCCAGGGAGGGGAGCAGTGAGTGTAGGGAGCAGTGGGGATGCAAAGCCAGGACAGTGGTATTCATGACTTGCTATTGTTCTTTCAAAGGGGGAAATGTGGACCTTGCTTGAAAGAGCAGAGACAGAGGAGGCCTGTCCTCATGGCCTGGTCACTTTCACTTTTCCCTTTCTAAGTAACACAGGGGCTCACATTTCTCTTTTCTTCAAGAGGAACCACATGGTAAAGGGAGGGAGGGCATTTTGTTGTTGTCTCTCCTTTTTAAAAAGGGGACTTAGATTTTACTCTCAGCTTCCTGCTCTGCAGCTGGATAGCTGTGGGATATCATCTTCTCCAAACTTTGCCTGTAGAAGATGATTTTGTAGCTATAGGACTAACCACAGGAACACTGGTTGAAGGAAAGGACATAATATATAGGCTTTGAGAATTGTAAATTATAAATTAATCTAAAAGCAAAAAGGAGCCATTTTTGTTTTCCAACATCTGAATTCTTAGGGGTTTTGGCTGAAGTGAGATGGTATCCGGTGGTTTTCTCTGACTTTTGCCAGTTGGTGCTCAGCACTGCTCCAGGCTTTCCTTGGTGTCTTCCCCAGGCCACTGCGCTGACCCCTCACAGCTGTTGTGTGTCAGTTTTGAGGAGGGTGCCTTGTGCTGGTTTAGAATTACAGAGTCTGGTATAGAGTTTCAGTTCTTAGCGAACAATGGCTGCTCCTTCTGAGGTATATGATTTGGTGTATTCCTGAGAGGATGACGTGGGTGCTTTATAATTCACAGAAACTTGTGCAAAAATGGCATACTTGGAACACTCTCATATTTTTTTTATGGAGGAATACATTTCGATTTTCTTTCTTATTTTCCCAGCAGTTTCTTTTGATACCTGCTGTTTAGATTTTCCACCCTCCCCTTCACATCTCTGCACTGTTTGCAGCAGAAGCAAAGGATGTTTTTACCATTCTTTTCTAAGATATAAGGATTGCTCAATGTTAGAACAATATGTTCCAGCAACACTGAGACATGATACACAGAGATAGTGTTGAAAAGTAGTTAGGGACATGCTGACTCTGAAGTGAGACATGTGGGTTTGTTAGTATGGACTTGGGCAGATCACTTAAGCTCTTCACCCCCCCCCTTTAGTTTCCTTTATAAAACAGGCTTGAAGAACCTATATAATTGTATTATATGACAGATGAATTTGTGAATGCACATATATTCATATAGAGACTTAGCTATTATTTCTGCCATCATTCTGAAAAATATTCCTACTATTAAAGTACTGAAGTCATTCCACACCTTGTTTATGTAGCTAGGAGCCTGTCAGTCATGTCGGGGGCCATAGAACATCAGCATACAATTCTTACACCTTCCTGGAAGCCAAGTATGAAATCTGATATGTTTAGATGATACAGATTGCCCAAGGATCCTGCCAGGGATATATCCCTGTTAGCTGTCTTGGGGGAACACAGCACATACACAGAAGAGGAAATAAATATGTCTATTTTGAACCGGGAAAATGAACACTATATAAATAGTTGCATTAGGAAAGTTGTGTAAGATTGATGCTTTCCTAAAAAGCTTCTGGAGGAGTCAAGCTATTAGCTGAGCTTGGAAGGTAGATCTGGAAAAGGAGTAGGTGGAAAGATGACAGAGTTGGGAATTCAAATGTTTAATGTAGTGGACAGAGGTTGCCAACCAGAACAAGGACAGGTGCTGCACGTTACTTCCTGTTTGCTTGTAGTGAAGTTACTTACATTTCCAAGGCTTCAGTTTTCTCATCTGTAAAATGGGGTCAAGGATACTTGCCCATGCAAAGCAACTCGTGTAGCTTTTGATACAGTTAATATTTGGGAAATGGGATCATTTGGTATAAACTCTAACAGCTGAAGGCATGGGAGTAGGAGCCGAGGACCATAACTGCAGTCAGGCTACTGAACGGCCTCAAAGCTTACCAGGGATCAGTCAATTTTGTCTTTATTGTTGTTTTGGGATTGCTAGTTCATGCTGACCTTGGGCTCTGGATCCCTCTGCCTCAGTCTTCCCAGTGCTGAGAGGAAAGATGTGTACCACCTTCTTGGACTCCAAAATGGGGATTGATTAGTAGGTCCCTTGCCAGAGGTGTTTTGACTTAATGAGGTCCTGTGAGATAGCTAGTGAGCTTAGCACATAGCACACTCTCAAACTTCAGCCATTGTGCTGTTTCTTCTGCAGCGCTGCCTTCCCGCAGATACTTCCTTGGCAGTTATCCATAGTCTCCCTTTCCTCTGCTCTTCATCTGTCTTCTGTCAACAGCATTTATCAGAAGTGGCTGCAGAAACTGAGCACAGAGGCTTGGAAAGAATGTGGAGGTAAATGGTCAGCACCATGTGTCCAGCAGAACAGTGAGGAGCAGATAAGGAAAGGGCAGCTAAAGGCACAGAAGTATCACAGCAGGGGCATAAACATATGCACCCTTTTGACAGAGTCATCCTTATTAAGGCCACTGAAGGATTTTCTTCTTAAAAGGAATTTCGGCCACACTGCTCCCTTGGTTAAATTTCTTCATCAACATCTTATCTCCCAGAGGATAAATCCTAACTGCTTGAACAGCATTGAAATACTTTCTCCTTTGCTGGCTGCCTGTCTTCCCAGACTTTTCCTGCTACTTTCCCAAGAAACCATGAATCTCTGCTGCTTTGAAGTTTTTCTTCCCAGGCTGTCTTTACACATTATGGAATCTCCTCTTTTCACCAGACAAACTTCTGCTTGTCCTTCAGGAACCCACTGACTGGGACTTTTGTGCCACCTCTGATCTCTTCAGAATGCTTTATTTGCTATTTTGGATTCCCCAAATGTATCTCTAGAGCACCTGACTATGTGTATCATTTACAGTGATTTATGCTCTATTTCTGTTTCTTGCTAAAGTGTAAAGCAAAATGGTCCCCAACTTATCTTTGTTCAATTTACCATTTGATGTCTTTATTATAGCACAAAAATGTTATGCTCTTCATAGAAGCTGTATTTCAAGTACTGCATGCAGTTTGTTGTATCCTAGGCTTGCAGCCCGAGGTGTGTTGAACTCTGACCCTACTGGTCTGGCAGCATGCCACAGCTCCTACTCAGCCACTCAGTCACGAGGCTTAGCAGCCAGCACTGCACAGGGTAGTCAGTTGCTTAGCTCTGCCACTTTATAGGTGAGGAATATGAGATGCAGTTTTGACTTCTAAGTTTTCAAGTCATGGATTCATCAGGTTAAGTCCTGTCACAAGATAAGGCACATGCATATCAGACATCACTGTTATATACCTCCATGAGTTTGGCAGTCATGACCGTACATGATATGGAGCAGGCAGTAAATATTTGTAAGCTAAATAAAAGAAGTAGTAGACTCAGAGTTGATGACTTTTCGGTCTTGCTAGCCAAAATTTGAGGATTACTATAATGAGACTGCCTAATAGATCTTGCTTTGTAGATGAAGAATTCAGAACTGTGGGGGAATGTCTTATTTTCCTTTCTCCATCAGGTCGAACAATGGCCCCTTTCCTCCAGAACATAATGGCAAAGTTTCTAACATTTAAGAAGAAGCTTAATTTAAAAGTCCTGCTAGTTTTCTTTCCTCTGGTGGATTGTTTCCCAGCTCATCTAGTCTAGCAATTTTGGCAGAAGCTGATGTTGTATTAGTAGTGCCTCCTTCTGGTTCTCTTCCAGCTTGGAGACAGGTTAACCTGGACCACCCTTTGTTCCATAGTACTGAGTGTCATAAGAGTTTCCCATCGGCAGAGACAGTGGCACATTCACAATAAAATGGGATTTTCCTGTAGCATATGCTTCTTAAAATAAAACAGTACATCAATTCACCTGATATTGTCGAATTTGAAAGTGATGGATGGAAGGAAAATGGCAGGGAGGCTGGTACCCCACCCAGGGTTTATTAGCTCTGTGCTGTGTTCAGGGTTTATCAGGACATTTCTTTCAGAAGAAAACTGGCTAATGTGGTCAGAGACATCTTTTGTTCGCTCTGGCCCTGACCATTTTGGGGAGTAAATCAGCTTTTTCTGTATACACTCTGCTTGGGAGCGGTAATAAGTGGGTGCATACTGCAGTGTGCTGACCTTCAGCCAACCAGAGAAAGACACCTCTTCTAATCAAAGGCAAAAGCCACGATCTTTCTTGTTGTAACTTACTGTTGACACAAGAAAGGCCAGAGAGATTGACATCAATCTCTATAGAAACCATTAACCAGTGCTGAATAAATCTGCAGCATTGAATCCATATGCATGCTCGCTTTTATTATTCTTGACCTATGGGCACACTTGAACATTTTGTGGGCTTTGTTTTAAAAGGAATGTTTAAAATGTAGTTAGTTATTATGGGATTTCGTTGGTGAAATAAACTGTTTGGGTAGTCTAAATAAAGGAATCTGTATTATTTTGCATCTCCTAAGCATTATTTGCTTAGGTGTGGCTTGGTTTGATTCCAGATTTGCAAACAGCAGAGGCTGTCACTTAGCTGGGTGGGTGTAGCAAAAGTCAAGTAGTTTTATACATGTTTTCCAAATGAGGTGCAAGTTCTGTGTCATTTGATTCTGTGACTTTATTGGCTTTTGCTCTTTAAAAAAATTCCTTAAAACCTTAACAATGACTGTGTTGGCTGCAAAGACATGTGTGCCTAAGAGTATTTTAGATGTCCCAAACTCAGATTGGTAATACTTGCCAGACAATTGGCGACCGTGTGCTGAGCAGAAACAGGCTCTGTAGTCAGAGCTTCAGTGTTTTGAGCTCCTTTTCCTGACTCCCCCACCCTGAAATCTCAGTTCTGGTTGAGGAGGGCGAGGAAACAAAAATGCTTTTCATTTCATTCTCTGCTGTACATTTTCCAGTTTGGGTGACTAAAGCTGGCCAGGGTGCCTATTTTTGGAAAGAGGAATTAAGATACTTTGGAGAAAGTACTGCACTGTGTGCTGGCATTCCAGATGGCCAAACTAGAGTAGAACCAAGCCCAAGGTTTTGAAGCTTTCGTGCCAATGATGACCTCATGAGGTCCAGCCTAGAGAAAGAGACACATAGTTCTCCAACAATGATGAAGAATGGCTTCTTCCTTTCATATTTCTATTGAGTGATCTCCAGTGTCCTTCTCTTTTCCTGTCTCTGACAAAATTAGCCCTTTATAATTAACAATTGTTAGATTTTTGGCTTGTCTCTCAGACTTCTCTTAGAGCTTCTTTCACCCCATCTACTCATTGTGTCGTCTCTACCACACAGAAAAAACTGTGATATTTTTCTCTTTGGCATTCCTGTCTTTTCCTAGCAGCCTTTTCTAGTGGGGACTGTGGGCGATTTTACACTTGATTTGTTGAATCTGAACTCTTTGCTGTAAACTCTCACACACAGAAGGAGCTATCTTTATAAATGACAGAATGGACCTGGCCTGAATGGCGCTTTGTTTACTGTTTTCCTAAAAGGGGCCCCTCTATATTTCATCTGTCAAAGTTGCTTTTCTTTCTTTCAACAATGCTTGATTGTTTTCACAAAAATTCAGGTTCCATAGACAGGAGAATTCTGTATTATATTTTCCTGCCAAATTCCGATCTCTGTTTTCCTTCCCCTGTGCTCACAAAGGGCTCATAACTTACTGTCAACTGTGAGGCCGACCACAAAGCTCCACTGTTGCTCAGCAAATAGGCTCTATTGCAGGATGGCTTGACTAGCTTGTAAAGTTTGCTTAACTGTAGCAGCAGTGGCAGAAGGCATGTGGGTACTGTATCTCCCCACAGGCCAGGAGTCCTCACGGCTTCCATCGACTTTTATGCTTTTAACTCTTCTAATTGTTGAACAAAATAGATACTGCTTTCTATAAGCAGATTAGATGTTGTTTAAAGCCATGGCTACAGTTGGTAGCCTGGGACTCAAGAGAGATTAATTAGCTTTCTTCTTTGTAATAATTTTTGTTTTTCTTTGGTTGGCAGTTAGTGTTTTTTGTGATTTGGGAAGGTGTCAAAGGGGCTATGCCCTCGAGTTCTGAAGTTCTGGCTGATGTAGCAAGAGAAAGCCGAATTGAAGAGTGGAAGAACAGCCACTTCGTGTGAGTGATTTGTGCCTTTTAGCTGTCACAGGTTTTAACTGTGTTACTTTACCTTCTAATTTTCTAAACTTCAAAGCCTACCTGATTGGGTGGGATGATGGTGTGTGAGAAGCTGCCACTGATGTCATGGTAGCGAACTAATAACTTGAAAGGCATTTTTGTATGGCATTTGTAATCTTCCTAGGGAATTGTAATGGATTAAAAAAAAGATTGATTTTCCTGGGGGCTTAATACACACACCTTTTTTTTGGTAATATTTATTAGATTTTTTTAAACATTCACTTTTTTTCTCTGTGTAGTATAAGGTCCTAGTATATTTTTATGAAGAAAGAATCACACACTTCATGCATGAACTCTTTCAGCAAAATCAATCTGTCTCCCACTCCTTGCTGTTTTCTAAAGCATAATACATTTGACAAGGGACCTTACGTACTGTGGTAAAGATACCTTTTCTCATGAAAATATTTCATTGTAACAAACACTGCAAAGAGGCACCACTGGCAGGCAAGCCACCGGGTAATTGCTGGCGTGTTTTAGCTAAACAACATAAAATGATCAGGGCTCATAAGCAGTTCTAACTAAGAAAGACTGCTATCCTATGAAGTTTTCAGTGTTGAATATCATACTAAAATAAGGGTATTTTTATGAGACTATAGCGAATTGAATTGACTTCTGAGAAATGTATTACAATAGTGCTTTATTAATTCCGTTCACTTCAACCCCCTTTATTCTGTCATTTGTTTCTTTTACACTTCTTTTCCTCACTGACACACACCTTCAGTTTGTTCCCTGTAGTGCTTGGCAAAGTTCAAAATATTTGTTTCTTTTCTCATCCAGCTGCTCTAGAAACAGTGTTTATGAGCTTGCTCCTCAGGCGAGTTCATCCCATTGGTACATTCAGCTTCAAATAATGCGAATAGACATCCCAAGCTGCAGTGAATAGTGTTTTGACTGAGTCTCAGTGAAGAACATCTATTTTGTAATGATGAAGTCACTAAAACTCTAAAGAGACTAGGTTGATTCTTTAAAGTAAATGGTGGTAAGGGGATAAATGTCATGTGTCTTCAGTCAGCCCATGAAGCTGCTTTGTGTGGACTTGATTTAGGAACAGAGGAACTGTCATTAAACAAACATTTTGGAGCTTCTCATGTGGGGACAGGTATGACTGCTGCTCAGGGCATTGGTGTGTACTCTGAAAAGCACTCGTGCGTTTCAGGGAATAATGGTAGCTTAAACTTGCTATGCACTATCAAGTTAATATAGTACTGTTCACAATAAAGTTGCTTTTGTTTAAAAAATCAATTCAAAATGAATAGGTTACTGTATTTAAATTCTCAGACTGCTTTTTGTTGTTGTTATTTGTAAATCAAGTAAAGAGATGAAGTAGGAGGCCCTAATGGACAACCTGAGACCTGGATGCTGCTCTGTCCTTGGAAAATAGCTCTCAGTAGTGTGGTCAGTAGGATCTGGCCTTTCCAGTGTAAAGATTGTCTTATCTGTAACCCTCTGTAGGTAGAGCTGGTGTGTGTGCATCTGTATGTATAAAATGTATTTTGTCACTGGTCCACTTATCATTGGGTCACAGACTGAGACTAGTAAACTGTCATTGAGTGGAACTTTAAATAATTTCTAAAAATTTAGAATTTCTTTCTTTAAAGATTTTTATTGGTTTTGTTTAGACCAAAACATTTTTTCCTCTAAGTTTTATTTGAAGTAATTTAGCATTCTTTCCATTTCTACTAAATGCTAGATACTTTTACAGTCATTTGTTTAATCTTCACATCAACTCTTAAAGGTATGTGAGCTGACCCTACTTGCACAAATGGGGATATGGAAGCTCAGAGAGTAAAGGGACTTCTAAAATCTACAAGTCTGTGAAGAAGAGGTCCGAGATTTAAATCTCTTTTAAAAAATCTTCCCACCATACCACAGTTTCACATCGGCAGTAGGTTCTGTTAATACAAGGAAGATTTTTCCAGTTTTTGGCACCATAGATAAAAATGAATATGGCAGTTCTAAAAGTCATCTCAGTCCGTTTTGGGAAGTTGCAAAGCATGCTTTCATGGTAAGGGCCTATGACTATGAATAAGATTCAGTTCTTTCTTAGAGCAAACAGTAGATCTGGGGAAAGCCAGAGGTCCTTAGCTTGTAGATGCAGTTAGATGCTCAGTAAAGAGTCTCTTAATATGCAAGGCTGTGGGCAGCCACATTTGACTTTCATAATGATAAGCAAAACAATTCTGTGCAGTGATTCATGGAGACAATTGGATTCTCATGTTCTCCTGGAGCTGTTTATGATAATATGTTACTAGCGAATGCAAGTGAGAAATTTACACCAAATAGCTATAAGGAAGGTAGAGAGTTGCTGAGGTATGGAGGGGAAAACAAGATAGTAGCAGACAATTTTGTGCATATTAAAAATGCAGAAATCACTGATGCTGGTGAAAACCTTTCTTTAGCTTCCACAGACAGTGACAGTTAAAAAAATTCATGTCCCTGTGTCTGAAGTTTTTCTTCCTCTTTCTCTAGAAGTCAGGGTATATAGATAACATGCCACACGCACGGCCAGGTTTTAGGAGGCTGTTTGAGTTCCTGTGGCCCCCCTGGAATCAGCTGAGACAGTTGTATTTAAATGAATTTTGCTGGCGCTCCTGCCTCCTTTTCCCACAGGGCTGCCCTGACACTTGTAGCAGTAGGAATCATACTTTCTGAATTGGTTCCAGTTTTGACCTGTGTCCAAGGTGCATTCTGTGGTCAGAGCTGATGAGCAGAAACTGGATCTCCTCCTCCTCTAGGCCCAAAAGTGAATGAGCAGTGGTACCCTTATATTTCACCATTGATTGATTGAGGACGTAGTTATATGTGGATCAGCAATTCTGTTCAGAAAACATAAGCTAGAAAAGCATGATTTAGATTAAGAAGCAGTTCTTAGAAACTGCAGTGCGCCCCCAGCCTCCTGTGCTAGAAGCTCTAGTTACTTGCTCAACTGATTATGCTATAAAGTGCCTGGAATGAGAGTCAGGATGGTCTGTTCAACAAACTTCTCTTTTTTCTTCACCTCTTCCTTTTCCCTTTCACCCTCCTTTTCTTGCTACTTGTTGTATTTACTTTTCTATTGCATGACAAAATACTATGACTAAGGCAATTTTTAAAGTAACTTTTAATTTGGGGGATCACAGTTCCAGAGGGTTAGAGTAGGGAGGATGGCAAGAGGCAGCAGGCGTTGGTGCCGGAGCAGTAGCTGAGATATTACATGTTGAGGAAAGAATCCCGAGGCAGAGAGAGAGAAAGAGAGTGCGTTGACTGGGAATGGCTTAAGCTCACCCCATTGACACATCTTCTCTAAAAAGGCCACAATTCCTCATCCTTCTCACACAATTCCACTGGGCTGCTTCCAAACATTCAAATATATGAGCCTGTGGGGCCATTCTCATTTAGACTACCATGCCATTCCTCCTTTTTCCCTCTTTCTCTTTCCCTGCCTCCTCTTTCTCCTCTTTTTTCATCTGTCTCTGCCTGTCTTTATCTCTGTCCCTGCTCTCAGTTGTTATATAGTAATCAAACATATCCAACTGTAGGATTAGAAATTATCTTTTTTTTTTTTTGGTTTTTGAAATGCTAACGATCAAAACACACACACATGCACACACACACACACACAGAGAGAGAGAGAGAGAGAGAGAGAGAGAGAGAGAGAGAGAGAGAGAATTCATAATAAAAACTATTGGGATTAATAAAGAAGATTCATATAATAATTGGAAATTGCTAATAATTTGTATTTTAAAAATATTTAACCCTAGTGGAGTGTGCCTGGAAGTTAGACTATCAGCTGTCACATTCTGTCCTCTGTTTGCTTAGTGTGGCCTTTGGGTGAGTGCTGTTTTATTTTTTCTTTGACTTATGAGATATTTTACTATGTGGTTCTGGCTGGCCTCAGAGTTACTATGTAGACTGAGACAGCCTCGAACCTGAAGTTGTCCTCCTGTTTCTGCCTTCTGAGTGCTAGGATTGCAGGCATGTGCCATCTCACTTGGCCTTATGGTTTGTTATTTTAATAAGAAGTTTTGTTTTGTTTTGTTTCGTTTGGTTTCTTTAACACCAAGTAGGACATGACACCACCTAGCTGAGAGCGTGAGCTCACACTTTATGAAGTAGCACAGAGCACAGGGCAGGGGCTTGCTAAGTGACCAGTGGAAACTGTGATTTCTTCAGTGTCCATCTGTCTAGCCATCATCTATCCATTAACTACCCCATTTGATCATCTTTCTAATGTTGCTGGAAACATCAATTAATGATTGGTTTGGCTTTTTAATTGCAGTTATGTTTAAAATTTAAAATGAATTGAAAATTGGGGTTTAAAATCTTCTATCATGGCTACTATT
The DNA here is from genome assembly GCA_028658305.1 of Pachyuromys duprasi. Lineage (NCBI taxonomy): Eukaryota > Metazoa > Chordata > Mammalia > Rodentia > Muridae > Pachyuromys > Pachyuromys duprasi. The sequence continues at coordinate 22,034,001 of CM053758.1, forward strand.
TTTCCAGTTAGTTAATACCCTAGCTGATTCTCCTTATTCATTTAGTAGCATTTAAACAACTGGTTAATATTGACTGATGTTTTCTTTATACCAAATATTGTACTGGGTTGGCACCATGGAATGTAGAGACACATGGAATTTTGTTCTCTTTCTTGGAAACTCTGTAGTCTGGTTTGGATAATGTATGCAACTATTTTTATGCTATCACTCTCATTTTAAAAAAGGTTGGATAGGATGTATGCATCAAATATTGAATAAATGTTGCAAGAATGAATTCCTGAGAGTTAGGACCCCAGTCCCAGGTGGTCTCAAGCGTGGATAATGACAGCACCAGGTAAAACAAAGGCAGCAGAAATGAGCCAAACTTGAGAGTACCAGTGCATGAAGAACAGAAAGTTAGAAAGCCAGGGTGGGTCTGGGTGCAGGGTCTAGAATGCCTGGGTCAGGAGTTTGGATTTCACTGTGTGTCTCCAGGGGATAGCTGCTGATGTGTTTTGATTAGGACAGTGGAGGCAGACAGAATGGCAGCAATTCATTTGAAAGAGGAAGCAACAGAAAGAGATAAGCTAGTTTAAAGTAGGCTGCCTGATGTGCAGAAAAATAATCACCTATCCTGAGGAGATTATAAGTATGGTGAATAAGGAGGGCCTGAGAGACATCACCAGGGAGGTTTGACACATCTGAAGCAGGCCAGGAGTGAGGGGCCACGGTGCTTCTGAAGATTGTGCATTTCTGGACCTGAGGAAAGAAGGGAACCGGCTGGGGAAAATTCTGATGAACCTAGTTTTAAGTTTTGTTGCTCTGGCATTGCAAAGTGTATCTTAATATTAACACCTTGTGGTTGTTTGGGGCCTTTCAGGGAAGGAAGAAATCTCACTGTTGTAATGAGACAAAAATAATCATGAGTTTAGAAATAAGGCAGGGAGATGCTTGACAGAGAGTATAGGGCAGAGTAAAGATGGGAGTGGCGGCCTCGGATGGGAGTGCTGTGCTTGTATCTGCTCACCTACATGAGAAGAGTCATCCATCTGCTCATTGCCCACTCTCTGAGTTTTCTTCTGTCTTTCTTCCTAGAACTACTGAGCATCTGTAAGGTGCAATGCATGGTGCCAGGTGTAAGCCTGTCTGTGTGTCAAACAGGATACAAATCTTTAAATGATTCCTCTCTTCTTTCACTTAACAGAAGTCCATGACAGTACCTACTGGAGTCCTGGAAGTATTTCTCTGACAAGGCATGTTTTTTCTTCTTGACATTATTTATTATCTCTGTTTTGTAAGAAATATCATGTGGGAGTATAATTTCAGGAATGGCTTAAATTAGCCTTCAGCAAAGTTCAGAACTCCTGATTATATCATTCCAGCTAGGAGATTTTTCACTATGTAAGGTCACATGTAGGATCTCTTAAAAGAAAAAAAAATGCTATATTACTTAAATTCTAAGATTGAGGAAAATGATGCTTTCCTAAAACAGTCTTATTTTTCTCATCCAAACGTTTCACAGAATGATGGGAGATTTATTACAGATCACAGTCAAGCTTGCCCCAGAGATCCAACTTCTTTCTAGTTCTCTCTTGGGTCCTGACTCACGAGGAGTCAGCCTGTGTCTTTTCTTTTTCTTCCCTGATGACACAGAATGGAGAAATCAGAGTGCAAAAACCAACTAAATGTGTAGTTCAGATTGGTTTCAAGGAAGTGTCCTGACAGGGAGTGAGACACCAGATTGCCAGCTTCAGATTTGTATCCTCAGATCAAGCTCAGGGAATTTGAGCTGTTGATGATGCCCAGTTTGTTCCCCTTTCAACTGGTGCAGGGCTCTCTGCTTCCCTGATCAAGTAGCACCCTGTGGGGTGAATGATTATAAGTAACAATTTTTAGAGCCGAGATGAGAAGCAAAGGTGGAGTGCCAGACTTTAGCAACCTAAACACCTTTCTAGTAAAGGAAGGACAGAAAAGGATGGAAGAAAAGTCCTATAAATTAGGAGTCTTTTTTAAAAAACCATTTTGGAGAGAATTATGTGAATCTTTGCATTTTATATTTTGAGTTAGATATAAAAGAGCATTACTTTCCCAAGAGAGCTTTTACATGGCAGGTTTCCCTTTGATGTGTTGGGATACTAGTGATAATAGTTTTATCTTGACCATGGCATCTTCAGTGTTGGGGAAAACAGTCAAGTTTTCAGAGCTTTGAAACCAAACCAGTTTGGTTTTACAAGTTAACAAATTCCCTGGGAGAGTGAGTCAGTTTGTTCACCAGATTCAGGCAAGAATTCCAGATGCTGAAGGTCTCAAAACAATTGCAGAAATGTATCCTATTCACAGCTATTTTTTTTTCAAAAGTTGGATAGAAGTAATTAATTTTTGGAAGATAAATTTCTGACGTCAAAAATTTAGGTTAATTTAGAAGACAAAAATAAAACATACTTTTTCTTTCCCTTTTAAGGGAAAGTTAAGTTGTTCTTTTCCTCTTTCATGAAGAATTCTAGGCTAGAAGGAAGTCTCTGGAGGTGAGGCTGTCTTGTGATGGACACACTGCTGAGTGTAACGTGGTGCTGTGAGCCACCGTGATGTCAACACCGACAGGCCTTTGTACTACCCTGGCAAGGCAGTGGGGCTCCTAGCCATATTTGGGTTCCTTTTCCATAAAATGGTCTTTCTTGTTTTCCATTTGTATTTGATATAAGACTAATAAACCTTACAGTTAATAACAGAGAGCTTGCATCGCACACTCAGGATTAAAATACACTCCTTTTGGGGGGAAGCCAGATAGGTGTGTTTACTCCTAGAGAGATTTAGATTTGATTTTTTGTTTTCTTTGTGGTAATTATGTTTGCACTTTGCTGATCACTAGTTGTGCATTATTACAATGGAAGGTGACAATTTGATTGTCTTCAATTGGAGAAACAAGTAATTTTATATTCACTAAGCTGTCAGGTAACACTAACTCACAGTACTGAGAGCTCCTGGCAATGCATTTGGCACCTATATTTAACTGCTTTGATGCTTGTGTAACCTCTGCTAAATCAGAAATGTTTTTCCGGCTGGAGACAGTTTTCAGGGCTGTGCAATGAGGTTTCCATTAAATAGACAAACTGAAAGTGAACTGCAAAGCCATGCTTATTTTTCCTCTGCTCCTCCCACCACCACTCTCCTTTCTTTCACGCCCTCCCCCTTCCTTCTCCCCTCCATCACCACTTATCCATTCTTCTTTGCGAGGAATCTGAGATGCATCTGATATTTCCTTACCAGAGAGAATTGCCCCATAGCTTTATATAACTGAAGGGAACCTAGAAAATCAGCCTTTTCACATAATTTCATCCAGCATAGCCATGCTTGAGATTTCATGTTGGAAACAACTTCAATATTATCAAGTTTTCATCTCTCTCTCTTTCTCTCTCTCTTCTGAAAAAAATTAATCTTAAGAGTGACAATGGAGGAAGAATGAAAAAAATGTCCAGGGATATCTGCCTACGCTTTTTTCCGAGAAGATGTGGCTCTGGTCTATGATTTTTATTGAGAGGCAAATGAGATGTCCCGGAACCGGACACCTCTATCAATGGATCAGTGTCAGCTGGTGGGGATGCTCATTGAAAAATTATGGTTTTCATCCCATGGGCAGAGGATATTCTAAGTGAGCATATGGGTATAAATTCATTATGCTCTTATTTTAGGCAGTGCTCTCTCACAAAAGCCACGAGGAGGTCTTTGAGTTGAGCCGCACAGTGCTGAGCCTGATTAAAACCCTCGGAGTTAGGGTGTGTATTTATAGTAGCCATTGTTCCGGTTTGATCTGACTGTCAAGCCACTGATTTTATTTATCTTCTCTGGCAGTGGCTTTCCACAGCAAAATATCCAACATCTACTGTGAGAAAATTCAGTATCATTTCTATCAAGCAAAAAGTGTAGTGGTTCCATGAGAGCAAGTTGTTTTGATCTTAAGAAGAAACTGGATCCATGGGGACAAATGTGATAATTTTAGGTTTTCCATAGGCAGTCAATCACAGGCCAGCCGTTGGGCAGGTTGCCTGTGCCTTCTAGCAGATACCGACCAATTAGACAGAGGTGGTTACGTGATGTAACATTATCAGGAGAAACAATTCATGAGTCAAAGCATTCCAAGACATATGAGCTCTAGTCCAAAGAACAGTCTTAAGCTATATAAAGTGACAGCAACATTGTCAGCTAAATATAGACTCCAGAGACACAAACTTTGATGACTTGAGAGGAATCTGTTCCAGGTAGTTCCTGTTCTGTAAGAACCTCACAGGGCCTTTGGTGACAATTTTGGTGCATTGGTATGGAAAATTAGAGGCCTTAGGAAAGTGAGGACCCATTAATTTAAGCCCCTTCTTAGTCACATGTCAAGTGTATTTTCTTGGCCTCATCTCTGTTAACTTGACAGTTTGCTCAGAGCAGTAACTTTTCTAACAGGCATCACCTTTTAGAGATTCTATAAAACTCTGAGCGTGGGCCTGAAGGCTAGAAGGAAGATGGACTTGTAAGTGTTCCAGAAGTCCTGATAGCACTCCTCTTGCATTCTTGCATATTAAACATGGACATGGAGGAAAAACTGGTAAAAGCTCACAGGCTTTTGGAGGTAGAGTGGAGAGGACACAGGATTGTGGCTTCAAAAACACAGACAATCAGGAGCAATTGTGGCCTCTCCAGGGGAAGATCCTACAAGGAGTGTCTTCCTTTAGTATTATTTTAATATATTTTAAAAAGATCTATTTAAATATGTGTATGGATGTCCTGTCTGCATGTGCAGCTATGTGCCACACAGGTTCTCACATGTCAGACGGGGACACTTGATTCCCTGGAACTAAAGTTACAGAGGGTTGTTAGCTACCATAAAAGTGGTGGGAATTGAACTCAAGTCCTCTGCAAGAGCAACAAGTGTTCGTCACCAAGTCGGCCATCTCTCCAGCTCCCCAGGACTTTCTTCACTGTAAAGTCCAGAGTTAGGCTTTTCCTTGCAACCCTCTCAAATCCCTGAACGTGGGAATTACAGGCACAGGAAAAAGATTTGGAAGTCATTCTTTGCCCTGGACTGGGTGGACTGGAATCCTTTGTGAGGGTTCCTAGGCATTGTGCATTTTGGCAGCTGAGCGTATCTGTTACTCATGCTCCTTACAATGAGAGGCACTGTACAATCAGATCAAGTGTAGTGTTCAAGTAAGAATGAATTATCTAACCGAGATGAATCTACATGGATTGCTCAGAGATGAGGCTAAACATTAAAATTTTGGACTAAACATTAAAATTTTTCTTAAAAGCAAATGAACTATTAAAGTGTTCCTTTATGTGAGAAACAGCATGTCTTTTTTCATTTTTAGTTTTTATTCTTTTACTTTTGAGATTATAATATAATTACATCATTTCCTCCCCCCTTTCCTCCCTCCAAACCTTCCTATGTACCCCTCCTTGCGCTTTTAAATTCATAACCTCTTTTTTCCCATTGTTGTCACATACATGTATGTTTATGTACAAAATTCTTTTGAATAAGTGTAATATACCTAAAAGTGAGTGTTATTTGATAATAACAAAAATAATGAAATGTTAGAAAACAGTTCTGCACCATCATATTACAAAGGGTCTGCATAGCATGCTGTTCTGAAGCAGAGGACTTAGCGCATGGATGCACACCATCCTCATTCTTTTACAAAGCCTAGACCACCTCACCTTTCTTGTTCAAGAACAGAAAGTACATTTACCATCTGAGTTAACCTTATCCTAGGGCTTAAGATGGAGTGTTTGTCACCTTGTAGGGATGGAGACATTCCTGCTGGCATCCTGCAGATCATTATTGAATGTGGAAGCATTATCTCCATCAGTCTCAAAACCCCAAATCTTAAATTAGAAGGTTTTCCCAATGGTCCAGTGTCCAGGGGATTCACATGATCTGTTGGGCAGAGACAATTCAAGTGCAGGGAACATATAACAGGAACTGAGTTTTACATGTCCCAAAGACATACAATTCTTTTTGGAGGTTTTCCTTGATAATAGCTATGCCCCAGAAAACCATCTTGTTTAACCAGTGTGATAAGTTGACAATGTAGTTTTCCTCTCTGATTATAATGTGCTCTGTGTAGTCAATACACTGGTACCATGTGAGTGTAATTTCCTCTTTTATTTGATCTCCAATGCACTGTATTATAAATAAACAGTTAAAAAAAACACCAAACAAATCTGTTGCATTTCCTTTTAAGATTGTACCACTGTAGACACTTGTTCTAGTAAAGTGGAATTGGGCACATTTGATTGCATTTAAATTTTTCATGCTTCAGCAGTTTGGCTGGGAGCACAGCAAAGAAAAATCCCATGAGCGAGGAGAGTTGAGAATAATAGAACTTGATTTTGTGTATTATAGCGGCAACATTTGCGCTGCTTTGGTAGGGTTGTGTCAGCACTTCCATTATAAACCCCTGTTTTCAGGGGCTTTAACTAGGAAGATTTTTTTAATACAAATTAAAAAAACAATTCATTTGAATGATTTTTAAGTTATAATAGACCAAAAATAAAATAAAGTAAAGTCACATAGAAATTGACCATTTTCAAAGATTTTAATTTTTCACTGCTCATTAGTTATGTGGGACATAGCTAGGTAAGGCACTATCTAATGTACAGAGGTTGGAGTGGGTGGCAACATTTTAGTAATGGATAGTATTATCTACCAGCACATTCAGAATAAGTGCGAGAACTCCACAGAAAGCTGAACAACCTTAATTAACAAGGTACATTTGATTCTTGGGTTCCTAAAGCAGGTGACTTGGTAGAGCGGTGGGAGTGAGAATACCACTAACGTCAAGGGCCTGCGCTTTCTAGAGTACGGTTCAGTTGCTCTAGGAAAATGTGTTAAAGAGGAGCGCTAGGACTAGTAAGAGTACCAAGGTGAAGCTACCTAAAAGTGCTAGATTCACAAAGCCAACATGAATAAAATTCCCAGAACTCATGGTGCAGGGAGAGAACCCACTCCTGAAAGTTGTCTTCTGACCAAGCCCCTCCCCCCACCAGTAAAAACAAACAAAAAAGGATAATACTATGGAAAAATGAATGAGGATATAATCAGTTAAATTGAAAGATTGTATAACAATTTATTGTAAAAATTAGTAAACCAGATTCAGTAGTAAGTCTATGATTTATTTAATAACTATGTAACAAGCAAGATGGCTCAGCAGATAAAGGCCCTTGTAGCTAAGCCTGATAGCCTGAGTTCAATCCCTAGGACCTATATGGTGAAAGGAGAGAACCCACTCTTGCAAGCTGTCTGCATGTACACACACACACACACACACACACACGAATATAGCAATTTAAAAAACTGTGTATTAAAAATAAGTTGTGTGTATTTTCCTATTTAAAAAAATACAAAAACCAATAAAACCACCCAAAACAGTGCTTCTCAACCTGCTTCTCTTTTTGGGGTTGCGTTATCAAACGTCCTACATTTACACTATGATCTATAACAGTAGCAAGATTACAGTCAGAAGTAGCAATGAAATAATTTTATGGTTGGGGTTACTATAACATGAGGAACTGTATTAAAGGTTTGCTGCATTAGGAAGGTTGAGAACCACTGTCCTAGAATAGTATAACACAGCAACAAAGCCACTGTTGAGAACAAACTGAAACAACCCAACAATTTTATCAAAAGGAAATGCCTTGCTGAGAGAACAAGAGTCTTCTTTTCCTCTGTGGACAACATCGTTAAGAATGCAAATAAAACAACCACAGAGAAGGAAGTAAAGTATGATCTGAAGAATGTTCTTGGAACACAGCATGCCGACCTCCTTACCAAGGGATGGCCGGGGAGCCAGGTGTGCCTTCCCTGGTTCTTCTAACTCCCTACTGCAGTTGTGGTGTGAGCTGGGGATGAACAGTCGGCTTTAATACAGTGGCAGCTGATCTGGTATTTGCAACCTTGATACACATTTGTATTTGTGGGTTTAAAATAAAAGACAGCTTGTGTGCCACTGTAAATAGGCATCTGACAGGTCACTGGAGGGCTCGCCAGAAGACTGCTGACGGAGGAGAGGTGAAGCCTTTCCCCACTAATTGTATTCAGCGTGTAATTTCTAAACTTCCCTCTGAATTTTGATTTTCAATTAACACTCCCCATTTGAAGATAATTTTCTATTTAATGTAATTGCAGGAAATAATTTATTGGCTGATTAAGACTGAGGACCCAGCCTTCCTTAAGAAAAACACTCACTAACCAGCCTTTAAACTCAACTCATAGCTTTGGACAGATTGAGTCTATTTTTACAGCTGCAGGGTTGTTTAATGAGGATCGTACACTATTGTTAGCTGGTATAGTCTGTTGTCAAAATGATTCTTAAGAGACTGTTTGCATTTTGGATTTTGTGTCATGATTAATTTCTGCTAAAGCGATAATCACAGATACTGCTATTGGAAGGCACCAGATCACTTTGTAATAAGAGGTTGTTTGTTAGGAGAACCGAAGTCACTCTGAGTTTTGGATTATGACATTTTTTCACTTGTACTTAACTGTTTCTAAAAGGTGGCAGTCAACTCATTCATTCATTTTTAATGTGTGTGATTACATTAGAGCTAACTGCCCATTATCTGAACAATGAGAACACTCTTGCTGTCTGTGACCACTTCTTGGTAACTTGCAGGACAGTTATAATTGCCTGGTTTTGCTATATCATTTCTGGGGATAGTACAGTAGGTTTTGTAGTGACTTTCAATACTGAGACTCATGTTTGGTAATGATTTTCCATGTGTCCACATGTTTGCCCATTTTTTAGCACCAAGAGAAGTCCCTCAAGAATGTGTCTGAGTCTTTGAAATAGTACTTGTTAGAACATTCTGTTTCTCTAATTTTAGGGGAAATAGAGCTATTCATTTGCACACTTTGCCTATTTTATTTCTAGTCTCATCTAAATAGATGAAAGTTTTAGTATTTGTACAATGATTATTATAAGTAGGTACCAGCATTTTAATATGTTTCAAAGCACTTCAAAAGCCTGTAATACTTTTATTTAGAACTGTGCATAATTAGTTTAGCTGATCTTCTATTAATGTTTTTCACTGTAGGATACTAACTCTGAGCCCCCTCATTAATTGTGAGAAATTTAGCATTAGCTGTTAAATCCTATGTGAAACATGGGCTGCTACATAAAAACTACTGTTTAAATTGGAATTAACTTAATTATTTTTCCTTGCACTTGATATTTCCTTCACTGCAATATTCATGAAAGCATGTGACAGATTTGTAAATTTAACTGTTAATCTCAGATTTCTAGACCCTTTAATCAGTATTTATTTGTCTGTAGAAACAGCACAGGCAAGTTAATGATTTGCTAATTTGAAAAATGCTCATGTGGTTCCCTATGTTAACTGATTTGTGCATTTAAAAAATGGTATGAAATCAATTAATGTTAAAGAGTAATTAAGGTGGCAATTGTATTCTCTTCATTACACAGCAGTTTCAAAGGAAATATAATAAATAAAAATCAACACGAATTTTTAGGGAAAAGCTGGTTTCTTCCATCAGTTTGTCAATTTTTAATGATTTGGTTACCAACCAAATTCCTAAAAAGTTCATATTTCTAAGTAATGTTCTCAAAGGTTTGAAATTTTGTATAACATCACAATTTCTGATATCATTCATATGAAGCACAAGATGAAGACCTCACTACACAGTATTTTGAGTGTTTCTTTGTGGAGACTTCAACAAATGATACTGTGGTTTTTCCTTTTTTTTTAGTACCCACAGTAAGCATTTTATTTTTTCATAGTAAATGCTTTCAAAGTAAAATCGTGTATATACTTTCTGACACGAAATAGAGGTGTAATTATTCAGAAATTCAATTCAAATTCCACAAAGTTGCTATGAGATTTATCGAATACTAGAAGCTATTCAGTCAACATGTCACTTGAAAGCTAAGAAGCAATACTTAATGTATTTTGGAGGTCTCCAGAAAAGCTTCAGATAGGCCATTGGTGTGAGGTCTGTCGTACATAATCAAGGTTTAAGATAGCAACTGTATGTTGTCATGACCATTTGCTTGGCATATCAAGGACAAATTATTTAATCAGTTAATATTTTTAATAGGTTTATTTTTTTTCCTTCAGATCTATGGGAGAAAGTTAGATATTTTTGCTCTAAAGTCATTCTTCAAACTGTTCATCAGTCAGTTCATTCACTAGTTCTTTTCATTGCTAACTACCAACCTAAATTCTTCCCAGAAACTCACAATTTAGTTGGGAAAGCTGGGAGGAAGGACATACAAATACATATACTGTACATCAAGAAAACTTGTAAGAATCATATTTTGGAACTGTATGAAAGAAAACATGCAGCAGTTAGTGGGAAATGGGGTTAGTGAGTAGAAAGCGAAGAGGGGGATACACGAAGAGCAGATAAGCCAGCAGCCCTTTGTAGTTTAAACTGTCTCTCTCAATATCTCTCCATTTCAAGGGTTTTTATTTTATTTTAATTTTTTTTTTTGCTGAAATCAGTCAAATACAATAGCTTCTAATTTTGTTGTTGAGAGTTCTGTTTAATCCATGGTGTTTCCCTTCTTCTGCAGAAGAATGTCTTCCAAGCAAGCCACCTCTCCATTTGCCTGTACAGCTGATGGAGAGGAAACAATGACCCAGGATTTGACCTCAAGGGAAAAGGAAGAGGGCAGTGATCAACATGCGGCCTCCCATCTGCCTCTGCACCCCATAATGCACAACAAACCTCACTCTGAGGAGCTCCCAACGCTTGTCAGTACCATTCAACAAGATGCTGACTGGGACAGCGTTCTGTCATCTCAGCAAAGAATGGTGAGCACTGAAAGTCTGGTAACTGTGGCCAACTGTGTCTGCATCTTCATTATTGGTGGATGTTTTAAGGAAAGCTAAGATACATGGCCTCAGTGTATTCCTGGTCAGGCCACAAACAAACAAACCTGAGGCATACAGTTGCTATTATTCCAGTAACTGGGAAAACTTTTAAAGCAGCTTATGATCTAGGCTATGTCCATCATTAGGTACACCTGACAAAAGAATATTGATTTACTTTTTGAACAAGAGGAAGTTGGTTACCTTATTCTTTCCATTCCAATTTAATGTGATGAACTTAGTAATGTCACAAAATAGGCACTCAAATGTATCAATATTGAGAAATTAAGTTAAGCAAATCTGATCATAGTATGACTACATGTTCGAAAAGGAAATGTCTGCATCTACCATTTTAATGACAAGTTTGGTTTTTAGTAAAGACTTTCCCCATGTACCAATATAGTAATTTCAAAGGCTCCTGGGGACCATCCAATCAGACTGCATGGGTTTTCTCTAAAAGCAGAAATGACATATCAAGTGATGTAGGAGAGCAGCCAGTTTTTCCCATGGAAAATTCTATCTTCTAAACATCAAAACAGAAACATCAGGAGTGACGTTATCTAGTCCAAAACAAAAATCCTCATTTTTTATAATATAGAAGAAACCAGAGCCTTAAAATGTCTTAGCCCTGGCATATATTTCTTAACTTTTGGGTAATGAAAAATTAAGTTAATGAAAAATATCTTAAGTTGACAATGAGAGTTTTAATCCCACCAACAAAAAACAAGATATCATTTAAAATACCTTTGTTAACAAATGCACATATGGAGATAAATAACTTGTGAAGGGAGGAAGTTTTTTTTTCTTTTCAAATGATTTTTGTAGACACAGGCTGAACTTTGGAGCAGTATAGATGGGGAGGAGGATTCAAAAGATGAATGAAGCATATCTTGAATAATTTTAATTTTACTGCATGATTCATTGATTGATTTATTTGGTAGCACATCTTAATTATACAGATTAACAAATTTCATTATGACATTTTAATTTTTATTATAGTTTCTTCCTCTATTACCATTTTTAAGCATGTTCTTCCTCTCTTCCTATTCCTAACTTCCTAATAGTCCTTTTAGGTGAGTGTTCTACTTTACCCCCATATCAAATTCCATACACTGGAATCTCATGTTTGTGCATTTGACTTATTTCATTTAACATGATATATCCAGGTTTTCTTGCAAATGATATCATTTTATTCTTTTTTTCATAGGGAATCAACAATGTACAGTTTTCTGGGCTGGAGATTTATCTTCCAGGAGAAGGGGGAAGGCAAATATATAGTGAGGCAAGGATGAAATACATTTTCTGATTAAACTTAACTTATTCATTCCATGTCTCCAAGGTGGAATGGCTGAGATGGATATCCAGTCTCTGCTCTTTGCTCATTGGTAGGATAATGAGACTCTGCTTAGTCTTTATTTGAATGAATATTTCTTAAGCACCTTTTGGATGCTAGGTATTCTACTAACTACAGCTGTATTATGGTGAGGCAGATATATGATAGTGCCTTCTTTGTATTCTTGGACAGGGTATAAGACATACAAATACATATATAGTTCAAGTTATGACATGTGCTATGCAGAAGATCCGAATGTTGTCTGAAATCACAATGAGGCAACTCTAACTGAATAGATGGTTAGGATGCCCTCTCCAAACTAACGACGACAGAAAGTAGTCAGAGTGGGCAAAGAGTAAATCTGTAGAGAGAGCAGTGTGTGTGGAGTGTCTGAGTGATAAAACCATAACTTAATTTAAGGAAATGAAAGGTGCTCTTTGTGGTTAGAGGATAATGAATGAAGATACATCAGATGTGGTGGGAGAAACAGATAGGGGCCATATCATACAGGCCTTGGAGATGGCATTGTGCAGTGAGATTTGATCTCAGTGCAGTGGGAACAGCCTTTGAAGGGCTGAAGAACATTTCTCACAGATAATCCCATCTGTGGCACAGTGAATGGATGGGCGGGCAGCAAGCGTGAAAGGGCGGGAACCACTGGGACTTCTACTTCAGAAATCTAGATGGAAGATTACAGTGGCTCGGATTAGTGTACACAAAGCGGGGGCACAGAAAGGGATTGGTCCAAGATAGTTTTGCTTTAATGCCTTGTGCAGACCTGACCGAATAAAAGTAACTGGAATGGAAACTGTATTGGTAGGGGCAGGGACAATACACTTCAAGCTCTGTTTCTTCTGAGGGCACTTGCCTTACTTTCTAAGAAAAACTTTAATTTTGGCAAGTGCTAAGTTGCTTTGCTGAGTTAGTCTGAAATTTTTGTTATGCAGAATTTGTAGAAAATAAATACTAATGTATATGTAATAATTCATGTTACATATGATTTATGGTAGTATAAAATAGCTTAAGGTTGCAAACATGTTACAAACTAGTATGAAGGAGACCATTCTCATAGAAATGTTTCCAAACTTTTACTCTGCTTTCTGCTGGAGCTTTTGTGTTCTCTGAATGCTGGAAAGCCAAAATATTTGTTTAACTCCCACTCTATAGCATTTCCCAGATGTGCACTTATATGGTACAATAAAAGGATGTAACAAACAGGAGAGAGCAGCTGCATGTGGGAACTCTCTTTGTGTTCCTGTCTCACCATACAGACTCGACAACATGGCGACTGGAACCACAGACCTCAGCTGAGCTAGGCCACAGATCAGGTCACCAGTCATTCAGCTGAAAGGATTTTAGATTCCTGCCAGACCTGTGTGTTGGTGTGCCTGTGTGAGTTTGTGTGTGTGTGTGTGTGTGTTGGAGTAGGAAGACTGTGACTGATATAAAATTTTAATTATTTCATTAACTATGAAGTCCAAAGAGCATTGCCGAAGAGGCCTACCTGAAATTTTCAGTTTTCTTCAATGGATCCTGCTTGCATGTTTTGTTTGTAGTTTTCCCACTTTTGAATCTCATAAAATAGTGTGGAGAAATGAAAGCTGATAATGAGTCTACAAAGTACTACAACACACATTGTCAGGACCTCTTCAGTTTCTGTCATTTAGTTTCCACAGTGGCCCTCATCTCCTAGGCAGCATCTTGTCTACTGAGTTCAGAAAGGTTTCACTGGAAAGTATAAAGACCGAGAAGTGGCTTTCTCCAAGCAAAGGCAGAAAAAGCAAAGAAATTCTGACAATCTTCATGACCTGACTAGAAAAAAGGTTACATGTTAACATTCTGATTTTTTTTTAAATGGAAGCTCAATAAAATAAGATGCCTCATGGTTTCCAACAAGAAAAACAATGTGTAGCAATCTAAGCACAGAAGGAGGATCAAAATTTTATGGAAGGGAATTCACAGACCAATGCAATATAAAAAAATGACACATTTAAAACAACAGTTATAGAAGCCAGAATATCTGATTTTAAATTTAGTGTCTTATATTAATTAGTGACATATTTTGATAGTTGAAAAATTTGTACACACACACAAATACTGCTCTCTGCTTCTGTGTACAGCCTCTTGTTTTTGTCATGGTTTCAGGGTACCTTTTTGGCATAGGAACATTGATACCATCCAGTGACATTTTTTTCCTCTCACTGACCTTGTGCCATCAGTAAAGAACATATCTACATAATAAAATGTTCATGGTATCATTCTTTCTAACATCAGGGTAAAGGAATACATCTGTGATGGTTTATAAGGACCCATATTTGTTCTTATGTGTAGTTATTTTCCACAAAAGTTTAAAGTGTAGAAAGGACATGTGACCTATTTATTATTAGTAAGCTTCTCTGCAGATTACATATTTTTGGTGGCAGGTTGTATTGTGATGATTATATGTAGCTACTTATATCAAATGGATAAGTTGAGAGCTGCATTCCATTCTATGTTTTCCTTCTAGTACAATCTCTCTCTCTGATTTAAAATATAATTTAAAAAGGTATAACACTATTATCATTGGCTATGGAAGGTTGAAATGACAACTCAGTTCCAGGTACAAAGACTACCTGTGATAATATCAGATTTTTGTTCTAGTGGCATTTACACAGCATGAGGTCTCAGAGTAAGACAGTTCAAACAATGAGGAAAATTCAGTAGGGGAGAATGACTGAATAGGAGGAAGACATTTCTGTTTTCTTTATTTGTTTTTTTAAGACAGGGTTTCTTTGTGTAGCCCTGGCTGTCCTGGATTCACTTTGTAGACCAAGCCAGTCTCAAACTCCCAGAGATCTGCTTGCCTCTGCTTCCCTGAGTGCTGAGATTACAGGCATGAGTAACCGTACCCAGCTTGGAAAACCTTTCTGGAGAGAACTTCCAGCTGAAATACAGAACAAGTCAAATATATTGAGACTTGAGGTGAACCCCTTGCAAGTGTGTAACAAGTACAAAAGTCTTTAAAATTTTATTATTATTATTTTTTACATTTTTGGATTTAAAATCTGTTTTTATTTTTTAAAAATTTATACATATATAGAATGTATTATCTGTCCATTTCCTGCCCACCACCTCTCTCTAATTCCTCCTGACAACCACCAACCCAGTTCCTTCCTGTCCTCTTTGAAAATTTATTATTAATATATTATATTAATAGTTCCTTGAGTCCAATTAGTGCTAAAGGATAGGGGGCCATCCGTTGGTGGACAGGCCACTTACCAGGAGGCACGTTCCCAAAGAAGATCAAATCAGCAGCTGCCAACTGTCAGTAGGTCCTTTGGTAGAGATGGAGTCTGAGCAGCCCCTCCTCATCCATGCTGAAATGTCCACTGGATTTATTGTGTTCAGGTCTCATACAGTAACCAGCACTGATGTGAGTTGTGTACACCAGCCATGTCATGTCCAAAAGGAAGCACTCCACAATTCTCCTCTCCATCCTCTGGCTCTTACGTTCTTTATTTGCACTCTTTCATGATGTTCCCTGAACCTTGGATATGGAGAGGGTAATATAGATGTACCAAAACTCAGCATTTTGACCAGTTCTGGGTCTCTGTATTAACTGAAAAAAGAAGCTCTTCTGACCAAGGCTGGCAGAAGCACAATTGTATGGGTATAAACATAAATATTAGGAGGGCAGTTTGACAACCATCTACTTAGTGAAACAACCTCAGAGGACCTACCACTAGGGTCCATCATCTTTCAAGTCATGGGCTTTTGAGCAGATTACAGTACTAGGAATGACATTCTTTTTATGGAACAAGTCTCAGGTCCGATCAGAGAGAAGTTAGCTATAATCAGAACTGTCATGCCACTACTACACCAGTGGAAACATCTTTCCTAGCAGGTTGATGTTGATGTTGTATCATGTAGGGTCCAGCACTAGGAAATGTCTTTTCTGCTCCAGTAGCCTGAACAGTACCTACTGGCACTATAAAGCTAATTAATGTCCTGCAACCCAAGTGAGTATTGTCTTTAGCAGTCAGTACAAACATCTTCTGATTAGTGTATTTGAATATCAGAACACTGCAGAGTGGCTAGAAAGGGGAGAACGATGTGGAGTGAAATCAAGGAGGCAGACAGATATTATAGAGTCTCAAGGGCTCTAATGAAGTGTTTGAACTTTGTTTCAAATGCAAGAGGAGGCCACAGGGAAACTTTAAGCAAGAGAGTAATAATGCTTTATTTAGCTTTCTAATAGATCACATTGCCTACCGTGCAGGTGCAACTTCAATGAGGCTGGGAGGGTGATCATTTTGGGAGGTTACCCATTGAAACATGAAGTCAGGAGCTGAGTCAAAACTGAATGAAATGAGACCAAGGACCAGGAGCAAGGGACCAGTAGACATATTCCTGATCAAACCATGATGACTTCTGTGGTAGACCATGAAAATGTGGTGAGACGCCAGTGGTCTACCACTCTCTCTCTGTATTTATGTGTAGAGTTCATGTGTTTGTTTGTTTGTTTGTTTATTTATTTTTAGTTTTTTTTATAATATGTTGCCATATTTATTCACTTAATGTAAAAAGGAAGTGGAGCTCCAAGGGAACAAGTGCATGTGTTAATGCATGTGTGTGGGATTAATGGGTGCAGCTATATGTTTGGGTATGCACATGTGTATATGTGTTTACAGAGGCCAGAGCTGACCTTGTTTGTCTTCCTCAATTACTTTCCAATTTATTTTCTGAGACAGGATCTCTTGCTGAATCCAGGGCTTGCCAATTTTCCTAGTCTCTGACTCAGGACTTCTGTTGATGACAAAGTGGCCACCTTACTTGCCTGGCTTTGATGTGAGTCCTGGGAATTCAAACTCTGTTCGCTAGGAGGTACTTTGTCCATTGAGCCACATCCCCAGCACACAAATGGTCTTTCTTTAAAAAAATGCACAATGTGACAGTAAGATTTAAAGTAGGAATCATGTACATATGACCTTGTGCACTTAGAGTCACAATCATATTGATATTCATTTTAGGCAAAAATGTTATTATGTATGTCTGAGTTTGAACTACTCATCTAATTAAGTAGAAAGAACCACTTTGCACCCTCAACCCCAAACGTCTGAACTCCTTTATTTTAGATACACAAATGGAATAGCTTTCCTTGCTTGTATGGGGACTGTGGTTTAGGAAGTGCAGTTCCTCTGTACTGATTACCTGCAGCCATAGGATGGATGCACATCTTTAGTGATACCTGATCAATCTATGAAAAACTCAAAAAATATAGAAAAGAGCAAGATTTAGATTTTTATTCTTTAGAAAAGTTTTAAAGTAATATCCACAGCAGTAAAGGATGCATAGATTGTTCTTTGTTATAACCAAAAGAAGTAATGATAGCCATGTTAGACAACTTAATAAATAGTGACCGAGGACAATACTTCCTTGCTTGCAAGCTGTTGTTCCTCTCTGCCTCTCTTGCTTCAGCCAAGGGAAGTTGCCAGTCAGCACTAGAGTGTTTTCTGTAGTTTGCTTGGAGTCATAAAATTTCTGGTGTGGACTTTGTACCATTTCTGGGAACAGGTCTGTTGTCATTGTGTGATAGCATAGTCCAGGAATTCTCACTGGGGATTTAATCCTCAGCCACACTTCATGTTGTGACAGACTTTTAGAAGATTTCTCATCTTGCTTCTTTTTGAAAGATTTAAGAATATTGAATTGTTTCCAAGGTTTTGTGTGTATATGTGTGAGGGAAAGAGATTTAGTAATTTAAAGTACTAGGCACCACCCAGAAGAATTTAATTTCAACACTTTTATTGGGACTATAATTCAGAAAGTGTGGTTCACCTGGTCTGACTATTGTATAATCAGTCATTCCCAAGGCCAGGTTGATCTATCTACTGTGTGATATCTGATTAACATTTGAGACCTTTGGGTCAAAAAGAAAAAGAAATCAGAAACAGGTAAGATTTAGGTTTCTTGAGAAGGTTAGTTACTTCTTATATTAGTTACTTTTTTTCTGCTGTGACAAATCACTATGACCAAGGCAGCATATAGAAGAATGAATTTCATGGGAGCTTCAAAGGGTGAGGCATGGACCATCATGGCAGGAACCATGGCAGCAGGCCTGAAGACATGGTGCTGGAGCAGTAGTTGGGAACATACATCTGGTCCATAAGTATGAGGCAGAGAGAGAGAGAGAGAGAGAGAGAGAGAGAGAGAGAGAGAGAGAGAGAGAGAGAGAGAAGGAGAGAGAAAAAGGAGGGGGAGAGTGAACTGAGAACAGCATATGCTTTGGAAATCTCAGTGTCCATTCTGGTGGTTTGAATATGAATGGCCTCCCTAGGCTCATATATTTGAATGCATAGTTTCCAGGTTTGGAAGGATTAGGAGGCATGGTCCTTTTGGAGTAGTTGAAGCCTTGTTGGAGGTGTGACTTTGTTGTAGGAGGTGTTAAACTGGAGCAAAACTTTCAAACATATAAGCCTAAGGGGGCCATTCTCATTCAAACCTCCACATTACTATTCTCATTTTCCAATTTTTGAAATTCATTCAACTTTGAAATCAAACATAGGCATTGATTACTGGAAGATGCCCCACTGTGGTCCAGAAGACACCAAACAGTATTATCTAGGAAGACTTCTCTTTTTCTATAACTTTGAAATTAGCACAGTACTGTCTCTTTAAAAAAATTATCTGGGAAATTTAATCACAAACTTAGTTGCAGTTCATGCTACAGAGTAAAACCACATTTTTATTGGGTGGAATTTGTTAAACTTTGCTGTGGCAGTGAAATAGGAAGCTTGTCAGTGTGTTTCACACACTGATTCTTTACTGTAACTTTCAAGCCTGGATCATGCCATATGTTTTCTTTTTGTTGTTTTTCTTCCAGTGTACCCTAAAAGACTTTTTCAAACCTAGGCTGTTTATATAAAAAGAAAAGGGTTATTGGAATGTCCCTTAGGAAAGCTGTGTTGCATATGGAAGTCTGAGTGGCCTTGTCCTACTTTGTCCTATTAGTGATGTCATAGGTCTTTGTAAAGACCTTTCTGGAAAAGTTTTTCTTCTTACCTGTCATATCATCAAAATCTTTATCAGAAGCAGAAACACTAGCTGCTCTGCAATGGTTGACTTCCCCTTGGGCATGAAGGGATCAGGTATGCACACTGATTAGCACAATCCAGTCATTAACATGTGATTATGTGGGCTGCATATTGAACACCTGCCAAAATCTCCCATACTCTGCTGGATCCACGCAAAGACTTGTGTATTTTCTGTATCTTGACAGTTCGAGGAAAATCAGACCCTGACATCTTTTCTGCCACTATAATAAAACTGTGTGTATAGCATATCTTCAAGGATATGTCATGCCCAGCTTGCTTTTCTCTTTCAGTCTGTATGAGCTTCAGTGGTTGGGCTTGCAGAACATTGACTAGAGCTTGAATCTCACTTGAACACTCTCAATGATGTCACTTGTCATTTACACATCTCTACCCATTCATGGGTATTGTCTTTTGGGGGATTCAGCTGCCTTTTCCTATTTTTTCCTAATTTTATGTGGTTCCCTGCCCCCATGAATAGGTGCATACTGGCTTTCCCTATGCTGCTGGATTAGTGCATAGTGTATCTTGGAGTCTATAGCATTTCTAGAGAACACAAGTTGTACTGTGGTAATTATTTAAGGCAAGATTTGATTGCAGCACAAACTGTAGTATAATCTGGCACAGAACGAACCACTTGAACAGAATGATTCTCAGAGTTGTTTTTTTGTTGTTGTTTGTTTTTTGTTTTTTGATAGATTAACATCTGAACGTAGAGGACTTTTACTTTTGAAATAATCCTATTAGAATTTGTTGTCATTAAGCAGTGTGACATTACTTCAGGACACCAATGATTTTCAGCTTCGTGTAGAACTTCAGAGGTTTGCTCTGGTCTGCATTTGGTTTGGGACCATGCATGCATTCCTTCAGAATTCTGTATGCCATCCCTTCTTGCCTGGCTCTGGGTAAATCACCAGCATGAAAACAATAACTGGAATAATGATGCCTGCACTTTTGTGACTCAGTGACGTGCTATAGAGAGGAGGGTATAAAGTGATTTTCAGGATTACTTGGAACTTTTGGGGGGATGATTTCAACTCTCCAGGCCCTTTAGACTGATGGGATGAGATGCGGAGGACAGTGGTGGTCATACCCTGTTATGTAACCACAAGCCAGGGCTGTTTGCACTCCTCAGGGTCTGTCTTCTCTATTTAAAAGAGATGTTGCTCAGGAAGGCAAGTGAATCCCACCTGCACCGTTCGGAGACGAGACTGAAAGGCTCTGAGGAGGACTCACATCTCCTGCATGGAGCAGGGGAGACCTCACCCTGTTCTCTCCACAAACATACCCAATCTTCGTTAAACAAGCCTTCAGTAAATGTGCCTCAATCACCTTAATATGCAGGTTCTCCCACCATTTGGTTGTCCTTCTCAATTAAAAGTTTCCTTGTTTCCCAAGAGAAGTGTAACCTTTTAAAAGAACAACTCTAAGCCATTTTCCCTTTTGTTAGCATAGCTTTCTATAAGATAACATATTTTTCTTTTTTGTAATATTAAACTTTTTACTATTTTTATTTTTGTGCTACTATAGTCCCATGACCCCTAGGCATTATTTTTCTAGGTGTTGCAAATTGAGTTCAATAGTATATCTTTGTGTAAACTACATTCTTTGATCCCAAGTATAAATTACAAACCTTTACTAATAAAATTTTACAATCAGTTTGAAATTAGAAATGAATATTTGTTCATTTCATTTATTTTCTTTTTATTTCATTAGCACCCCAGAAAATGAAAACCCTTGTTTAACAAAATAATTGCAAATTATTTTGTAAACTTTGTTTTCATCATAATTTAACTCCAAGTTGTTTCCACCACTGTGTTGAGAGAGTAGCTTGAAATACAATATCTTCAAATTCATCAAGTTTCTGATAGGAATTGTACCCTTTCATTCACAGATAGACTATAGTGGTATACAGAAGAGACTCATTGACTTGAAATGTCAATGAAGTGGAAAAGGAAGAATTAGAACATTTTGATGATAATTCTTTTTATTTTTGAATGTGTATGTGTCTCTCTCTGTGTCTATGTAATTACTGAGAAGTAACTAGGATTAAGCAAACTGAGGACATCATTACTTTTCTGCCAAATGAAGATCCCCAAAGGCATGCTTTCTACCTACAGGTGTTTTGACTTATGCATATGTTTTTTGTACAGAATTCTTTAGGTAATTCCTTCTTGTCTCCATGAAGAGATTGAGAGAACTTTTGCACTTGCATTTATTGTTAATATTTGGCCTTCTGCTGCTTTAATTTATTTTGTGCATTTTAGTTTTTGGTGACACCTCTTTTTATTTGCACAAAACTATTATGTTTTGTTTATAATTTAAATATAATGATTTTGGCTGTTGTTCTCTTTAAAATGACAAATAGGTTTAAGGGATGCATCTTGGTTTTTGGTATTTGGAAGTTTCCTCTCAGAAAGTGTGGGCTGGCTATGTGACTGTCAAGTAAGTTCAGATGAAGGTTTGTTGCCTGAGGTGGGGAAAGTTACTAGGGGACCTGATGGACAAGTTAGACTGCATGCTGCTTTGTGTCAATGTTGAAACACTAAGTGCCTCATTTTCCCCTTTTCTGCAAATACAGAGATAAGTAGGTAATACATGGATGGATGGATGGATGGATGGATGGATGGAGGTTTTGCAACACTGTATCCTCTGGAAATCATTTTTAGTGTGCTCATATTTTGTCTACTTGTAAAAACTGAAATAAGAATGCTACTGATATTACATATGTTTTCTTAGATTAACATGAGTTTCCTATTAAGTTCATCATAGGTATTTGATGTATTAGAAAGCCATTTGAAGACTTTTGCAGCAAAATCCTCAAAATTGGAACATGTACTAGACAGAATCCAATGAGGAGAGATTTTTGGGCTGAGAGAAGCCTTGAGGGCTAGCTCAGTCTGTACAGTGTGTAAAGTGATCTGTACTGTCTTTCTTCCCTTGGCTAGCTTGGCCTTTAAAGGATTTCACAGTTTGTAGAAAAGCATGTCTATTAAGGTACAAATGGATCTGTTAAGCCCTAATTGGGATCTGCTACCTGTTAATGTTCAGATGGGTAAGGTCTGAAGAACATGGTCTTAGTGGTTTGTCTAATTTTAGGCACACCAGTTGTCTTGCTGGTTATAACAACCACAAAGATAACACAGTTATTTTGCTAAGCACTCCAGTGTCTCTCAGATAAGGAAGAGAGAAAAACATCTGTACAGAGCATATCAGAGTTGACATTAGAGAAAACACCGAGCTTTGAGAGAAACTGGAATCTTGGGCCTCTCAACATAGTGTACCTGTGATCTGTAAGAACTTATGCAACATCTACATAATTCTCCCCACACCCAGTGCCTCAGATTGTCAAGAAAGAGGGAAAAAAAAAGAAAAGATTTTTTTTTTCTGTTCCATGGAGTGACTGGGAGGGAACATGTCAGAAGAAGGTTGCTACCTTACAAAAACTCCTGCTCTTATCTCTGCCACTGATTAGTCATGCGACCTTGGGAAAGCTACTCTTAACTCTTGACTTGAATTTCTTCATCTTTAAAAATGAAGGATTTGAACTGTAATTACCAGATCTCCTACCACTTCAGAGTTGAAGTGGTTTGAGCTGGTTCAGCCTAGCAGCATTGTTAGCACCCAGTAACATTCCAGGTGAGTGACTACCTGAGATGGCAGGCACAGGAGTAAGCCAATAGCTGAACCTTGATATTAGAGTCTGCTGGTTTGGCCTCTGAGGAGTTCGCCATTAGACATCCCTGCCTGAAAATGCTTACGGTCCACTACTCAAAAAGGCTGAGTATCGATACATGAGGCTTCCTGGCCATGGCATTAGAACTGAAAAACATGACACCTCTAAGGCAGTGTTGATAGGATGACTTAATTCTTGTGCAGTCAATAATCCCTTATTTTTAGGAGAGAGAGAGAGAGAAAACAAGCTGGCATATACTTCAGTGAGACTGATCAGAATGGCCCAACTGCCTACTTTTTACTTTGAATTTATTATTGTTTTGAGAGAGGGTCTTTCTAGGTAGCCCTAGCTGGCTTGTAATTCACTATGTAAACCAGGCTGGCTTCAAACTTATGGAGATCCACCTGCTCTGCCTTCTGCATGCTAGAAGTAGGAGGTGTGTACCATCTCCTATCCCCTTATAAACTGTATCTTTATGAATAAGAAATGAGGGAAGCTCGAACATTTTCCCAGTTTTGGAAAAATAAGGTAGACAGGTGCTATGGTAGCCAAGTGTTTGTGTTGAAAGTGCTTCAATCTGAGATTTTCCATGGGATAGATTTATAGATTTACAGATTTATAGATTGAAATAGAGTTCATTTCCTATAAAGAGAAATTCTTGTCAACTCCCAACAGATGGAATAGACTGCTGCTGGAGATAGTGAATCTTTTATGAAGAGGGAGGTCTTTGCAGAGAGCCACACGGTGATTGTCAGAGCTTTTCACACTGCCACCACCACTGGCACCTCTGTCACTCAGTTAGTGCTTCAGTAATTGGCACAGGTTCGAATCTTATGTTTAGTCAAGCATTTAACAACAACCCAGTGTAGTCGATTCTTTGTTGGTGCTACTACTGCTTCTACTTTAGAGAGAAGGAAATTAAAGCTGAAAGACTTTAAGTTGTCTGAGCTTGAATGAATGAAAGGTGGAAAAGCTGGGAGACAGACTAGAAAAACCTGGCCCAGCTGCCTGTACCTTAGTTAAGGAGTTTATTATTCCATGTTCTGCACAGGGATTCATGTGCTAGCTGTGACTGGAGAACTATGATTTTAAGGACATTACTATGAAAGGGTGATTGTATTGTGACAATACAAGGTGTTCCTATGAACTTGTCTCCACAGTTTGGGCTTTCAGATTCCTTCCTTTCTTTTGTTTTCTGTGTGTTTTCAGGCAGTTAATATACTAACTTCCATTTGTTACACGTCATGATAATGAGGCAATTTAGAAAAGCTTTGGGTTGTGATTCCCATGTTAAGACATTTAATCTTCAACATGTTAAAGAAATTAGATTTCCTTTGTAGCCAGAAAGTATTAGAACCTAGAGCAGGCAACTCTTCTCCAACACTAAGACAGTAACCTGGTAGTGGAAGGCCTCTACCACAGGGCAACCAGCAGGTGGGTTTTGGTTCACCAGAAAACATTTTAAACTGATAATCTGAAATCACCGATAAACTTGTATTTTTCCTCACAGTATGCTATAATTCTACATTGTATCATTTATGAACAAACAACTTTCTAAAAATGTAAACCGTATCTTTAGGAAGTGCATGTTATAGTGAGGATAAAGCCGTGAATGGAAAAGCAACACCTAAGCATGGTGCATATATAGTATATATAAGGCCGCTGAATGTACATGGAATATGAAGATACATGCAACTTATGTAGTGCAACTTGAGCATCCCATTGGAACTTAAAATAGAAGCAGGGTCCACAAAGAGCTTGAGGTTGTGGTGGGAATGCTCCCCCTTAGCGGAGGAGATTAACCGTGACATGCTTGTAAAGCAAACACAACTTTTAGTTTCTTTTTAGTATGCCAATTGTTAGTTGCTATTTCATTGTTTTTAACATCTTTGTAGATACTGAATTGCCATAATTCTCTCTGGAATTTCCAGAAACACACTGTAGTTGAATAAATTGGGTTGATTATTGGTCTGGGCTTTCTTCAAATGACTTGGGGTATGGGCTGAGTATAGTCACTGTATATTGAGTGGCATCAGAATTCAAGAGCATATTTATACTTAGAATCTCAGTACACCTTATCTTGAGTGGGGTGGCACTCGCCCCAGTCCTAAAACCTACCAAGAAATCTGACGACAAACATTTCAGATGACGCCGAGAAAGACAGCTCATTGCTGCTGGGAGTGCAAACTGGTCCATCATGGGACTCAGTTTTGGAGGCTCCTCAAAAAATTAAAAATAGAGCTATCATATGACCATGATATTTCACTCCAGGACATCTGTCTAGAGAAGTGTGCCTGTGATAGAGCTATGTGCACCCCATGTTTATTGCACCTCTATTCACGATAGCAGGAGATTGGAAACAATCCGGTTGTCTGTCAGAAGTTGAACCGATAAGGAAATATGGTATATATATATAAAACAGAATGTTATTCAACTCTAAAGAAAAATGAAATCACAAAACTTTCAGAAAAATTGATAGACTATATAATAGCAAGTGAGACCACTCAATCTCACAAAGAAAAAAATTCTATGTTCTCACTCGTATGTGGATTTTAACCTATAACACATGTATGTACATAAGTAAATGTATGTGTAAATAGAGTATAACATTTAGAAAGGAGAACAAGGAAAATAATTTTAAGACGAAAAAATGATCACTAATGACTTCATATATGTAGTAAGGTTCCTGTAAAACCTTTTAATTATCTACCTAGGTATAACACATTTTCATTGCAAAGTCATGGGCAATGCAGGAATGGACACTGTCTGCCTGTGATCCTGTGAGGGGAGTTACCATAATGTGAAATCTGAACTATTTTAATTGACTATTTTATTGGCTTTTGTTCTCCATGGTACGAAACTGAGTGTCCTTTACTCTTTAAACAAGTTTAGCTATTCAGATTAAAGAGCATGAAGATTTTAGAACTGTGCTTAATAACAGCAGTTTAAAAACTCTGAGACTACCTAGGAATTCTAATTTTATTTTTCCTGGATCTCAAAGAATAACACACCATGAATTTGAAAACACTGAGACACTTGTTTTTCCTTTTTCACTGTATGTTATAATTCTAAATTGTAGCATTGATGATGTCACACCTTTTTCATTTGAATAAACATTATCCTTAGGGAGGGTGGGCTAAAGTGAGGACAAAGCTGTGACTAGAAAAGGTGCACTTCAACAAGGACATCAGGGCATGGGGATGTAGCTGGGTTAGAGGAGTGCTTGTCTAGCATTCGAGCCTGGGGCCAGAACCACGTGAAACAGGCTGCGTCTACACACCAGCACTCTCAGCACTCAGGAGGAGGAGGCAGGGAGCCAGAAGTGCAAGGTCATCTTTGACTACATTGTAAGCTACAGGACAGTCTACATGCAGCCACATTTCAAAAAAAATAGAAAACACATCAAGCTGACACTATACAATGCACAAAAATGGATAAATTTCATTCAGTTTTGCTTATGTGCTCAAGGAAGGGTAAGAGAGGCCAGTACTTTGTCCTGATAGATTGGACAGCTAGTTATAGAGTATACTGATGCAATGACTCAGGCCATTTCCCAAGCCTTTCTCTCAGCAGCAGTGACTTCCATGTGTTTATGGGTCTCCACTCCATGGGCAAAATCCCACACCTGACCTGTGCTCTCCAGCTCCCAGCTCTGGGCACCGTGTCTGACGCGTGCAGCACTGCTTTGTGTACTGCTGCCCATCCACATTCCTCACCTAGGCATGGCAGCAGCCCAGCTGACTCAGAGCCTTGTATGAGGGAGGAGATAGTTCACTTGTGTGTAGGATAAATGCTCACTGATAACATTCCTAAAGAAAATCTAATTACTAAGGTTTCTGGGGCTTTGTGAGGAGCCAGTACTTAGTGGATTCAGCTTGGGAAAAAAAGGGAATAATGTAGTTTAAGCTCATTACTCCACTCTGATGAATTAGTATGAATAAAATCCCCAAAATGGTGACATTGGCTATCATGACAATATGCAGAAGACACAGATGACACAAAGCACATGGACAAAGGACATTTGGATTAAGTAATAAAGAGTTCCTGAGTAGTTAATAGTGGGTGCCATATGAAATGCTCTATAAGTGATTCACTTCTCACAGCAACCTTTTGAGGATATAATTATAGCTCAGTCCTATAAAAAGGTAGGGTGTAACTTCTATCCTCTGGACTGTGGGCAAGGCCTATGAAGTATTGAATGGAAAGCTGTGACTGACTGACATGATGTAGGCAATAGCCTTCATCCAACTCTCTCCCTGAGCAGCCAGGTTAGGGAGCAAACACAATATGGACAACATACACAAAAAGAGAGGAAGGAATGTGCCTATGAAACCACCAACCCAGAGCCTTTGAAGCATTTCTGGTCAGGTACTGCATCTCTAAGCAAGTCTCTAATATGAGCCAGCCATTACACAGACCATAACTGCTGCTTCCTGAGAGGCCTTGAGACAGAACCAAGCAGTTCTGAATGTTGTTATAAGTACTTAAGTTTGGAAGGATTTGTTATGTAACAACATGCAAGCACTACAAACTTCTATTTGCTACTTCTTGGGTTAGATTAATATAGAAAAATACAATTGCAACCTTTTATTGGGAGAAATCTTCCTGGAGCTATATGTATGGGAACAGAAAGGTTTACAAGGTGGGCTTGTTTGGAATTATAGTATTATACTGTTGAGGTGAATGTTTTACAGGTATGTGAGCAGAAAGAGCTTTTGGTGTTTGGAGTCAGAAAACCTGCATTTAGGTATTTGCCTGCCAGCTCCACCCACTTGGCATGGTAGAGATACCCTTCTGAAGGCTGGCTTGCTTCACACTCAAAATGAAGTTTGGGAATTCGGTATTTAGTGCTAGTAGAGTATGTTTGAGGACATATAGAGATTAGAGTGATAAGGGATATGGGAAATATATCAAATGAGAAATGAGAGGGGAAAGGTAGACAGAGCACAGTTAGATACCAACTATTAAATTAGTCTCTTAAGATATTTCAAAAACTTTAATTTGGAAGAAAACATAAATTGATGTTGCATACTTTTGGAGGGCAAGAAGGAAATGATGTATCAGAGTCAGGCCATTCAGCTGCTATAAAAAAAAAGTTCCCAATGAAATAACTCACAAACAGTAGAAATCTATTGACACTGAAGGCAGGCACCATAGTTTGGATGAGTGTCCCCAGTGTCCATGTTTTAAGGCTTGACTCTTAGGAGGAGCTGATATTGTGAGGGATTAGGAAGTAGAACCTAGTGGGAGATTTTAGCTATTGGAGTTGTGCCCTTGAAGAGGATTGTGGGGTACTGATGTTGATCTGTCCCTCTCTCCCCCCCTTCCCATTCTCTCTTCGGTCAGGCATTTCCCCTTAATATGTCTTCATCATGATACGTACCACAGGCCTAAAGTAGGATTGGGTTCTTAGATCATAGACCAAAACCCACTAAAGCTGTAAAATGAAACTTTCTTCTTTTTAAGTTGATTTATCTCAGGTATGTGTTACTGTAATAGAAAACTAACTAAGGCAGAAAGACTAGGATCAAGGCACTGGCAGTTCCAGTCTCATAAGACTTTCTCCAGCCTCAGGATGGTTAGAGGGTGTATGTTACTACACCTTCTAGGGAGAGGGGGCCAATTAGCAATGCCCTTACTGTTGAAAGGGAAGGATGACAAAAAGGGCCTAGCTAAGTTGCCACCAGGCTTTTTGGATCACAAATTTCATCCACAAGGGCTTTACCCCCATTGGAGAGGACATACATACATACATGCATATGTGTGTATGATAGAGGCAAGGATATAAATTTTAGTTCATAAGGATTATCTTATAAATTATTACATTTAGTGTGCAGTATTCAATTGCATATGGAAGTGGTTACTCTCTGGTTTGGTTTTGGGAAACCATAACAAATGGGCTCTGAAGATCCTCAAGCAGGCCAGACTTTAGGCTCATAAATAAAGGTGTTCAACTCCAAAGTAACTTTTGTTTTTCTGTATTACAGAAGTAATGTGTTCATTGCTGGAAAATTAGAAGACCAAATAATTAAACATATGAATTAAGACTGCTAATAATCTTACCATTATTTCAAAATCATCATAAATATTTTAAAATATATTTCCTAATGTAAGAGAGGAGGGGCAGATTCTAACCTTTATGCACAGGTAGAAGTAATCACTTTTATCCTCTTAAATGTTGTAGTATATTATTTTTGTATTGACTAGTATTTTGCTTATGAATAGTTTTTTGCCACAACAATTTTAATATCCCTATTCAACTTTGAAAAATATATTTGTTTTCTGATTAAAAATACTATTTATGCAAAATATTTTCAATAAAGAATCTTAAAAAGAAAATAATATTGCAACAATTGGCACCATCAGTATTTTGTTTGTTGGATATTTTGGTCTCTAAATGTGCATATTTTTCTTAAAATAGGTATATTGAAGATTTTTATACCAACCTATTTTCTCATTCAAAGTGCATTGTGAATATTTGCATGTGATTAAACATCCTGCAAAACTATGATTTTCAATGGTTTTAAAGTACTGCATCATGTGTATAAAGCCACAATGCTCTCAAACTGTCCCTATAATCAGGCATAGAGATTGCTCATAGTTATTCTCCATTATAAATACTATGTTCATCCAAGCCAGAGGAGGTTTGATGGCTTTGTGGAATTCTACTTTGTAGCTGTATCATCAACCACTTATTTTAAAATCTATCTCTTCTAAGTATTTTGCTTATATACTCATGTAGTTGTTAAAGAACTCTTCCCTCAGTCTTAATTTTTAGTTCTTTTTTAAATATAATTTTTATTTTTTATGTTAATCACAGATTATTTACCCTCCCTCATTCCCTCCTAATCCCACCCCCTCCCTCCATCTCCTCCCTGCCCCTTTCCAAGTCCACTGATAAGTCCCTTCCATCTGACCCTAGCTTATCAGGTATCTTCAGGACTGGCTGCAATGTCCTCCTCTGTGGCCTAGCAAGGCTGCTCCTCCCTTTGGTGGGGGTGTGTGTCAAAGAGCCAGCCATTGAGTTCATGTCAGAAATAGTCCCTGTTCTCCTTACTAGGGTACCCACTTGGATACTGAGCTGCCATGGGCTACATCTGTGCAGGGGTTCTAGGTTATATCCATACATGGTCCTTGGTTGGAGAAACAGTCTCATAAAACACCCCTGTGCCCAGATATATTTGGTCCTTGTGGAGCTCCTGTCCTCTCCAGGTCACACTAATTCCCCCTTCTTTCATAAGATTTCCTACACTCTGCCCAAGGTTTGGTTATGATACTTGCTTTGTATCATATGATACATCTATGATACTTCTCTGTAGAGGAATATAGAATGGCAGAGAAACACTTAAAGAGATGCTCAACGTCCTTAGCCATCAGAGAGATGCAAATCAAAACAACCCTGAGATTTCACCTTACACCCATCAGAATGGCTAAGATCAAAAATTCAAGTGACAACGCATGCTGGAGAGGTTGTGGAGAAAGGGGAACCCTCCTCCGTTGCTGGTGGGAACGTAAACTTGTAATTTTTGGTTCTTTGAAAATATTTGGAGAGTGTTGTTGGAAGTTTATCAGTCTGCAGTTTCTAGTATGTAACTTCAAGCATTAAAATTCAATTATAAATGTATCCATGACATTCAAAATAATAAAGAGTTAGCTATTATAGTATGTTATTAAGTGCTCAATTGTGTGTTTGGTTACATTCTTCAAGGTGTGATCCCAGCAGCAGCTGGTTGGTGAAGCCCCTATATGGGCCAGGGAGGGTTTCAAGGGTGAAATGCAGGTTGATGTTAACTTGACAAAAAAGCTTAGATTCCCAGTCAAGGAGGACAAGGTCATTATATGGAAGATGGTAAGACATTCAGAGGCATAGATTGGAGTAATTGAAATTCCTCTGAAAACTACCACTCAGCAATCACTTTGGGCTAACAATTCTGGAAAATCTGAGCAACTAAAATAATATCTTGTATTTAAAAATATTTACTTGTCTGTAACCTCAGCCACTAGGAAACATTTTCATTGAAATTCTTGATTTGTAAAAATGGCCTTCTCTCTTCTGGAGCTTCTGTTTTTTTTCATTACTCTGGCTTTCTCAGTCATCTGCATCATTTCATGTGTTTAATTGATTCACACTGATGTACTCTTTATACACTCTCAATTTGCATATCTTAGTCTTGTATTGGCACAGGAATTCTTTTAAAAGATATTGCCATTTTCTGTTACTTTGCTTTCGGTGGGCCTGTTGAGGTGAGGGCTGAAGGGTGCGTGTCTGTTGTACATTTCTGTTGACGGCGACAGTGGCTTTACTTGCTAAGTTCCTCATTCCTGGCTTTTTGTGATGTCCCTGTGATCGCTCATGTGATTTAGTAATTGTTTTCCAAAGAAAGATCAAAAGAAGGGGGGGGGTCATCTCCTGTCTTGTTATTTATTAAAAAAAACAAAACAAAACGCAACTTACTATATATACTTTGTCTTTTTTTTATATCCACGTTGCAATATTAAGGCCAAGTACAATGTAAAACTTTAAAAAACTTTCTGTGGCGTGTGTGAATGTGTGTCTCTCTCTGTGTGCATCCTTGCATAGCCCAGGGTTGATCCTGGGTGTCTTCTCCATCTCTCTCCATCTCTATTTCCAGACAGGTCCCTCATGGGATCTATAGCTTACTCATTTGGAGAGTCAGTCCCAGGGATTGGCTTGCCTCTGCTTCCCTAGAAGCTAGACTATAAGTTTACGACACCATGCCCCACTCTTTTACGTCAGAGCTGAGGACCTGAAATCAGGTCTTCATGTTTTCATAGCAAATACTCTGTAGACGGAACCAGCTCTCCAGTCCTCACATACGTTTATCCTATTATCTTCTTAGGGGGCAATGTTTCCTACAGGAAGGTCAGGACATATGTCTCAGATGTGTGGAGGCCACAGCTGCTGAAGTTCGTGAGCGGTGGCCCTGTCATATCCAGGACAGACTCTTGTAGCAATGCTCCCAGGTTCTGGCTCTTATAGTCCTTCCACACTCTCTTCTATGATGGTTTCTGAGTATTCCTGGGAGTAGCCCTGGTATAGGTCGCTCTCTCTCTCTCTTTCTTTCTCTCTCCCTCTCTCTCTAATTTGGGGTTTCTGCCATCCATGATTCAAATATTTAAAAGCTACATTGATTACATGTCACTTTTATTCAAGTAAATTATGGTAGATCTCTGTTCATGAAAATCCCAGTGTTTATTATACTTTATAAAGTTTAGGTGTGATAATCACACCCCCTTTCCATGTTTCCAAAGGCCAGTTTAAATGGATTTGTTACAACTTTAGCCTCTCGTGACTTTACTTTGTGCCTGTGTTGGTGCCTTGGTAACATACTACAAGTGGTTCTTGTGGATTTTGCGAGAAAAGTCATGGCTTCACAGCCTCATGTTCTACACTTGGTAGTGTAGAGGCACTTTGTACAGATTATGGGACAAAGCACAGTATGGGTCATCACTGAAGGAAAAGAGCCCATAGTTATTGTCTTTTGTATAGGATGGCAGTAATCATGTTCCCATGACCATTAAATAAAGAACACAGTCTAACAGATACGTGATATGATAAGCAGCTCACAGGACTGCTGAACTTGAGCCTGAGAAACAAATGGCACTCCATGCATGGAGTACTAGTCTGTAGTGCCTCTCCAGAGCCCATCAGCCTCCATCTGACCTCAATGAGAAGTCCTCAGTTCTGGTCAGTGGAGTCACTTTAGGTGAGCATGTCCCTGTGCCGCTGTTTTTGTCCTTCAGCTCTTTTTAGCTTGTGCCAGGGCTTTACTTTTTATTTTTAGGCGATATGAGCATACTTTGCATCTGAAGAAAAGTGAAGGATGAAGGACCTAGTGACTGTTACTACCAATACCACAGTCACAGCGGCACCAGCAACTATGTGTCTTGGGTCTTGTTTACACAAAGTGAAGAATGAACCCAGCATCCTAAGGAGTCTGAGGAGTCATGGGCACAGCAGGCCACTCACAGAGGGCATTCTCTGCCTCTCTCCACAGAATGCTTACAGCTGTTAGCTGAGATGCCCTGTCTTCCGTGGGTGACTGAGGTGCTCTAAACTATGCCTCACCCATTTTCTTTGTCCTTTTCAAGTTATTTCAGATTGCAGCCATTGAACACACCCCCTTTGAATACACCCCCTTCAACATTGTGCTAGCAATAATAAGAAGGTAGGGAGCTGAAGATTCATCTCTCACTATTTTAAATAGCATAGTTTCATTAAAATTCATACCATGCAGCTTTTCCATTTAACACAGACCATTCAGTAGATTGTCAGGTACTCATAGTATTTAAATTAATCCCAGGGTCATATCAATGACTTTACTTCATGATCCCTCTAGCCCCAGTCCTGTGTCTGTCCCTTCCTTCAGGACATCACCTCAGATCTGGGGGCTCAGTGCCATGAACAGAAGTAGATAAAGTGCTACATCATCCTATGGTCTCAACAACCTTGAAAGTAGTGTTTCTTTTACATTATGAACAGTGACAATAGTGTGTTTAGCATAGCCAGTGTTTCTTTTAATGCATATGGCGATCCACTGCTTCAACTCTCATGCCTCTCCATCCCCCACCCGAGAACCAACTCTGTCTCACTAGCCTCCCATTTCTTCCTGTACTAATTTATTTCTGTTATATGTTCTTGGAGACCAAACCTGGTATCTTTTGCAGGCCAGGGAAGTGTTCTGCCTCTGACCCAGCCGTAGTCCTCCTTCACTCAAACTGGCTGGGCTGCCTTTGGAAGGAAAGAGATTGGAGCCATTAGGATTTTGAAGTTTCTGAAGACTAGACATTTCACAATTTTTCTTGTCTTTAATCAGGAAAAGAATAGTTTTGTTCAGATAGGGCATACAGAGGGTGACAGCCATGTAACTGCCTCTAACCCTCACTTCTAAATTTATTATCATTATTTTATTTTAAATTATGTGTATGTGTGGGTTTGTGACTAAACATGTGAATACAGGTGCCCACAGAGGCCAGAGACATCAAGTGCCCTGGAGCTGGAACTGTAGAATTGTGAAATGAACCATGTGGATGCTGGGAACTGAATTCTGGTCCTCTCCAAAAGCAGCATGCACTTTCAACAGCTGAACCATTTCTATATCCCTGAATCTTCAGTTCTGATTTGGAGATAGAAAACTATTTCCTTTTCAAAAAGCTTTCATGTGGTGTTTGTATTTTAATGTAATATTTGAGCTGATAGATGGGCTTCCCAGTAGTTAGCAAACTTTTGTATACTGTGAAGTAATTCCTGTGCAAACATTTCATTTTATTGTTGTTAAACACAGTTTTGAAATATCTTGTGAGAGGCATGCTGTGGCATGGTGCACATCAGGGGCAGGGCTGAGAAGTGGACAGGAGCTTCAGTGACTATGGACATGTGTGCAGCTTGGAACAAGCAACTCCTACAAACACTGGCATGCGAAACATTCAGATCTCTGGCTCTCTGGCACAGGTTTAGACATTTTATGTAATTTTTAGTGAGTAGTGAATGTTGGACATTAAAACTAACTTCCAGTGTTTCTAAATGGGAAAAAACTTTTTTGGCATGCACATACATGTGTGTGTTTATACATATTTTGGTCTCTGTGAAGAGTATTGCTGATAAAAAGACCCAGTTGGGTAGAAAAACCTCACCAATTCTAAACCTGGTTCACTGAAACTGAATGCTCATAAACTCAAAGCATGAGTGAATGAGAAGCCAAAGTGTCCAGTTTTGTTTTATCATCTCAAAAATGAAGCAGCTTGAAACTGGGGTTTGGGTTTAGCTCCTTTGGTGGTTATCTGCTCCTTTAAAGGATGGGACAGCTTATCAGACATGCTGTGTAGTTCGTCTCACTGCGTGAGTCACTTTTTTTCTCTAATATAACTTTTTTTGATCTAATGACTATCCTTCAGCAGTTAGGGTTTTTAGGTTTTTTTTCTTTTCATTTTTCTTTTGTTTCTTACTTTTTATTATTTTGTAATGGCTTTAAAGGAAACTTACATATTAATGACTTTTTTTGCAATCTCATTTTGTTTTTCTAGGAGTCAGAAAATAATAAGTTATGTTCCCTATATTCTTTCCGCAATACGTCTACCTCACCACATAAGCCTGACGAAGGGAGTCGGGAGCGCGAGACAATGAACAGTGTTACTTTTGGAACCCCGGAACGCCGCAAAGGGAGCCTT
Source organism: Pachyuromys duprasi (assembly GCA_028658305.1). Lineage (NCBI taxonomy): Eukaryota > Metazoa > Chordata > Mammalia > Rodentia > Muridae > Pachyuromys > Pachyuromys duprasi. Next base: position 22,069,123 of record CM053758.1, read on the forward strand.
GCCGATGTGGTGGACACGCTGAAGCAGAAGAAGCTGGAGGAGATGACTCGGACGGAACAAGAGGGTATGTGGACTTCCCTTCTGGGCTTTTCTTCTGGCCGTGCCAGAATGACCAGGATCCCAAGGGCCAGAGTGCACACGTGCTGCCAGCCAGGAATAGTAGTCACTCAGAGGTTACTATGGTGACAGCTGACTGAAGTCCATTAGGAGTGCTAAGCAGATAGCCCCAATTTTCTCAAAACCAGTGCATTTTGTTTATTTCGTACAACAATACCCCAAGGATTAGAACTGACCTTAATTGCCACCCTAGAAGAAGATAGCAAGTGAATTTTTCTAACTACAATTTTAGTTTTTCTTATTTCCTTTTGGCAGATAATTTTTATGATCATATGTCCCATTTTAAAATGAAATGAACTTTTTTCTACTATATTTCTCTTTCATTTTATGACTGTTACACATTTAAAAATGTGCGCTCGCCCATGAATGTTGGAGAGGGTGGAGAGAGCTGTGACGCTCTCTGAGGGCGGGGTGTGGTGCCGGCCACAGCCTCTGCACCCGCCTTCTCTCCACAGGACTCTCCAGTGGACACTGTAGTCAAACAGAATGCTCCATGTGGCTATCACAGGAGGTGTGTGCACGTGTTCTTTATTTGTGCTTCGGCCTAACCTAGTCCTGGATTTATCACTCAAAAGTGAAATGTAGAACTCTGTGACACTGTAGGAAATGGGGATTTAATGAGCAGGTAGATCTCATCTAACTTAATTTTATTCTTGTAAAGACTTAAAGTTTGTCTTTAATTGATCTTTGTGGAACTCTGTCTAAAAGGTTTTGCTCACTTCTTTGTCATGCTAATCAGATTGTTGACATGTATGTAGATGCCTTTGATGACTCAGGGCTACCGTGCAGTGGCTAAGGGACTGGAGCCCTGTGTTGTACTTATCTACCCAAGTTCAGTTTCTCTAAGCCACAGAATTCAAAAGTTGCTGTGGTCCTGGTATTTGATATGGCAACTGAAACATTTTGAAAAATAACCCAAACAATGAATATAAAAGTCTCTTATAAACTGCAAACTATGTGGATTTGAGGTGTTCCTGATGATTATCACATTTAAATGTCAATTATTCCATGGTGCTTTAATGTAATGATGCCTCTGGAGACCACTGGGGTAATGAGGATGTTCAGCTTTACATTTCTGCTCATTTACAGACCGTCAGAGTTCTTGTGTTTGCCTGATACATACATCACATGCATCTTTCTACACATCCATGTGTGACTATGTTCTTTTTTGTCACCTATGGATGTATGTGTGTATATGCTCATATGTACTGATTGCCTCTTTAGTATTGGATTTCAAGCTGTTTATTTCTTTCTCAGTTGTCAGTAATTTCTACTATGTTTCTTCCATTCATCTGTAGATTGTGGAATAAGATGATTGGTACATTCTGGTCGATATTTAAAACATGAACATGTATGTTCAGAGGGGCCAATGAGCAGTTATGGGTAACACATATGATCATTAGTGTGTGAACTCTGTGCTGACTTTTCTGCTCTTTCAGGGTTCTGTTTTCTCTATCACTCCCTTCAACAGTCTGGTGGAGCCTATATCTCCTTTCTTAGACTTATGGTAAACTCAGAAAACAAAATACATAGACTTACAGAGAAGTGAATAAAACTCCTAAATAATTTTTAAATTGTGGTAAGGCCGAATGTGATCCTTTACTAATACAGTAAATAAAGTTTAAGGTGTAGCAGTGCTGTACCTGGCATCTGCAGAGAGTTTAACAAGTTCAGTGAGAGAGAATTGCCTATTTTTAGTGTGATAATACTATAGCTACAGTAGACTGTTACTTTCAGCCATCACTTGAGGAAATGCAAAAATCTCAGTCTGAGCTTAGCTGGGGGAAGGTTGCGTTTCCATCTGAGTTCTGTGTATCCAGGTTTAAGAACTCTGATGCTAGATGACACACTGTGCTCACAATGCCTAAGGCAGTACTCTCTAACTTTAAATAACTCATATTCCTAGTACAAGGCATAAGACATGTATTGAATGAAATCTAGTTTGAAGTCTAACAGTGACAGGCTCCGTGAAAGCTGTACAGATTAAATGTCTTGGGTGTTTACAAGGTAAGGTGATTGCTCCTGCCTAGGAAGCCACCGGAGGGTTCTACAGCAGAATGAGTCCTAACTAGTCTTAGAGAATAAAAGCATTTCTTTGGTGGAATGCACAGGAGAAACATTTAAAGCTGAGGAATAGGCATTGCACTTAAAACAGCCAGCCTTCAGGTTCTAACTTGAGGTGAATTTGCATACGGGATATTAAGATGTAAAACTAGGCTGTGTTCGGATCATGACAGGCCTTGCTATTTTGGCTACAAAATTTGAGTGCAATACTGAAAGTGATGGAGGAGCTGCTAACTGCTCTACTCCAGTAAGATAAGGAATTGAAACTTTCTTCTGTGAAAGTGAATCTGGCAATTCAGCATAGGGTGGATGGGAGCAGGGACAGGCACTAAGGACAGTGCTCCAGGCTAGATAAGTGCCTGCTCCAAGAGAAATGAGAAAAAGGGCTGCATATGGAGATGGGGTCAGGAGAGGCATTGTGAAGATGACGCGCGAGGGAGGAGACTAAGAGGAGAGCCAACTGTTGTTTCGTTCATTCGTTCATTCATTCATTCGTTTGTTCGTTCGTTCGTTCTTTTTTATTTTTTTTTAACTCTGGGCAAATAGGAAGGAGGTGATAAAATCGGTGGAAAGAAGTGAGCAAATTGGAACAAGGCATGGTTTCTAGTTTTTATTGAGTTTTATAATTTTCTTTAGTTTGAATCCCATTTTTAGTGGGATTCGATGCACCTGGCTTAGTGACTGTTTGAAGTCAAAGGACAACTCTAAGCATCAGCCCTCACTTTGTGCCATTTCCTGTTTGCCACTGTGTGAGCCAGGCTCTGCCCCATCTCCACCTCTCCTCTCCCACAGGCATGCTAGGGTTACAGATGTACACTACTGTGTATTACATTGCCAGCATTACACGCTGCTAGGATCCTGATCAGGCCTTAACACTGACAGCCAGTGCTTTACCCACTTCGCCACCTCCTCAGTCCCAAATACTAATTCCAATTGTTTTCTGGCAATGATAGGAGAGAATGTAGTGGGAGAACAAAGAAATATAGAAATATCATTAAAATTTAGGATAATTTCTGGTTCTTCTAAAAGATTTTTTAAATTTTTATTTTTTATACTAATTACATTTTATTCACTTATATCCTAGCTGTAGCCCCCTCCTTCCTTCCCTCCCAAACCCACCCTTCCTCCCTCATATCCTCCCATGCCCCTCTCCAAGTCCAATGATAGGGGAGGTCCTCCTTTCCTTCCATCTGACCCTAGCCTATCAGATCTCATAAGGACTGGCTGCATTTTCTTCCTCTGTGGCCTGGTAAGGCTGGCTGCCCCCCTCCCCAGGGAGAGGTGATCAAAGAGCCAGCTACTGAGTTCATGTCAGAGACAGTCCCTGTTCCCCTTTCTAGGGAACCCATGTGGAGACTGAGCTGCCATGGGCTACATATGTGCAGGGATTCTAGGTTATCTCCATGCATGGTCCTTGGTTAGAGTGTCAGTCTCAGAAAAGACCCTAGGGCCCAGAGTTCTTGGTTCTGTTGCTCTCCTTGTGGAACTCCTGTCCCCTCCAGGTCTTTCTACCTTGCCCTTCTTTCATAAGATTACCTACACTCTGCCCAAAGTTTGGCTATGAGCCTCAGCATCTGCTTTGATACCCTGCTGGGTAGTGTCTTTCAATGGCCCTCTGTGGTAGGTTCCTTGTCCTGTTCCCTGTTTTCTCCCTCTTCTGATGACTGTTCTGTTTGCCTTTCTGAGTAAGAATTGATCATCTTACCCAGGATCCTCCTTCTTGATTAGCTTCTTTAGGTGTACAGATTTTATGATTATCCTATATTATATGTCTAATATACTTATAAGTATATACCATATGTGTCTTTCTGCTTCTGGGATACCTCACTCAGGATAGTCTTTTCTAGTTCCCACCATTTGCCTGCAAATTTCATGATTTCGTTGATTTTAATTGCTGAGTAATATTCCATTGTCTAAATGTACCACAATTTCTGTATCCATTCTTCCATTGATGGACATCTAGGTTGTTTCCAGGTTCTGGCTATTACAAATAAAACTACTATAAACATGGTTGAGCAAATGTCCTTGTTGTGTACTTGAGCATATTTTGGATATATGCCTAGGAGTGGTATAGCTGGATCTTGAGGAAGCACTATTCCTAATTGTCTGAGAAAACGCCAGATTGATTTCCAAAGTGGTTGTACAAGTTTACATTCCTACCAACAACAGAGTAGAATTTCCCTTTCTCCACATCCTCACCACCATGTGAGCCTTGAACTCATGGACACAGGAGACAACTTTCTGAACAGAAAACCAACAGCACAGGCCCTGTGATCAATAATCAATAAATGGGACCTCATGAAACTGAAAAGCTTCTGTAAAGCAAAGGACACTGTTAGCAGAACAAAATGCCAGACTACAGACTGGGAAAGGATCTTCACCAACCCTACATCTGACAGAGGACTAATATCCAGTATATATAAAGAACTCAAGAAGTTAAAAAGCAACAAATCAAGTAATCCAATTAAAAATGGGGTACAGAGCTAAACAGAGAATTCTTTATAGAGGAATGGCAGAGAAACACTTAAAGAAATGCTCAACGTCCTTAGTCATCAGGGAAATGCAAATCAAAATGACCCTGAGATTTCACCTTATACTCATCAGAATGGCTAAGATCAAAAACTCAAGTGACAATACATGCTGTAAAGTATGTGGAGAAATTTATGGTTCTAAAATGATTACAGTATAGGTCTCAGGAGGTCAAACCATTTTCCCAGCCTTTACTTGGGTCTGGCCCTTAAAGCCTTGGGTCTGGTTCCTCAGGTGGGATATGCTAACTCATGGAACATGCAAGAAGTTTTCACATATATCATCTGCCCCTCCCTCACTTCCACTTCATGGTTTGAGGGTCATGTTTTAGGATTAGCAGATTAATAAGCCTGTATGGATAACATGATAAATGAAGACCTTTCTTGAGTCATTCCCAGAAAATGTTTGACCCTTTATCAAATAAAAAAATTCTGTCTTTCTCACTCCTCTTAATGCAGAAGCTCATCTATATGAAGGTTATCACTATTCATTTTAAACCATTGCTTACATGATAAAACAGTGACTTTCCAGGCAGATGCTTTGACCCACTATATTACTGTTCTCCCTGAGCATTGCTCTGACTAGATTGAAAAGAATTTGATGAACAATGGCATTCTGTCAGAAGACCCCTGTCCCCAACAGTGAGGCTGGTGGGAAGATGAACAGGGGTTCTGCCTTTTGTGAATTTAACTTTGATTTAGTGTCATAAGTAGATGAATCGCTTTGAGGCAGGTAAGAAAATAATGTAGACAGACACAGGAGTGGATTGAATGACTACACCTTAGAATCTTCTCTTTAAAATCCTGTTGATACTGGTGGGTAGAACATGCAGAAAGGCTTTGATTAATAGAGTCAGATTAGAATGTTTCAAGATAAAAATTCTTCAGCTGCGATTAAATGATGAATTCTGGTTATCCTTGTGTCACCCATCTTGTTGCCAGCATCGCTGGGTCCTAACATAAGCGACAGTTGTCAGAAAATGAATGCTTTAAAAAGGACTTCTATATCTAAATACATATATTTAATCAGAGAGCCCTTTGGCTTCTGAAAATAGGTTGTCTAATGAGAATTTCATTTGAGCAGCTGCGACTGAGGAGGTCAACAGGCAGCGCTAGGAGAATATGGCCCAGCTGGTTAAATGTGGTGGCTGTCATGATTTAAACGGTCAAGTGCTGCTTGTAATCCAGGACCGTCTGTTTGTGGAGGGAAGAGCGAGTGCTTCAGCATAATGTACAGCTGTTTTAATCTCTCTTTAATAATAGTGCTCCAGCCACTGTCATGGCTTGTGTATCATACTCCTAAGTATATGATCCCAGGCCGCTGGGGGTAGGTTGCAGTCAGTATTGGGAGTCATGTGAGGGACACACAGGAAAACTCTCTCATGTCTAACAAGACTTTCTGACTCTCTGACTTTTCAAGACTATCCTTAGGGTAATAATTACCATCATTGTGAAGAAGCAATGGTGCTTGGAATTAGGTAGAAACATCAGAGTGGATAAGTTTTTTTTTTCTTTTTCTTTTTTTTGGAGAGCGTGATAAGCACATAGCATAGACAGGGTCCTATAAACATGCCTGAGTCAGAGACTAGAGTATGAATTTGCCCCATGGAATGGTGTGCCTGAGGCCATCAGGGTGATGCAAGCACACAGATACATCTTGCTGTGCACATACACAAAGGGCAGTGGGCTTGGGTCCTTAGAAAGGCTGTAGCTGTTGGGAGTACCCTATGTGTGTTTCTGTGGAAGGCAGGCACATCTCTAAACAGTCATCTGGTCTGTATTCCCACTGAAGCACAGGGCACACATTGTGACTTTTGGTGTGCTAAAGGCATTGTCCAGTATAATTAAAATGATGAGAAAACTCAGTTTTGAAATGTCTTACACAAGTAGCTTTGGATTTACATCTAAGTTCCAGTTCCTGAGAGTACTACAAACTGCTGTACCGGCCGGAGCTGGAGCTAGATGTTGGAGTTTGATGTTCATGCAGCATCTGCCACACAGACAGCATAGCGTACACAGCTGAATTTCTCTGCGCTTTGTTTCTTTAAAGGAAAACATACATCATTATTGTCTTAGTTACCTTTTATTGCAGTGATAAAACACCATGACCAAGGCAATAAAAGCAAACATTTAACTTAGCTTGAAATTTCAGATGGTTAGAGTCCATGATGGTGAACTGAGAGAACAACTGAGAGCTCGCATCTCGACCTACAGCCGGGAGGCAGTGAGAGCCTGACCCCAGTGAAACTCCTCAAGCAATGAGGCCACGCCTCCTAATCCTTCCAAAACAGCTCTACCAACTGGGGGCCAGTTATTCAAATATATGAGCCTATGGGACCATTCTCTTTTAAACCACCAAAATTATAGGGCTGTTATGAAAATCAAGTATTAGTCAGTGCACTAAGGCCTATGGAACACTGTGGGCACATGGGATGTGATTCAGTAAATGGAGCCAGAATTATCTCCTGACCATGAGACCTTTTGTGTGTGACTTAACCTTTTTGTGCTTCAGTTCCTTCATCTATGAAGCTGGATTGTGGGGACTAGATATCACTTTTCTCATCACAGCTATTATTGCTATTGTTGTTGTAACTACTATTACAGTGCTTGTTATCTGAAGAAACTTTTCAAAGAGAAATATTATGAAAATCTGATTGCATGCCGCAGACCGTAGGAAATGTCCCAGGGTGTTAAGGGATTTAGCATTTGGCGGCAATGGTGTTCTTGTGTTCTGGAAGAGCAATTCAGTTTTGTTGGCCTTTCAGGCCTTCTGGAAAAGCTGATACTAAAGTTTCCCCACTGGAAGCCAGTCTTCCCTGCTGTGAAATGTGGAATGCAGTGTTGTCAGCCACCAAAGTTGGTGGAGCCTTGGATGATGTTTCAGACTCCTGTCAGGAACAATGTGTTCCTGTTGCAATAAAATCTATGAGATCCCATGCAGTAATAATAAGAACACCTTGACATTCATACCACACTGTAGCAACAATTTAATGGAAGACTGCATAAATATTATGGTTTTACCACTATTTTGATTGATTGTTGGTCTTAGTATTTCTCAACCTTTTCTGGCTTTCATTTGTGAGAAATGTACATAAAACAATTTAAAAAGACCTGAGGGATATGGCTTCCTCAGTGAAGTACTTGCGTCTCACACACGAGGGCATGAGTTTGATAGCCAGAACCCCCTTAAAGATCTCTCCAATACTGGGGAAAGAGGCACAGGGGGATCCGAGAGCTTGTCAAACTGGTGGGCTCCAGATACAATCTCAAAATTAAGTGGAGAGCTATTGAGGAAGACACCTCAGGTGGACAGCATCCACGCACATGTTTGTTGCCTCAAAACGTGTACACGTATATGTATTTCACACATACACATGCAAACAGAAATGTGCTGATTATTCATCACAGCCTTACAGAGTATCAGCTCAAGCAATTGGAAGTGAAACACTATGGTTCCACATGTTGCTCACAGTTTGCTGAGGAAGCGGTTGCATAGTCAGAACAATGCTATCATAGTTTCTTTTAAGTTCAGTGTTTCTTTTTCTAAAATATATTTTATCTTAATAGTGTTTGCATTCGTGCTGCTGCTTCGGATTATTTTGTGTGGGAATTATGCTTAGTGTATTTGTGAGTTAGGTATTAGTGTGTTTGCTTTTCCAGGTTTTGGGAACTGGTCATCCTTTCATCTAACTCTAGGAATCATAGAATGGGTGAGAGTTCTGTGGTCCCTGGACTTTCAGACAAATCATGGCTAAGCTCTGTCTGAAGCTGTTCTGTGGCCCCCAGTACAGCCCAGGTAACACACTATCCCGCTGAGTACTTTCTTTCTAGACTCTTTGTCTGGCCTCTGCTCTGAAAAGATGCTGTGTATTTCTTGGCCCATTTCTAGCTCCTCAGATTTAGAAGTCATTTTTTTCCCTGGCTCTTTCACTAATAACATTAGTGGACACAGGCAATTGTTGCACATTTGTCTTTCACTGGATGGGGAGCAGTTTTACTGGATGGAGAGGAGTTTTTGTTGTTTAGAGAAAGGAAGCTTCCTAAGGGCCCTCTGCAGCTGGGCTCTTTCTCCTCTGCCTTTTGCATTTGTGAAATTTTGCACTTTCACTTAAAAATCCATTACATTTTCTTCAGAATTTATTCTGGGAGTTTGAAGAAATAAGTAGGGGAAAGTTGGATCTTTAGAAAGAGAAAATGAGCAGATAAAGGAGTGGGTCACTGAATCATGGTAGCTGACGCTTAGCCCATGAAAGAGAAGAAAACAGACACTCATGGGACTCATGCTCTAGCTCAGTATAGATGGCTGTCTTTGTGACTGCCTGTTGCTCTTCACCTGTGCAGCTCTTGCTTTAGATATGCTAGGACTCTGTTTGCCGTTCCATTCTGTTCTGCAATAGTTTTGACTTAGTTTCTAAATAATACATTTTGTTTTTCTTGCTTTAGAAGTTTATAAAAATGATGTCACCCTATAGTTTTCTGAGACCTGTTTTGTAGACTCATGACTAAACTACACGATAGTGCATTTTCACTTTTGTATAATATTCCACACACTACTCTGTGGTGTGGCATATAACAATCAAAGTTTTTGGTAGCAAAGTGTCAGGGAGGTTCTTGTTATTGTCTGGTGTACATGCTAGTGAGGGTCCTCCCTTCAGGAGAAGTTCTGGTAGTATTGATATTGATAATGACAAGTACTTGTACTCATTTTACACTAGCTTTCAAAGCAGGATTTGCGTTCTCTCTCTCTCTGTCTCTCTCTCTCTCTCTCTGTCTCTGTCTCTGTCTCTGTCTCTCTCTCTCTCTCTCTCTCTCTCTCTCTCTTTCCCTGTGTATGTGTGTTCAAGTGTGTGTGCTCTGAATGTTTTAACTGTCTAGACCTCTTTGGTCTATCTTCCTCAAATGTTCACTATAGTTTTTTTTTTTTCCTTAATCACTACCCTTTTCAGAAACTCAACAAGAGTCTCCAGTGGGTCCTTTGCTGCAATTTTCTTTTTGTTGTGTCATAATAGAATGTCTTCAGCTCTTTCAACAATGGCCAAGTACAGGTGCCTTGTTCTCCTGCTGGACTGTGATTACTGGATTTGTTAGGAAACACACTGTTCCCCTTTTGATCTTCTTTATTGATGTTCCCATCCTATGATGTGGTTTTAGGGTTAGAGTAATTCCTGACCTCTAATTATCTTGGGTTCACAACCTTCATTTTTTTCTGAAATACTTTAGATTTAAAATTACAAACCTTTTGATTATTGTGCTATCCTATCATTTATATTGAAATAGACATTTTTTTTTTAGTCAATTGACCTGTTAGAGGGAAATCTTCACCTCTCTCTCAGAATGTCATAGAACTATAATTCCAGTTACTCAGGAAGGCGAGGGAGGAGGATCGCAAGTACAAGGGCATTCTAGGCTACATAGTAAGTTTAAAACCGTCCTGGAAATCCTTGTCTCAAAAGGAAAAAGGAAGAGGAGAGGTAGTCATACCACTCAGTATCGCTGTGCTTGCATTCAGTGTATGAGGGGTCTGGGTCCATCCTGAGCAGTTTGAAAAGGCTTAAGAACCCTTTCAAGAAGGCAGCTGGGAAGATGGCCCAGTGGTTCAGATCCCTACACCAGATGGCTGGGAGGCCAGTCTCTACTCCTCACACTCTGGAGGTGGAGATAAGATCTTTGGAGCAGCTGGCTAGCTAGACTAGCCAGATCTATAAACTTTGGGCTCGAGTGAGACTCTGCTTCAATATTTATGATGGAGCCTAAGCAAGAAAGAGACCCAAAGCAACCTCTAGTTTCCAGAAGTCCACATACATGTTCATACATGTGAATATATACTCACTAGACATGCAAATGCTATACCTCCATTAAAAATAAAAGAGACAAATGCATTCAGATGTTGGCCTGGACTTAATATGCATTCTTTCTTGTCTTTAGTAACTTACTTAATGGCATCAAGTAATTACTAATTGATTTAAGTTCTAGTTTTAATTTATAAAATGGTGTTGGTTTAGATATATATTAAAGGATAAAGTCTAAAATTCTGTTATTTTTATTTTTTTTTAAATTCATATCTAAACTTTAGAGTCCACTAATCAGGGTGCCTCTGTTTTTAAAATATATCGCTGTTTTCAACCAATCTCACAATCCCCCCCCCCCTTTTTTTAGTTCTTGAAAGTGTTCGTTATTATCTCTTCTTCTTGATCCTGGAATATTTATGAAGTAAGAGATAAAAGCAGCTAAGCAGTTTTGATGTCTGAAGAAGACATTGTCCAATGAAGTATTTACAAAGCCATGGCTTCAAGGCCCTAGCTTAGTGCTGAATTATCTGTGGCACCAAGATGTATGCACTTTCTCAGTTGATGTCTTGAGAGTTTATGTCTGAGGGGCCCACACTGCAGCACAAGTCTAGGCAAGTCAGAGTATACAGACCATCCTCTACCAGTGGGAATGCCAAAGTTAGAGGCTTATGGGTTTGCACACTTATAGTGCAAACAAATAGTATGTTAAAAACAAGTAAATACAAATGGTGAAGGTATACCGAATAGCTATGACAATATAACAAAGCACTGAATTATGCTGAGAAATGCCAAAACAGTAGCAACATCAATATCAATCACACCAATGTGTGTTTTTTAATGCAAACAAGAGTCAAAGGGAAGTCTTAAAAGAGGCCTGGCAACTGTGTGCACTGAAATTCCATTACACTCCACAATACAATCTCCAGCTTAAATGGAACGCCTTTAGACTTATTTGTTCATTCATTTTTAATTGATTGATTAATTAATTAATTAATTAATTAATTAATTAGTGTGTGTGTGTGTGCGCGCGCATGCGAGAATGCCATGGTGCATATGTGGAAGTCAGAAGACAACTTCTTTTAGGAGTCCTGTCTCGCCTTCTGCCTTATTTCCAAGCACTTGCCTTTCCTGCTGTTTCTGCACAGCATACTCCAGGCTGGTGGCCAAGCAGCTTCCAGCTCTGGTTCTGCTCTCTCTGTCTTCTGTCTCTCTAGTGCTGGGACTACAGACGCATGCCACCATATTCACATCTGGCTTTTTATGTGAGTCTTACCTCATCAAGCTGATCCAGCAAGGACTTTTACCCTTGAGTCATCACCCTTAACCCTTTTTGGCCTTTACAAATGATGATCCTTTAACTCTCTATTTCTGGTTTCTACGTACTCATATTTCAGTTCCAGGCAGGCCTGGAGGGCTCAGTGGATAAAGGAGCCCACTGTTAAACCTGATGATCTGAGTTCAATCCCTAGGACCAATTTGGTAGAGGGAGAGAACTGACTCCTTTGGAATGTCCTTTAATATCCATATACATCGTGGCATGTGTGCCACTCACATCCAAACACAAATAAGGAAATACAACATAAAACATCAAAACAAAATTGACACTTCCTTGGAGAAGTCTTACATGCATACAATCCTAGTGTCCAGGTGTAACTCATACTTCCTTTCTCTTTCTCTCTCTTTTATTGGGAGGGGGTGTAGCATATTGGGTCTCATTTAGACCAGGCCAGCCTCAAACTTACCTTGAACTTCTGACTCTTCCCAAGTACTAGGATTAAAGACATGAGCCATCATAGCTGGCTTTATGTTGTATGTATGTTTGGGAGAGTCTCTGGATGTGGGCTTTATGGATGATATACAAAAGTCTGCCAGCCAAGCTTCATTCCTAGCCCCAAAATATCTTTTGGACATACATGTATACTCGCTTTTCATAGATTCAGTGCCTGTGACTTCCGCATTTGTCTTCTGTGTTGTCTTTCACTTCATTTAGGTGGAAAGTTAACCAGGCTTATTCAGGGCTGTTTCCCAGTAATGGCAACTTGTAATAAAGGTTTATTGATTGAAAAAAAAAACCAAGTGAAACTTATTAAATTATCTTGAATATTGAATATAGCTTCTAGCTTTTACTTCTGCTTCCACTACCTTTGCATTTACCTCACCTTCACATTAGGCTTCTAAGTATGACTTTAATGGTACTGCAGGTCAGTAGAAAACAAAAACAAAAATTTCCTTTTAGTGACATTGTTTCCCTCCTCTTTTTAGGTCTATAAGACCTATTTAAATGTCATTCTGCCCATGGGAATGTGATTTTTGGTGTGATGCCATTTTCCATCATCCATTGGCTTGGAGAAGTACTCTCTGTTCTGAAACCATAGCTCCTTAGTCCCTGCCTGGTTTGGCCCTGTGCAGTTACAGCCAATGGGCTCTCAGTTCACCACAGACATATGCAAAGTCAGAAGTCTTTCCATGCTGTCACATTATGACAGTATCTCTTATCCATCAATGTTGTTCTTAGACTAGTGGATATTGAATTCACTGTCTGCCTAATTATGCCTGCTGTGGTCAGCCTCTGGGATAAGTTGTGCTCTTGTTTACCTGGTAGAAAATAGCTTCTGTGATTTTTTTCCAGCCTAGATTTTTTTCTAATACTTCATCAATGTTTCTGTGAATATGAGTAGTTCTTACATTCTTTATTCTATAGTATGAATATATTCCCTGGCTTAAGGATGTCTGTTCATGTTTCAGGTTGGTGATATCACAAATAAATTCTATGAACACTTATAAAACATCACTTTTTGGCAAGAAAGAAGTTTCTATTTTTCTATCATCAGTATCCAGAATAACTGCTGGGTTAGATGGTGGTTTCAGTGTTGTTGTTTTTAATAATTTTAATTTTTTATATTAATTGCAGGTTATTTGCTTTGGGTGGTTTCAGTTTTAATTGGATTAACACTGCTGTACTGTGCTTTAGAGTCTCTGCAGGTTTGCTTTCCCACTAATCACAGGAGAGTCACTTGGTTTCTCTGCATCTTTGTCAATAGTTGGCTTCCCAAGTTTCCTGTTAGCCATTCTAATGGGTATGTTGTGACATCTTACGGTGAGCTAATATATTTCTCTTTTATGGCTAGTGATAGCCATTGTATGTGCTGTTTGTTTTCTGAGTGTCCTTGTTGGTGAAATGTTTTTCCAGACCTTTGGTCCTTTTGTACAAACTCAGATTTTCTTTTGCTCTTGTGTTTGGCAGTTCTTTGTTATTCTAGGTAGTAGGCCTACATTAGAGGTATGGTTTGGAAGTATCTTCTTTCCAGTTTTAACAAGGTCTAGATTATACCTTTGATATAAAATTTTAGAATAACTTTCTAAGTCCTGAATTTTAAACATTGTCTTCTACTTTCCCCCCTAAAGGATGTATAGAGTTGTACACTTTATGTTTAAGTTCACATATAATTTAGAGGTAACTTTTGTATAAGATGTGAGATTTAAGTCAGAATTCATTTTTATGCATTTAGCCTAACAGATAGTTACCTCTTATTTTGAAAAGGCATGTATGCTTCCATTGATTTATATATTAAATGACAGGATTGGCTACAAAGGAAGCCGCTAGGAGTCAGGAACAAAAGAATGAGGCAAAACAACAGCAACTGTAGTAACAGCCAGAACAGAAGTTGTGTAGAACTGATGATTCACCAGTCATAGGACAAGATCCACAGAAATCCCCCATACTTCTCTATAGTAGGGGCATGTCTTGGTTCATACAGGTTGCTATAGTAAAGTGCTACAAACTGGGAAACTTACAAAAACAAAGACCCATTGCTTACATGCCCAAAATCTAAACGTCCCAAGTCCCAGGTTAGGTGAACTGGCATCTGGAATGCTCCCTTCTTCTTAGTTGGTATCTTGTAACTATCTATGTCTTCACATGTCATCAGGGGCAAGCAAGCACTCTTAGGCCTTATTCATAGGGATACTAACTTAATTCATGACCCAATCAACAAATCCTTATTAATACCACCATACTTGGGATTTGATTTTAGCATGTGATTATTGGAGGACAGAAACATTTGGACTGCAGTGACACTTAAAAACAGAAATAAAAACAATATATTACAGTTTGTCTCAATAAAGTAAAAGATTTTGGTATATACTTATTACATATGTCCCAGATGTGAAATTGCAAAGTGCTCATAAAAAGCAAGACTCTAAATTTAAAAGCAGAACATGTTATTCATATACTTGAAAATTTGCTGTGCTGAAGATGTCAGTTCTTATACAAATGACCTACATATTGAATGCAGTTCCTGTTAAAATCTCCTAAGACCTAGTGAGCAGTGTGTATGTCATCATATTTGATTTTTATAGACAGACTTACAGGCACATCCAACCTGTCAACAATGTAACATATAGTCATTCATAGGGCTCATTCTTGAGAACTGCACAATCAAGTTATGAAATAGATTATTAAAATCTCATAATTTTAAAAAGAAACTTATGACTTTATGTTGGACCACATTCACAGCTACATGTGGCAATGATCATTAATTCCATGAGGCACTTATTAAGCTCTTTCAAATGGTATGGTAGTGGATCAAGGTGGGAGAGGTAAAGGAAGAAAAGAAGGCAAATAAATGGATACACGTTATTCTTTAGTAGCTCAAAGTTTGGTGGAAGAAACTTGGAATGAGTAGAGACTGCCCATGCTGTAACAGAAGGCCGTTGTTAGTGCGCTGTCAGGGCAGAAGAGAGAACAGTTGTCTTGTCTCTGGCTAGAAACTCACACGATTTAAGCTGTATTTTGTATATCTATAAGCTCAGTATCTTGAGCAAGGGATAAATTGGAATCTGAGGTAGAGAAGAAATGTACATAAAACGTCAGTGGTTTGACAGAATTTCTGAAGAAGTTTGTCGTGGCTAATTCAGGAGATCTGAATGAAAGAAAAAATAGGCTAAAAAGATTGAATTTGATATTTTGGTCCTGGAAACCAGATGAGAACCTTAAATAGGAAGATGAGTGACAGAATTGTGTTTTTTTTTTAAAGGAAAGTAACTTTGTTGACATTCTGACTATCAGTTGCAAAAAGGCGATGGGCAATGAGGGACAGTCTGTTGTAGGCTATAGTAAAAGCTTAGGCATATATTGATAATAGCTAAAACACAAGCAGGGGATATAAAGGAACCAGCTTTTGGAGATACAGTTGAAGTTGCTAATTGGCTGCAGTGTATGATGTTGGAGAGACAATTGGGAGGGAGATTTGAGATTATTAAAATGGTCCGTCCCCTGTGGCTGAGAAGTTTCAGGGAAAAGCTCCGGCTTAGATGTATTGAGTTTGAGTATTCTCTCTGTAGATAGAAAATACACCTAGCATTCCGATGTATGAGGGACTACCCAATAAATTAAAAGAATACCCTTTAGACTCTTTTAGACACCCCTGCCTCTCATTGCCATAGAGTGAACTTTTGTTTTATTGGTGAACTTATTTTGATGGGTCACAGTCCTTGATGGTACAGGGCAGTCACTGCACCTGCCTTTAAATGCCATTAAGTCATGCAGTAGACACAGATGAACTGTATCTTGTGTAGAAAAGGATGCAACCTGCATAGCTGACACGCTGCCTTATATTAAACTTTTTATAAGTAAAAGAAACACTCAAGAAAAAAGTAGCACATTAATGACATAGTGGTTTGGTATCACTACCAAGTGTTATATGCTCCACACAATTGCATGTGTTCATGATAGACTCTTGGGGACTGGTGGGACAGTGGGTTTGTTTATGCCAGTGTCACTGCAAACACCTGAGGAAGTAGTAACATTATGACAACATGGTCACTATAGTGGTATGAATTTTTAACTCCATTGCCATCTGGTACCTAAGTGATATGTGTTGTGGATTTGGCCAAAGCATCATGACATGGCCTACGACAGGGATATACGATAGAGTTACCTTCAAACAGGGTAATACAGTTCCTTGATCAATTTCCTAGCAATTTGTCAAATAATTGATCATAGATTTAAGTAGCTTCCCTCACTAGCTGTGGGGGAGCTCAGTCAAGATGTATAGATATCAACTTACCATTTGATTACTTATTTTGTGAGTTTGATTTTCACATAGCTAACAGTAAAACTGATATCATAGCATAAAGATAAGTGAAATCTGAGTCTGCCTTAATGGCCTAATGACTGGCTAGTGTGCTAGTGTTAGGAGCTTGTCAGGGAGAACACACTGTCAAAGCAAAGAAAAAAAGTTGTGTGGTCTCAAATGTATTCCTCAGAGATATAGCCAAAGGTCACAAGACCCTTTATGGTGCTTAAGAAATACCACTGGTTGATGAAGTTATACTTAATACAGAAATAAAGCCCGCCACTACCACAGAACTTAGCATTAACAAGATAGACATTTAATTACCAAAGGACATCCTGTATTTTCCGTAGACATGTAGCTCTACAAGCGTGGCGGTGGCCTGGGCAGAAGTGAGTTTTGCAGTGTTTAGGTGAACAGCCTCAGCTTTCTCTGGTGATGAACTTGAGTTTTCGTCAGCTCTACTCCCTCTGCCATTCCTGCTGTTTTGCAACAGGGCTTAAAAGTGCTTTAAGTGCTTGTGACCGTGGTAATGAATGAAAATGTCTTTCTAGCACTGAGAGGATTGCATTAGACTGAATAGTCACCTCACTTGTAAAAGCACTATTAGAGCAGGGCAGCTGTAAGTAAGGATAACGATTTGTGTCCACTGCTTATTTACTGAAAATTGTCAATGTATTATTTATTGAGAGCTCTCCAGACAGTGCTTGTCAGAATAAAAATGTCAGCTCTGAGCAAAATTTTATAATACATAATAAAAATGCTAGGTACGCATTTTAGGAAGACAACTAATTAGAGCTGCTTTTTCTTTAGGAAGGGATAGTAAAAATGTCTAATATCATAGACTTTCTCCATTTGTATATGTCCTTTTCTTTCTTCCCTGCTCAGCTCAGTGTTTGTTTTAAAAACTTACCATGTCTGAGAAATAATTTGACAACTTTCCATGGTTGCCGTTAGACTCCCCAAGTAGTGGAGTCTTGCTCAAGGAGGAAGGCCTGGCTTGCCACCCCACAGTGAGCAGCCGCCCTCACCGCCATGTTTTGTCTGGAATTAGATGTCACTTCCTCCCTGAGCAGTGCTCTCGGAAAACTGCCTCCAGTGTAAACAAGATAAAATTATTAAGCTTATTCCTCAGCCGTGCTAATTAACCCCAAACAAATTTCACATTAAGGAAACAGAATTCAATCAATGTAAATGTTATTGCCGTGTATTACTGTAAGCAATAATATAGTGGCTAAAATAATTAATTATTTTGTTTTTTTTAACGAAAGTATTCCTTCTCTTTTTTAAAAATGCTGTTGTAAACATTTTGTGGGTTTATTCTGCTTTTTTTTAATTTCCTGGCATAGAAAATAAAAGGCTCAACTGGCAAAGCAGGAGTAACACAAAATTTTATTCTGAACAATGGATTTTCTTTCTTGCTTTCACAATTGGATTCTGGAACGGGGAGCTTTGGAGAGCTTCGGGTTGACTTGGTCTAGTGTGTTTTATTGGCAGTACTGAGGCCAGTCTCATTTTCTCAGATCTGGTCCAGTTGACAGCTCACCATAGTGAGCTTCTTTCCTTTCCCACCAGGCTTTAGTAAAATGCACATGGCAGTGGTGGAAGGCACTAATATAATCTAGATCTGGGAGGAGAAAAGAAGATGCGATGTTACTGCATTTCAGGTTTTCAGGAGCATTTGCCTATGAGAACTACCCTACCTCTCCCTTTTAAGGAAAAATCTGAGTTCACACAGGAAGTCAAATTATCCTCTTCATGGTAATTTTCTAACATCAACCCCCCAGATTTCAACGTGATTGCTTGTGCCTTTGAGAATTTGGATAAAAATTTGTCATTATTGTTTTCATTATCCTCAAAGGCCTTTTACCACACAAAGTACAGATGCCATACGATATGTAACTTATTTCTCATTTTGTAGAATGTACATTTGATTAATATAGAGTAATTTATCAACTATAAATAGCATGTTCTATGGTAAATGGAACATAAATCAAACATTGTCTGTATTAAGATTATTTTGAGAAATAGTACATGACTTCACAAATATATACCAGCAAGCATTAAATTAACTTTAAAATGTCAAGTAATTTAACTGAATTATACAATAAACAATATGTGACTCTATAAATTCAACCCCCAATTTTTTCTGTTAATTTTTCCATTGTCTAGCAGTTGCCTCTGCTTTTCTTGTCCATGCCCAATTACTTAAGCATCTTGTTTGAGGATGCCGCTGAGTACCATACCCTCCTCCATTAAAGCTGTCTTTACCTTGATAGGAATAGTTAATCCTTTAATGATATGTCAAATATCCAACAAGCGGGTTGCTGCTAACTCTGCAGTGATGCCAAAGTGAATAACAAGAGCATAGGTGTTCCAAGAAAAAGCTGGCATGTGCTACTAACGACCATAAATAAATAAAAGCCAGTCCTTATAGCAGAGATATGAAGAATTAATCTCTTCTAGTGCTTTAAAATCACACTCGGACTGACCATTTACTTGGCTGTATATTATAATTTCAAATAATTCATCTCAGACAGTTGTTTATATTTTATTCTATTTCTTTAGTTTCTATTGCCAGATAGTTGTTTATTTTTTTCATTCGACATTTATTTTTACTTTTCCAAATAGAAAATGGCTCTAGATTTTTATTTTCACATTCCATAAGGTAGCTGTTAACGCCATACAGGTTATAAGAAGCTACATTCAGCAATTACAAAAATAAAATGGAGACAATAAAAATTTGTATTGGGCATGTCTTTATTTAGGTGTTTATGTATGTAAACATATTTAGGCAAAAATGTTTAAATACTATGCATTCTATAGCAGAGACTATAGAAGGGCTAAATATAATAAGTAGCTCTCCCATAGCCTTCCAGTAGACAGAGAACTTAAATTGCAAGATTTCTATGATGAATGTTCCTAGATTTGAAAGTTATACCATTATTCCAAGTGAATAAATGCAAGAAACTCTAAAATAAGGTCCTCATTGGAAGAACCTGTATTTGTGTATTTTAAAATGAGATGCAAAAGTCTGCATCCGGCATTTTTATTCCGTTTAAGACAGTAATTGACAAACTGCAGTCATCATGCTTTCATGTCTTTTTCTTCTTCTATTGATTCATTTTTTTAATGAAAGTTTTAAAAAGGGAAAAGGGGACTCCAGGATTTTGAAACTCACTGGTCCTGAAGTGATGGGAAAATAGGCAAGGTGTCACAGCTAATTTCTGGCCCTGTTTTATGAGTTCTGCTCTTCCTTATTCTCCTTGTCAGCCCAGGAATCCCTGAGGCTGTGCAAACTGGCTGAACATCACTCAATCCGAGTTTTATATCCCCTTTTAATAATGTTGAGTCTATTCTGTCCAGCTTTGATTCAGACAACCTGCTTGTCTGGAAAAAGTGATATATTTAATCAGTGGCGCTGTCCCCTGCCCAGCTCCCACTGTGTGTGACTGCAGCCGGGGAGTGGTACAGTGCTCTGTCACTTCTGTTCGAATGGGTAATTCGGGGCCCATCAGCTGAGAAGACAGGAGCTGGAACTGCATGTTAGGACACACGATCAAAAGCCACTCTCTGCTTTCTGCCAATCAAATCTCATGTCGCCGTGTGGGGCAGACATTAAATAGATTTTTCCCCCCAGCCTTCCACTGTGGGCACTTTGCCAGTTTGACATGTGAACTGTTACAAAAGATAGCAGAGTTTTGACCACTTGCTGACTGCTTTAAAATATTACTGAACACTTGTCAGGGTGAAATATTCATAATGCTATATTATGATAAGCCAGTGAAATATTTGTTACCTTCTGGGGTACTTTATGGATTTTGTTGTTATTGTTCGGGAAGTGGTTGGGACAGAAAAAAAGAGCAGACAGTTGCTTCTGGAGAGAAAGTAAATAAGACAAACTGAATCAGCCTGGATATAGAGCTAACACTTGGTATGACCAACAGTTCAACTGGGGCGATTGTCGCTTTGTGGAAATAACATCAGTGAATGAAATATTGTTTTACATTCTTCCCTCATGTTTTAAAAATCATTTGCTCCTCTGAAGTCAAAAGAGGAGAGGCCGTAAATAGTTATATTTCGAGCAAAAGCAGCATTCAAAACTTGAAATTGTGACTGACATGGACATCTCCTTTCTGTTTATTGAGGCAATGGGCCCATTTCTGAATTCCAAGGAGTCTCTGGTTTGTGTTTGCCCCATGGCTGTTTTCAGCTGCCTCTTTTTGTTCTGCCCTGAGGATTTTCCCATTATATTGCTGCCTCACTCTGTACCCCTATCAACCTAGTAATGACGCTGGCCTAACTGCTAAGCTTTTATAAACATGAATGAATAGTAAGTACTTTTAATTTAAAAAGCTCCTTGGAATTGGCATAACTGTCGCAGGGCCGTTAAATCTCGTTGTTCTGATGCCTCCAAACTTGTCACTCGGTACTTGCTGTCGTCTCTTCTCTAATGATCATTTTAAAAGGAGTTAAACATTTTCACCAAAACATACCATGGCAGTCTAGTGAGCTGCACATAAACAGCTGCTCCTTCAATAAGCCATTCTTTATAATACCCTTATTACCTTCCAGTGTCTCAAATTCTGATTAGTCAACAGTGCTGATTGCTGCACAGCATTCCATTGCCCGTCTTCCCTGCTCAGCTGCTCATATCTGAGTAATCACAACACAACTTGGGCATTGTTTCTCCCAAGTTGCTGTTCACATTGTGCCTTGAAAACTCTGTATTATCCAGGAAAACTGCCGTGGTATGGGTATGAGTGACTTTCCTTACTTGTTTTTAAATTGTCTGCAAAAAGCACCCCATTAAAAAGATCATGTAACTGTTGAACTCCTAGGTTAGAAAGAATATTTGTAACTTAAAACTGTTCCTGTGATTAGATTATGAAACAGGGTATGTGGATGTGTTTTTAAAAATGAGTCCTTTACAAATGTGTAATTATAAAATTGTCATATCACTATTAAATTTCAGTCATCTCTGAAAGACATAGTTACTTGGAGAACCTCACAAGAGGGGTCCAAAAGAGCCTCACTTTTGCTTAAGATGAGATAACTCTAGTCCAGTGACTGCACAACATTACAGATGCCCACCATATAGGGCAGCATTGTGGCCGATCCAGTGATGATGAAATAAGTAAGGGTGGGAAAAGTGTCTCCACTGAAGCTAGAATTTCAGTGATTCCTCTGTCGTGACCCCTGGAATTTACTCTCACTGAGGAGGAAATGCTGACACACTGGAAATGCAACCTCAGCCAAGGCCCTAAATCTGTCATTGTGCTCTGGAGTCTGCTCTGAAAATAGCGGAGCTCTTTTGGTAAATTAAAATCGGTGTGAATGGGAACAGATGTCGACATGCTTCCCGCTATCTTCAGGGATGCCCTTTAAAGAGCAGAGGGGCAGTGAGGTTGGAGGGTGGGAGGCACAATGGAGTGTGCAAACAGAGTCCACACGGGGAGTCCTATTGGACGCGTTAATGAATAGATTTGTACTTATCTTTGGTGGCTAAGTAAGAACTTACTTACATTGCTACACAGAGGAAAAGGAAGGGGTGATATCTATTTCAAGAAGGCTCTCTGATATCCCCTGTGATTGTATCTTTTCCTCAGCAAGCTCCGCTGTCCTCGCCTATTATGTTGTGGCTTTCTGGAACCCTCTTGACATATGCTCCTAAAGTATTTGCTACACTCTAAGATTTTTTTGTACTGATATTTGTTAAAAATAATGAAAATGGTTTATGCTCTAAAAATGTACAATTTATCAAATAGCATATATAGTCAATTTAAATAAGTCTCATCGAAGTTTCAGTCTTGATTTGAAAAAAATAGCATAGGATGAATTTATTTATAAGAACCTTAATAGTTTCTCTCAATTCCTTTTACATTTTAGATTACCTTATAATTTTCTAAATCTACATGAACAATAATGATCAATTTTGTCAGTATTATTCACACCTTTTATTAATTTAACATAGATGAATAAATGTGAGTGTTGTGAAGAGTTGATTGGGAATAGATTTTAAATCTGACAGTTAGATTACAGGGTACCTAAGAAAAAATGGCTCTTTCACTAGGTACCTAGTAATTTAATTCTTGTTTGAAATTATTATAATTTATTACAGTGTGTGGGTCCTAATGAATGTCTACTATTAAATGAAAAGGAGAAATTGAAATTAAGATTATGAAATTCTTTTAACTCATATCTTAAAATCCCCTTAAACAATTCAGAAGACACTAATAAGCTATGTAGGTTTCTCGCCATATTCTACAATGACAAATAGAAACATTTTTTTCAACATTTAAATATTCTAGGAAATGTTGAATGCCACTACATAGCTCTACGCCTGCAATCTTGGGATTTTGTAAAGTGGAAACAGCCATTAAAAGAACATAGAACTTGGCAACTCTGTTTAGATCTTTTTTTTGGACTTGACCCAGACTTTTCTAGCATTTGCATTTTGCAGAAATGACTATATCTACTTTTAAACATTTAATGTAAGGCCATCTGAGCTTTCATGGAGTTATAGACAGTACCACATTAACATATAAAAATACCAAATACTAAGGAGGCTCTTAAAATGCGAATTAGTAAGATACACATATAAAATGAGGACAACACATTCACAAAAATTATCAGGCATTTACAAATAATAATTCCTGAGCAAAACTAGCAACATTATAGATCATTATTATATCCTGATATATTGCCAAAATTATTCCTTGAAAAGCCCACTGAGTATTTCCATCTGGGATTGAGTTTACAAACATGGCCTCTCTTGTTTGAAATCCCTTTAAGAATTAGACTGGCCCTTTAAAATTTAAATTATGGCTGTACTTTAAAACTCCAGAGGTTGTGTTTGCTAATCCCTAGACCTTTTCTTTCCTTTCTACTTTTTTTTTTTAAATTAAGACTGCTGTGATTCATGTAGTTACTAGTTTATGTGTAACAAACTAAAATTTGGAGCAAGGGAGCTGGAGATGGGTTAGTTTACCTTTGAATTCAGAGAGCAGGCCTACTCAGGTTTCCACAGCTTGGGAGCAATGCTGATGTAGGCCTGGCCACTTCTCATCTTGGGAACCCTTATGACCAACTCTGAATATGAGAAATGCAATGTGACTTCTTGTGAATGTGACTGTTGAGTTAGGTTTCTATTTGTTGGGTGGATTATGCACAGGTTTCTTTTGAGGTCCAGGTGAGCATTCCTTTTGGTTCCCAAGAACTGCATTTCCATTCTTCTTCATAGCATAATTTTGCTGTCAACCCCATGCATGCTGCCCTTACATAAGGAAGACAGTAGGCATAGCTAGCTGCTTTTACATGAGAAGATGAACTGTGGCCTCCAATACTGTGCTTGTTGAGTTCAAGTTAGCTGAGTTTCTGATGGAAACAATTATCATGGGGTTAGCAAGAGACAGCAGCGTTTACTGCTCTTTGAAGAGGAGAGAGACAATTGGATAGTCCATCTTCTAAGTTTCCATAAATGACAAAGCCCTTTTTCATCCATCCGTCATATTCATGTGGTTGCTGTTTTGTACTGCAGCTAGTATGCTTACATCCAATGTTGTCTTTCATCTACTATTACAGAAGGCTAAAATCAGTCCACTCTGGTAGGGAGGTAGTACAAGGAGACAGAACTTGCCAGTGTTACATGGTGTGAAAACATGATGATTCTGCAATGAAAAACAGTCTCTTCGCATTATCCTTTTGCCAATTGTGATGCCATAACAGTAAAAAAAATGTTCATTTTGAAAGCATTGACAATTTACAAAACCCCTACCTACTGTCATCTGTTTAATTAGATTTCCCCCCTTGGTACCTATTTAAACTCTAAATGAAAGATGGAAATATGTTTGCTCTAAATATTTGATATGATTGAGATGAGATTAAGGGGTTTAAATGATTTAAAAATTATATTTACTTTAGTGCAATCTGTTAGATTCAGTGGTAATCTGCCATTTGGTTTGCTTTACAGCAAAGCAAGCACCAAGGGTTAAAGCGCCCGGCACACCGGTACAGTTAAAACTCCAGGCACCTTTCCTTTCCAGTCACAGAGTTCTTCAGACAAAGTTGAGTTGTGCTCAGACGGTCCCTGTGCTTCTTGGCAATGACCTTGCGGGATAGAGAAGCATGGCACAGTGGCTCTTTCCAGCTGTACTCAGCCTATCCGTCGGGGTATAATCATGCTTGGTCCCAGCACCGCAGGCTTGGACATATGTTGAGTTTTATTTCTTTCTTCTGACATTAATCCTATTCACCAGCTGTTCTGCCAGCTGCCATTCTTCAGTTTGGAGATTACATTTTGGGGGATACCAACAAAGGTCTGGTTGACCACTGCTTTCTCTTTTCCCTTTTCTCCTGTATTCCTTAGAAATGATTAGACCTGGGAGAAGAAGAATTCACTATTTTCCCACTATGACCTCCCTCCCCCCCCCCTTTTTTTTTGCTTTTAGACAGTAACATGATTTAGGATCACTCAGCATGCTGTAGATAAGCTTCCACAGTGCAGGTTACCACCTTATTTATAAATCTCTTTCCATAAAAAGGTTTTAAGTTTACATTGAAGGATATAATTAATGTTTCTTATGCTACTATATAAACAACATTAATTAGTGACAATTTCTTTGATGCTCTAAAACATATTCCAGATGAAAATAAGATTTTCATTCTTTCTTTGTCTCCCCCATCACAGGTTTGCGGGTGTGTCTCAGTTGAGATGTACCTCCCCCTCCTTTCCCTGAGCTATGGCCCAACTAATCTCATTTGAATGGGCTATTAAATCTCTGTTACACTCATAATATATACTAATAAGTAGTATAGATTTCTCACTTTGTATTCCAGATGATCTGTCCATAAGCAGGATGTTAAACATCTGTAGTTTAAGCCTCTGGGACTAACAAATGCATTAATGCCAGAAAGAAAAGTAGCCTGGACAATAAGGTCACAGACCATGTGGTGAAGCAGCATCCCCAATATTAAGTCTGCACATTCTTTTCAACACTAATCCTTTCATTTTCATAAAGGCAAGAAGATTAATAGACTTAAGTTGTAATCATTTACAGTACCTGTTTATTACACTAATACTAACAAATACACAAAATCCCATATGTGTTATAATTCTCTGAGCTGATATTTTTAAGTTGTTTAAAATACTCCTCATGCCTCACAGTAGCACTCTCTTAACCATGAATGTACTTCGAAAGATCTACCAAAAAAAATGGCTACTCATCTACAAGATTCTGCCTTTGTCTTCTAACTTTGTGGCACATTGAGATTGTATACTGTGGTAAATAACTCAATCTAAAGAGCACCTTAAACTGAGGTCATTAGAATTAAGAATACACTTTAGATTAAAACAAACCAGCCAGTAGAATGTTTCAGAAGGTAGTTTTGTTTATTCAGTATTTCACTTGTCTATTCATGATCCATATATTCATCCATCCATCCAATCTTCTATCCAGTTGTTCATCCCATGGAGCAAAATGCTACTAATTGAACCATGTAAAAGAAACCATACATCTTGTGTCTACCAAAGCAGTGCAAGTCTTCATGTGTATAGATATCTACAGAAAAAAATGAGTTTATAAACTGCCCACTGGGGGGGAACCTATTGATTCCATACCATCTCCCTATGTCCCCCCAAAGCTTCAACAGTAGTGAACCCCATTTGCTAAATATGGACATTCTATTTATAGAAATATCATATTTTTATTGGTGGCCAAAGCAGTGCTTATAGGCAAACCTACAGGTGACTAATAGGAGTTGCTCACTAAGTGGAATAATGAATAGTATTAGGTGTCAATTAAATCAAGCTTCCCCGAGGTGCAGGTGCTCCACAATGTACTGACACATTTCAAGTAGCAGTGCCACTTCACCCATGCATATGAACAAGCACATTTGCATATTAAAAAGCTGAAAATTATTTAACTGAAGCAAAAGTCTTTTAGAGATGATGGAGGTTATTAAAACTGTTGACAAGAAAGAAGGTAATTGCCTGAAAATGAGAGATGACATTCTGCTATACACAGGGAACGCTGTTTTTGTTGTATTGTGCAGCAGTGCCTGGGTGTATAACCTATTACATTGAGATTGCTCCTATGCAATTAGACCCTTTTTGTCCTCACTTCAATAAGGCTATGATTATGAGGGATTGAAGAACACTTGGCATATTGAATGTCTGTTGTTTTTATAACTTCGTCAGAAATGACAAAACACGTTTTGTGTCCTGTTTTTTCTTTGTAGGCTTATTGATTCTGTGATTATAATATTCATAAAAGACAATGTGTTCATGGTTGAACACTCTGTCATTTATACAGGTTTTATTTTTTCTGTCTCAGCATCACATTTGTTTGAATGCCAAGGTGTTAGTCATAAGATGAGCAGATTTTTAAAGTAAAAGATGAATAGGTGAGAAGTTTATCATGCTAATAATCCCAAATATTACTATTAAAAGTGTCATAAAATCGATGATTTCCCAAGTTTCAGATGCAGATAGTTCACCTATGAGGAAACTTGAAAGTAATTTTATTTTCTCTTAGACTCTGGGCTGTTTATTTTCACCTCGATTCTGAGAGATCTTGTGCTTTGCTTGTGTTTGTCAGGAGGGAGATTCATGGCCTAGAGGGAGGATCTTTCTGCCACTCTAAGAGGCAGTGAGTGTGCCTGAGCTGAAGGTAGCAGCTGAAACAAGTACAGTGAGTGTGGCAATTGTAGTTGAAACCCAGCAAATCATTGCAGGTGGAGGAAATTTCAGGTTTTATGCTTTATTAAAATTAAGCTTCTTAAAAGACTTTAATCACCCTAAAGTCCCAGAAGGTACCATTGTGGCAATGTGTGAAGTCCATTTGGGTCATTCTATTCTTTCCTTGAAGATGGTGCTTTCGGGGACATAGCATCATAGTGTTTTCCACTGGACTTCAGGCTTCTGATAAATCTATTTCCACCTGGGACAATCAGCTCCTATCTTCTTTTCTTACAAGAACTTAAATCCAAGACTAGATTGCCAGACATAGAATTTGGTAGGTTCTGAATAAAGCCCCAATGTATCCAGAAGTTTTCTAGGGGCTTGCCATCTATGGGCTCTTTCATTCTTTGATTTGGTGGCTGCATCTGGGCTTTAGGAAGTTAAGAGGCACACCTAGGATTTTTGTTAACAGCTGTCTAGTGATTTATCTAATCTGACATGTTCATTTCTTTAAGTTGAAGAGGGAAAATGTCTTTAGGCATCGCAATATGACTCTTGATTAAAAAGATAAAAGTGAGATACTCCAGTTCTTTTCAAACACATTATTTATTGCTTGTTGAAAACTTAGCTATTTGGATGATGAAAATTCCAATGTAGCTATGTTAAAAACAGAAAATAAAAGATCTTCATACTAAAACTAACAAATAGAAGGTAGATGCCCCCAAACTCAAGAAGAGGAAATTGGAGCACTCCATCACACCAATCTCAAGAGTAGAAGATAAAAGCACTCCCTATGCCAATCTGAATTCTGGAGTCAGATCCCCCCACAAGACAAATTCTTAGTTAATTGAGAATGCACGTCTAGTCACAGGCCCCTGAGCTTCAGTTTTTATTCTCATGCCCCCTTAGTTCTGTGTAATTGTTATCTTATATTCTAATCATTGTTAGGTGACCTTGTTTTAAAAAGTTGAGAACAATCTTGACATATCTTCACTTGACTGATTTTTAGCAAGACAAAACATTGTTTTTAATTATACAGTTGATAGAAAATTTTGGTCATATTTTTGTTTAATTTTTTTGTGATTTATCTTAATACCATTATTTAAAGTTTTTTCTCTCAGTTAAGTCCACCCATGTGAAGATATTCAGCACTCAGAATTCTTTATAATACCATACCTGACTTTTATACTCATCATCTTATAGATTGGAATATTAAATAGTATTGGTCAAAATTAGTTTTAATTTTAATTTGTAAAATTATACACTAAATGTATTAATGTCAAATAGGAATTGCTTAATAGAAATGAGAACCATGAGATACAATAGAATCATAGATCTTTGGATTTGTTCTGGAAAACAAAGTCTTCCACATACTACCTTCTGTTTGTCATCTGCTAAGTTCTCTGTGAAGCCATCACACCATGATCGTGTGGAAGATAGGGTGCACCTTTTGACAGATAAGTGGTTATGAAACTCCCTGCTTGTTGTACCATTCACAAACCTTTGTAGGCTTTCATATCCCGAGCACCCATAAGTGTTCTTCGGGATACTTTTAAATGAGAGAGTTACTTGAAGTAAACTTTAACTTTCAAGTGTTTATGCTTTCTTTACACTGATAGCCACTTTTCCTTATACTTAGTATATCTAATGTTCAAGTAAATGAACAAAAAGCTTATGAGCCATCATGTTGTAAAGTTGGAAATGATAAAAATTATACTGAAGACAGATTAACAAAAACAAAAACAATAAAATAGATGCATAAGGCCATATGAATAGAAACTGAGCAAGCTATTTAGGTGGCTATTGAAATAGGTACATTAAAAATTCAAGTACCTTTGTATAATCTGGACTTAAGCAAAGCTTTGAAGAACTTGTTTATGATTTGGAGGCCTCCTTCCGCATCCAGGGGACTTTTCTAGGATATTGGACAGTGGGAAAATTCTTCTGTACTCCTACCTCACTGCCTTAACCAAGCTTTTTTTGTTGTGTTGTTGTTCAGGTACAATCTGGTTAATGAATAGCCAGTGTGCTCATGAAGGGTGAAGGCAGCCTGAAGCAGGGAAAGGTGGATTGCTAAGTACTAGGAGGCAAGCTCTGCAGATTCAGTGTACACAACTTAAAGACATTCTAAATTCAATTCACAAAATATGTCTTCTTTCTTACTTACACTTTTAAAGTCTGTGAGAAACTTAGGAACCCAGCATTGCTACTTGAGATCCCTATACACTACCATGTGTGGGCTCAGATATAAGCCTTACATTGCAGGAGTGTGCACACCAGGAAATTTCTGTATCATAGTTTGTTAGGTTGATAATACTTTAATTGTATGCAGGTCTTTAGATTTCTCAAAGACCTTTCCCATGCATCATTTGAATCCCATAGAAGTTTGGAGTGGGGAGATGGATAGGACATTATTCTTATGTTGTACTAGAAGGAGAGGAATCAATGATTAATTGTTGATTACCCAGGAAACAAAGGAGCTGGAGTAAAAATTCAGGTCACTTGATGCTTTAGGACCCTGGTTAGTCTCCTGTCTTGTGTTGCTCATGTTAAGCATCGTGTCACATGGAACGGCTGGATGTGACAGAGCCCCTACGTAAGGAGCAAGAGGCTCACCTGCTTAGGAGCTGCTCTGTGCAGTTGTTGATTTGTCTTCAGGAGAGGAGGTGGTTCCTTCAGGGACAGTCAATTTTATGAGGAGTGTGTGCATGTGTGTGTGTGTGTGTGTGTGTGTGTCTGTGTCTGTGAAACAGAGAGAGACTGAAAGAGTAGCACAGACAGAATAGTGCCCCAGACTTCCATTGTCCTTCTTTCCTTGAATGAATGGTTTTATCAGAGTTGTTTCATATGCACATTCAACGACCCACGCATACAACAGCATGAACTACAATGACACAAAAGGCCACATGCATTTTCATGTTGCTTAAAGAACTGTCAGCTTTATACTTCTTTCTTGAAATTTACAGAATAATCATAATCAGTTTTTAAACAAAATAAACCCCCACTTTTGTTAAAATTTTTCAAAGAAATAGAAAAGCAGAGAATAATATGATCACTTACAGACCCTTTATCTAGCTTAAACATTATCAATATTTCACCCAACTCACTATTTTTATTTGATTAAAGTTTAATTTAAAATGTAAATTACAAAATATGCCAAGCATCTAGAAAATAATAGTACATGCACTCAAATTTCTGCCACTATTAGTCAGCATACATTATTTTTTGTGTGTCAAACATGATAATGAGCTGCAATAATTGAAAGATTGAAAATAGACACAGAGTACACAAACTAAGAAGCATTTTGTAATTTACTAGAACATGCTTACTATACTGTCTTTAAAAATAGAATTCTGCATAACAATTTATGTGACTCCCCAAATAAATGCCTTCTTGAACACAGTGACAGTCATATGTCAGGTGACAGTACTTTAACTGAGGCACTTCGACTTGCAGTTGGATCAAAGGCGTTACAAGAGCACTCTGACAGCTTTCTGTATACTCACAATTTCTTGGCATTCGGTTTGCCATTGGGAAGTCTCTGACGTCTATTCAAGCTTGCTTAAACTGCTATGTCTGTGCTTGATGTTAGGTCCAGCTAAGATGATCTGCAGTTATACAGAGCTACCTCTATCTAGAACCTTCTTCGGAGAGTCACTCTCAGCCATTGGTCTAGAGCACTCTTTTTTCTGGAGAAATTATCTCTAGACATACTAAGCACTGCAACAGCTGGCAGTCATGTTACTTATTACAAATCCATGACATTTCTAAAGATTCATTAGACAACTTATTTTTTTGCACATCTATTGAAATATTTATAAAAGCTTTTGATAATTTTTCCCACTAGCAGTTCAGTTTAGGTAACATAGAATTAAGTTTTTATTGATTTAGGCTCAGGCAATATCTTGGGATATTTTTTGAGTTTTTTAGTGATAGACACACAGAACATGAAGAGAATTATTCATTTGTTCAGAAACATTTGCTGAGCTCCTGCTGTATGCCACATCACAGTGGCCATCATTAAAAATTACTCTAACATTAAAAACTTTCTCCTTATAATTTGTGAATGTATGTGTGTGCCCATACTTTACATGTGCTCACTCATACATGTGCATGCAGGTGCTTGTTTGTGGGAGTATGTGTCACATGTGTGCACATATGTGTGTAGAAGAGGCAAGTCGGCTGTCATCCTTCAGGTACTATCCTTTTCTTGTTGTATTTTGAGCCAGGGTGACTCACTGGTCTGGTGCTCACCAAGTGGCCGGAGTGGGTGCAGGAAGCTCCAGGGGCCTGCAGGTTCAGCCCCCAGTGCTGGGGCTGCAAATCTGCACTACGCTCCACTTCAGACTATGGATTCAGGGACCTAACCCAGGTCCTAATTAGCACATCATATCCCTTCACTTTAAAATGATTCTTGTTGCTCTTGTTCTTCTTTTTGTCTTCTTATTCTTTTCCTCTTTTCTTCTTCAAGATAGGGTTTCTCCGAGTAGCCTTGGCTGACCCAGAACTCATAGAAATGTGCCTGTATCTGCCTTTCTTGTGCCAGGATTAAAGGTATAAACCACTACCACCTGGCCACAGCATTATGTCTGTTGTAATCTGCTAGGTGAAATTTAATTTCCTTCGGTTCTGGCATTTACTGAAAGAGGACTAGCAGGCATATCTGACAGTCAACATTACTTAAGTGTACCTCTTAACCAAATAAACCTAGTATATACCTGCTTCCCATAACAAATTATAATTTATAATGTATTTGTTCTAAGGCTAACCCTTGAATATGATAAATGGTGATAGATAATATGATAAAAATAATATAAATAAATAAGTGATAAAAGATATTCTGATAAATAAATATTATGAAATAGTGGTCCTATCAACTCTTGTGCTGTACCAACTTTATAAGAAAAAGATAAATAGTGTAAGGGAAAAGGCAGCTTAAGAAGTAATTACATTAGACGTTGCTTGAATGTACACATGTCAAAATACAGAGATGTCATGTTTTTGAAGGGTAATAAATGTATTTTAAAACACTTAAAATTATACTTTTATAATCTAATTCACAGTTGTAGTATATACTGTATATATAGATTATTAATGATCATAAATAATAAGAGGTAAGAGTGTTTAGAGTCTACAACAGTTTGTTATTCTTTAAAAACAATTCAGAATATTTAAAAATTCAAATGATCATATCAATAGGTATACATGACAAAAGTTTGGGCAAAACAGAACAAGAGGAGGCAAAGGAAAAAAGTAGTTGGTGGTTTTTTCATGGAAGAAGGTAGGTCAGATTATGTCAGCTGGGTTTCTATAGCAACACTACCACCCCTCCCAAAGCACTTCCACAGGCTTTTGAAATTAGCTAGTTATGTGCCTACTGTTTCCTACAAAATTGAAGCCCAATCAGACAGTACCTTATTTTTATAATGTACCCTTTTCTTCCCATAACCTAGTCTAGTACCTGAGAATGAATATAAAGAGCTGCATTAATACAAAATGATAAGTTCTGTACCAGAGGCCTTTTCTCATACAATGTATTCTAATTATGTCTTTTCCACCCCAACTCCTCTCAGATCCTCCCCAACTTCCCAAATCCTCACCTTTCTTCCTGTCTTTCATTAGAATACAAACAGACATCTAAAAAATAATGATAAATTACTAAAAACTGGAATAGAATGAAACAAACAAATGGACAGAAGAAAAAGAGACAAAGAAAAAGAACAAGAAACATACAGAGGCACAGAGACATATGTTCACACACAGAGAAATTCCTTAAAAACACAGCAACAGAAATCAAAATGCATACCCAAAAGACCTGTCAGGGAGAGGGGAAAGAGAAAATAATTAAATAAAAAAACGAAAATAATGCCCACACAAAGCATATGAGACAGAGAATCTTCAAAACTGCCACTGTGTTTGTCCTGTATAGATATTCTATGGCTGTGCATGGGGCCTGTCCTGAAGAGTGGTTTGTATTCCCAGTGAGAGTGTTGGAGGAAACTAACTTTTCATTTTAGAAAACTTGTCAATTGGTGATAACTTTTGGGTTAGGATGGGGGCTTTCCCCCACTTCTCCTAACACTGCGATCTCATCCAGCCCAGGCCCCTGCAGGCCCTGTCCATGTGTGTCAGCCCTGCTGTGTTTGGAAGGCCTTGTTTCCAACCCAGCTACAAACCGTCCAATCTACAAAACCATCTTCTTTGAAGTGCGTAAATCTGAAAATATTTCTATACCTGGATGCAGTTAAAACTTGTTTTATTTGTATTTTGTGAGAATACTCTTTTAGTAGATATTTTGGTCTATTGAGAAATGAAAATTATATTTTAAAATTATATAATAATTTCTAAAGCAAGAAAACTAAGTTATGTCCAGTAGCAGATCACCAAACTATAAAAACTAGTGACCTACATGCTATAATTATAGTACCTGCTAAACAGCTTATTGGATTAACAGGAACACCCCAGTTTTGACTACAGTAGATACCAGAGACAGATTGGTACACTTGATGGAGATGTATCTATTTGAAGGTATTAGAATTTAACATTTTAGGGTGGAAAATAACAGTCCTTGTTAAATATTAGTGCAAAACAAGAACATTTCATCCTATTAAATGTAAGTTCAGCATTCACATACCAGCATTATAAGCTGTGTGTGATTGTTATTTGAACTTGGTCACAGTTAGACTTCACAGCAAAATCTTCTTTCCTTGTATAAGGGCCACTTTAGTGACTTAAAGCCATAGCCGTTTAAGAGGATATCATGGACCTATGGGCCGCCATAAAAAAAAAATAGAGATTCTGAACATTGACACTGAGTTGCATTTGCTTTTTGCACAGCAAGAATACCAGGTAAACACAATAGGCTCCTTCTGGTCTATTTCTATTTATTTGTTCCCTTATAGGTTCCTTTTCAATTATTTGAGAGACTGCATATCCTGTTGTATAGTATGCAATCACAATATAAACAAAATTTTCAAAAATTTTAAGCAAGTTTTATTAGCTTCAGTGGAAATGAAACCAAAGCCAATCAGTTTTTAGTGTTTTCAGAAAGGTCCAGTGCTGGTATATATGTATGTTTTGGTCTTTTTTGTTAAGTTATCACTAGAGATAATAATTGCTGCTGAACTCTCTAGGAGTACACTGTTTGTGATAATTTTTTTAAGTATGTTATGTTGGACATTTCTATTTCATAGTACAAACTCATCAGTCCTTGTTGCAGAACACCTTAAAAATTTCATGCAATGACATTGGTGTTATATTTCTGTTTTAATATTTTAAATTAAACTTACTTTTAAAAGTTGGCATATTTTCTTATTTATTATTGTTTATACATAATAATATTGCCTATTTGTTTTTATTTTATCTCTCTCTCTACCCACCTGTCACTTATTTCTTTATTCTTCTCTCATATATTACATCCTAACCCAGGTTTCTTCTTCCTCTTCTCTTCCCAGTTCCTTGCTCCTTTCTCTGCCAGATCCACCCTCCATTTTCTTTCAGAAAAGGGAAGATATCCCAGGGATATCAACCAAACATGCATTGCCTATTTCTTGCATGGATTCTGTTTGAATTACCTACTACCTGATATATTGACTTCAACTTTAAATGGCCATGTAGCCTGCTGTGTGTCTCCTGTTTGTCTTTGTTGGTTTTTTAAAAATCTTTCTTGTTGTCATTCTTGTGTGTAAACATTAAATAAAATTTTAATTCTCTTTATTTTGTCTTGTTTATTTTTATTTATGTTTTGAGACAAGATCTTACTTTATAGCCCAGGTTAGACTATAACTTTCTATGTAGCTCAGGTTCTTTCTGCCTCAGCCTCCTGAGTACTGGAATTATAGATTTTTACTAATTCTGTCATAATTTATAGAATTATATTTGTTACTGTGTGAAAATCTCTCTCTCATACACACATACAAACACATAGAGGCATGATTATCAGATTTCAAGAAGTGAAAATACTAATTTTAATAAAGTGGTATTTAAATGCCTGTAATTTTTATATCTGACAAAGTAGAAATTAATTATTAAATATAGTTTCTTATTTATATACATTTTAGGTATATGTATATGCATTTCCCATTTATCTTGTAATTTCTATAAATATTCTCAAAATTTATATTTTATGATAAATAAAAATAAAAATTAATGTTTTAATAATAATTTATATATCTTTAAAATTAAAAATAGACTTATAAAACTGCTCAAACTCAAAGATTCTTATTATAGAAATATTCTTTTCCCATAGCTGTTTTCTTAAATAGGAAAATGAGTAGGAGGTAGTTTTAGCTAAACTACTTCCTAAATTTAATTTTAGACTTTATATGAGGAGATCAGAATAATTATACACATTGTTTTCAGAATTAGATTTTATACTAAAACAAATAACTATTATAATTATCTTTAAAATAATCTATGCTATATAATATTTCAACCACAAATACTTTTTGGACATTTTGCATTGCTGTGTTAGATTTCTCCTTAAATTTTCATTGTGGGAAGAAATTGATCAAGAGCAACCTCTAAGTAAATGAATGTATTGGTGTTTAATTTGACAAAAAGAAACATTTTGTGTTAATATACGAACAGTTGATTTATCTTGAGAAACTAATCTGTTGGGAGGGAGCCAGTTTAAAATAAGAGTATCAAAAAGCAGTGGAAGTCAGTCAGTCTGATAGAGCCATATGCATGGCAACCTCCTGTCAAGCTCTGCTCAGTGGCCACTCCGCAGAAGATTTCCCAACAGTTAAACTTGTAAATGTTTTAAAACAAACTTCACTGTGATTCTAGAATTCTAACAGTTTATTGAAAAACAAGTAAACCCCACAAGTAGATGTGGTTTATTCCAGTGAAGACTTGTAGCATGGTCTCTTTTGTCTTCTAAGAGAATTCAGGGAGGTATAAACTATTTCCCAGCCCTATGGAAGAGATGGATATGAGAAGCTTTGTGATTCATGCCTGCTGTTAATTGTGAAAGAAATGTATTGGCATATTGCAGCTAAAGTATTGGTTTAATTATGAGTCAACTTAAATTATATTTTTCTTGTAATTATTGCACATTGTTATATATCCTACACTCCCCAAATCAATAGTTTTATTTTCAGTATGAAGGTGCATGCATATTTTATGAGTTAATATATAAACAGTAGTATGAATGAAAATTTATATATGATATAGACTAGCTGTGTATAGGAGTTAATTTGTTGTGTATTTTAAAGTATACCATGTGTTATAATGTATGGAGCTTACATAGGTAGTAACAATACATATGACATGCTTGCATTTTTCATGTTATAACTTGCTTGCATATTAGTATTTCTTTTTCATGTGCATATGAGTTGGTAGAGACACACATGGGTTTCTTAGAATCTGGAGCAGGTGTTTTTGGTCACTCTTTGTACTTGGAAAACTACTTAATCTCTGAACCTTTTTAATATTAGGATATTATTATCATGTAATTGATACATCTAAGTTCCAGTGAATTAAGGTTAATAATGTACCAAATACTGAAATCAGACTCATGTATTATTGTTGATTTGTTGTTGTTACTGTTTTAAGAATCTCTTTCTGTAGACCAGGCTGGACTGGAATTTCCTATGTAGCCCAGTATAGCCTTGAACTTGAGATGAGCATCATCACACTGAATTACTCCATTATAGATATTAACATGGAGTCTGTTTTTGGCATGGCCATCAAAAAATGTAGTGAAAAGACGTATGCTATTAATGGCTGAGAACCAATAGTTTTACTGATTTTAGAGATTTTGTCCGTATAATTCTGGTTAGATTTATTATCACTGGAGAAACCTACTAGGCAAACTATGTATATTTGTGTTGATAATATATAAAATGCATAGGGGTGTATGAGGATTTCTCTGTTTCACAGGTAGAAGATTCAGTAACTCATGTATCTCACTCAAATAATAAACACAAAACTCCTTTTTGATGTAGCAATTACATGGAGAGAGAGAAAGAGAGAGAAAGGAAAAATGAAAGAGAGAGACACCCAGGAAAGATGGCAGTGAATGCAGCAATTCTCCACCTCCCTCCATCCGCTTTCCACCCTCTTCCTCCTCCCTCCCTCTTGCTTATATATGCACACAACCAAAACCAAAGGGAAAAGTTAGTCCTTATGAACATCTAACACCTCAGATTCAACTTCTTATCAACAGGCTTGTTCTGTGGTCTCATTACAACATTTATAAGTCTGACACTGAAACATTTTCAGAATGAATAAAAGAGTCATCCTTTAATTTTTGTTTGATGGTGGCTTTAAGGAATTTCCCATTTTTTCCTCTGTGCTGCTCTTCAGGAGCTGGTGTAAGGATGATTTAGATCAATTATAATTGAATTAACTACTGGAATTCCAGAATGAATTTTGTTCTTTCTGAAACAGGTTTGGTTTCTCTCTGTGCATTGCCTTTGAACTAGAGAATAAAGGTTAAGGAAAAGGAATTTATTAAAATAGAATACTAACCAGCAATTAAGAACAGACATTTGAATTTTCAACATATAGCCAGACAAAATGTGCACATCTCTTCATTTTTAGACAAGCATATCTAATATATAAAGAATTTTACTGTAGATTAGATCCATGGTTCCCTTGAAGTACTGGTGCATTCAGCCACTTGGTGAGAAAGCAGCTCACAGTCTAGAGAGAAACAGGACAATTTCATTCGTGGTTTTAAGCAAGTCATTGTTTCATTTGGAGAATGTAAAATCGGTGACTGGGCTTGTTCCCTTTGTAAAGGATTACAGTGACACACGGAAGCTTATGAGTGCTTCTGACAGATGTGTTGGCGGTTTGCCACAAGCTAAGGGTGCGGCCCTGACTGACAGCTTGCAATTATGTTATGATGAATGGTTCTGATGTGTGTTCAAGAGAAAACCACTTTCTAGAGAGTGAAAGTCATACATACGGTTCCTATAAAAATCAGCTCAAATAAAGTATGGTAACTTTCTATTTTGTTTTAGCATTCTGGTGGGTTAACCAATTTGAGCATTCCTCCTTCCACAGAAGTCTCTGTTTTTGATAAAACAAGGATGGAATCCAAATTTTTTGTGGGTGGAAATGAATTTGATACCTTTTTTGGCACTAGAAATACTTTATCTGCATTTTTGACAAAACTGACATGTCCAGGAAACCTTTACCTTTCACATAAACTCACATAAACGTATGTATGTTCTGTGGTGTGCCCCATAAGACTTTTTCTTAACTGTTTAATGTATTTTATTTATTTCATTTTTTTTAATTATAATTTATTCACTTTGTATCCCATCTGTAGCCCCTCCCTCAGCCCCTCCCAATCCCATCCCCCCTCCCTGTTCTCCTCCCATGCCCCTCCCCTAGTCCACTGATATGGTAAACCCTCCTTCCCTTCCACCCAACTGTAGCCTATTAGGTCTATCAGGACTGTCTGCATTGTCTTCCTCTTTGGCCTGGTAAGGTTGCCTGCACCCCTCCCCAGGAGGAGGTGATCAAAGAGCCAGCCACTGAGTTCATGTCAGAGACAGTTCCTGTTCCCCTTTCTAGGGAACCCACTTGAAGACTGAGCTGCCATGGGCTACATCTGTGCAGGGGTTCTATGTTATCTCCATGCATGGTCCTTGGTTGGAGTATCAGTCTTAGGAAAGACCCCTGGGCCCAAATATTTTGGTTCTGTTGCTCTCCTTGTACAACCACTTTGGAAATTAATCTGGTGCTTTCTCAGACAATTAGGAATAGTACTACTTCAAGATTCAGCTATACCACTCCTAGGCATATATCCAAAATATGCTCAAGTATATAAGAAGGTCATTTGTTCAACCATGTTTATAGCAGCTTTATTTGTAACAGGCAAAATCTGGAAACAACCCAGATGTCCCTCAATTGAGGAATGGACACAGAAATTGTGGTACATTTACACAATGGAATACTACTCAGCAATTAAAATCAAGGAAATCATGAAATTTGCGGACAAATGGTGGAAACTAGAAAAGATCATCCTGAGTGAGGAATCCCAGAACCAGAAAGACATACATAGTATATACTCACTTATAAGTGGATATTAGACATATAATACAGGATAATCATATTAAAATCTGTGCACCTAAAGACGCTAATCAAGAAGGAGGACCCTGGGTAAGATGTTCAAACCTCATTCAGAAAGGCAAATGGGACAGACATTGGAAGAGCAGACAGTGCTCTTAACCACTGAGCCATCTCTCCAGCCCTGACAGATTTTCAAAAACTAAGTGAATTGAAAATATAAAATTAAGTTGAGATGCATTTCTTTTGAAAATACTTAAATTGTAAAAGTTGTTACTTATTTTGAAAAAGGTAAGTTTTGATTCTCTGAGAACCTTCAAAGCATCATATTCTTGAGACTAAGAAGTAATATCTATAATAATTAAGAAGGCAACATTGTAATTGATGAAGTTTCAGTAAGTGCAGTACTTACCAAGTGAGAGAACATAGCACAATAGTTAAGCTCTTCAAAGTCAGATTACAAATAAGGTTTAAACACTAAGGTTTCCAAGCATCATGTAAAAAAAGGAAGGGGGATCATTCCTTTACACCAAATTTCTTAAAGTGTATTGCATTATCTTACTTCAGAGATGCTAATTAGGATTGTAGAGATCTCAAGCAATCCCAAACAAATTTTTTAAGAATTTAAATTATTTCAGCTTTACAATAGCTAGCTTTTGCCCTTTGGACTTGTTTTTCTTTAAGTCTCTTTGTATGGTTTCGGGTGTGCCATCTCTAGTATTTCAGTGGTGACCTTCAATTGTAACTGAAATTAATTCTTCCACAGTGAAAGGAGGAGGTGTAGCAACTGCAGCAATCTAGTTCTGGAATCTTACATTACATCATCCATAGAACCAATGGGTGAAAAGTTCTGTAAGCTTGGGTTTAGCCACAGCTGCCTTCCTTTACTTCCGGTTCTGACTAATCATTTACTGTTCAAACCTGGTCCTAGGTCTAAGGGCTGGAATGTGAAATCTTAGATCACCAGGAGTTTTCTGTGTAGGTTTCCTTCTTTGGAGACATCTGTACTTCCTTCCCTGTTAATTCTGAATCTGTAATCTAGCCTCAGTTGTTCATCTCTGAAAGTGTTATCATTTAGCTTGTGGATCTTTATTGATAAAGTGCTTTGTAACTTCTATCTTTATCCAAGCTCAAATGGGTGAATATTATTTTTTATTTTCTAGTCTCTCGTTCTCTCTCCTCCCTTCTTCCTTACTATTTCTCTTCCCCCTCCTTCTCTTCCCTTCCCCCATGTCTCCCTATCTTTCCCTCCCCCTCTTTCAATCTCCTTCATTTTCCTTTTCTCTTCATTCTCCAAACTTGACACTGAAACTCTGAGGCCTCAGATCCTTAGATCTCCTTGTTTGATTTAGTCGTTACCTGGAAGAAGAACATGCACCCATCCCTGCGCAGGTGCAAGTTAGGGCCTGCTGGAAAGCTTGGCACCTGCTCGGAGTTGAGTCATGTCTTCTGCTTACAGTTTTATCAGGTGGAGTGTGCAGTTGTGGGGGAAAGTAGATTGTGTTATTCTGAGTTGTACTGCAGGTCATAATTATTAGTGTTTATAGGACACGCTCATTAGGCAATTAGATCTTGTTGAGATATTCGAAACATATTTGTTTTTAACTTGAAAGCTTTCTGGTAGGTAATAATTAGATCCCATTTGGGATATTTTATTTAAATGAAAAGTACTTGGAGTAAACTGCACATTTTCTTTGCTTAAAACATTTCCTTAATCCTTTGACATTTTGGAAATAATCTAGCCTAAGCAGTATAAGGCACAGAGAAACCTTTCGTTGTTAATGCCTAAGATGAGGTGCCTCAATGTTTAATCAGATTTAGGAGGGGTTTTCTGGACTGCCCACAGTTAATTCTTTCACTTTTGTTGTTGTTGCTGTGTGATACTTATTAAACAAGTTCATAATGCCAGGCACAAGTGTCTAACATGCTTTCAGCCTGCATGTTCTCTGCGTGTGCCCTAATCAAGACCAGAAAGTTAAAAATTGGTAGAGCTCAAATTCCAAACCACATTGAGTTTTTGTAAACCCAGTGTGACTCCCTGTGTGCTATGGAGTAAGCTGTGAGGAAAACTGACTGCTGAGTGGGTTTTCTGTTCCTCCTCTCACCTGGGAGGACTGAAAAACAAATGGACTAACATTCTTTTTCCCCACCCCTGATCCAGGCAATGTTGGTTCCTTTGGAGCAATTACAGGTTGAGGATAAATGGAAGATAGATAGTCTACAAATAAGATTTATCTTTTGTTAAGTACTTGTGGGAGAAGGTAGACTTCATTAAATGATGTGATTTTCCACATTTTATAACCTGTCTGCTTATTTATGCTTTTTCTTCTTTTTGTTTTTGTTTTGTTTTCTCCAGACAGGGTCTCACTATGTAGCTCTGGCTCTCCTGGACATTCACTTTGTAGGCCAGGCTGGCCTTAAACTCACAGCGATCTATCTACCTCTGTCCGGTGAGAGTTGTAGATACAAGCTTGTTTGCTCATTTCTAAGACAAGCCAGTCACCTAGTTCTCAGTCAGTTTGGGCTGCTATCACAAAACACCATAGGCTGGATAGCTTGAACAACAGGACTTTTTCCTTGTGATTCCAGAGTTTAAAAGTCTAAGACTAAGGCTCCTAGAGGGCTCTTCTGGCTGGCAGGTGCCCATATTCTCCTGGGTCTTCACATGACAAAGGGGAAGAAGCAAAGGGGTGAAGAGACAAGAAGAGCTCACTGGTATCTCTTCTTTTCTGGGAACTCATTCCATCTTGAGAGCCCCATCTTCAGGATCTCACCCTCACCTACCCACTCCCCAAGTAGCTTCCTCTGTAGTCAATGAATCTAGGTGTCAGGGCTTCAACATATACAGTTTTGGGGACATAATGCAATTCTAACACATAGTCCTTAGACCCTTAGGTGCTCAGCCTTTGAACATGGCTTGTTTGTTGACAATATATATTGTTTTGTTTCCTCCTGGAGTTAGTGTGATAACATACATGACAAATGTTTATCTCCTAGATGAAACATTTTTTGTTTACCTTATAGAGTATGCTGTATAAGAAGCTTAGTGTTTCTCGAATGTTCCTTCATTTAATTTGTTCAGCACCTGAGGAAACTGTAACTTAGCCACACTTCACATGGCATAACTAAATGATAATACCTGTGTATTGCAAATGTGTTAGGCTACAGGTAGGAATAACCAAAAAAGAAGAGGAAGCAAACTGTACAAAATACACAACACACTGTTGCTCAGGGATATTAGTAGCAACACCAGTAAAAGGAGGCGAGGGAAGGCCTGAAGGGAGCTGGAGGGAGGAGCTGGAGGATGAGTAGAATCAAGATATGCTGCGTAAATGTGAGACTCTCCAGAGAACAAATAAAAACATTATTAAAAACGAATGGGTATTGAATTTTTTCATATAACAAATAGTCTGGAGAGGAGAGATGCTGATGTTAGTACAGGAAGCTAATAACGTAGGAACACAGTCTGCATACCTACAAATTTTGCATATCTTCCATTAGCCACCGGAGCCCACAATGTAGGAGTGGAAACAGAAAGTAGTTCATGAATGAGTGATCCCACATGTTTTCCTTTCCTTCTAGGAGAAGGGTAAAGGAACAAGGGAGACTTTTCAGTAGCCCCATTGCAGATGTCTGCCCATGTCTTGTCTAGAATTAGGTTATATGGGTGGTTACCGCAGCTGTGAAGGAGACAAAAGCAAATGGCTTGTTTGTCCAGCTTTTCTAATGGGAGGCAGTTGAGAAGGAAGGGGCTTGTGAATGGGCTAAAAGTCTGTTACAGGAAAAAAAATCTGAGGTTCAGTCCTTTGATTTCATTTGCTCTCTGTCAAACTGTTGAGCTTTGCTGAAGCAGGGGATACATATATTTAAAAAAATAGGAACAGTCATATTTTAGCATATTCTCGTAAGTAATATGGGTACATTTACAGAAAATAGCAGAAAGACACTTGATAACCCTTAATGGGGGCCTGACTCAGACCAGGTTCAAATGTTGTTTCTTCCACACATTACCTGTCTGTTATCCAGGACGTTTCTGGACTTTTTCTGTAGTATAATGCATATCCTGTATAATCATGTGTGATCACATAAGGATTTAACAGCTGTAAATAATTATTAACACTATGAGCAGAAAGTTTTCCAGAGTCCAGGAATTGTGGAGTACAGCATGAATCCATTATATTTCTCACCATTTGAAGGACAAGATCTAATATGACTTCGACTGTCTATTCTGAGCAAAGTTTAGACAATACATGAAGTGGAGATTTAAAGATTTAAAGGCTGATTTTTACAGAAGGCAGGAAGCCTGGCTTCTTTGTATTAATGCTGTTCCCCAGCTCTACCCTCTCTCTGGCTATGTGTTCTTCTAGCACCCTTATCCATAGCCACTCCCACATCCTTTCCCTTGTTAAACTGGCACTGTATGAGTGGTCTGAGGTGATAGGAAGAGGAAGATTTGATTAAATATTTGATTGAAATAACTCATAACAAGATGGTGATGACTAACTGGCTCATTAACTCCTCAAAGGAAGAGGTGATTTTGTTCTGAGATGAGCGCCTATATTACAAAGAATCCATAGTTTGTGTAACATACAAAGGGGATTTAAGAAATGTGTTGTAAAATGATCTTGATCATTCAAAAATAGAAAATACTATAATAAACTCATATGTGCCTTTACTTAGGTTCTAAAAACTTCAAGATTTTTCTACTTTATATCCATTTTAGTATTTATTTCCTATTTCCCATAAAGTAATAGGGAGATTTAAAAATTAAGCCTTAGCTCTCCAGTCCCCGTGCCTAGATGACATGTACACCATTGTGCTTTCATGCCAAACCAGGTGCTCATTTGTTTCTAAGAGCTGGAAATCTCAGGCATCTCTGTAGGCAATGAGTGACTCAGCAGAGTCTCAGCTATTCTCTACAGATAACTGTGCGAAAACACTCAGAACAAAGGCAAAGCTGTGGGCTTTGTATTAGCTTTCCCGGGATTAGTTTTAGGTTGGGACAACATGATGAGTACAGCCTCTTAA
This sequence comes from Pachyuromys duprasi, assembly GCA_028658305.1. Classification (NCBI taxonomy): domain Eukaryota; kingdom Metazoa; phylum Chordata; class Mammalia; order Rodentia; family Muridae; genus Pachyuromys; species Pachyuromys duprasi. The sequence continues at coordinate 22,113,431 of CM053758.1, forward strand.
ATCTTAAATTTTTAATTTATTTTTAACAAATTAAAGAAAATACAAAGGGGAATAGTTGTTTCCATATCACTCAGAATTAAGCATAGTCTTTTAACATATTTGTTTAGTTTATTTTACTAGAAAATAAGTATAATTTAATGAGAAATACGTATCTTTTGGAGTAAAAATTCAACATAGAAGAGTTGAAAATAGAAGAGTCTGAGCTGCCACTTAAAAACTGTCATCAATATCAGGTAGATATGATTTTTAGAAAAGTAAAAGAAGAGCACAGAAGGCTAGACAGTGGGGTAAAATTGTAAATACGGCCTTGTAAATACGGGTCGTGTTGTGGATGTGATTGTGAACAGAAAGATTTTTCTTTTACTCTAATAGAAAAGCAAATGAACTGGAGTTAAAAGAGTTGCTAATTTCTAAATAAATGTTTACTTCAACCACCAGAAATATTATTCGGTCAGGGATTCCCCTTCGGCTTTAAAGCCAAGAAGGAACATAATAAACAATCAGGAGGCTTTTACAGAGCTAGCTAGTTTTCCTGCTACTTTCCATGCTGTTTGTGTTCACTTTGCTTCTGCCTTGTCAGTGCTGACAACCTTCACACCACAGTCTGATATGGTCACTGAGCTGTATCCTGTGGGTACATGAATGTGGTACCCACACTGCTCCTCTGAGCACATCTCATTTCTTCCAAGTTTGCTTCCTTTTCTTTGATTGCCTGAATTAAGAGCAATTACTTTTCCTTGAAAGAGGGCTTAGGGGCATCGTCTCCCCTCCACCCCCTGACAAAGGCTTACAGGTTCTTATTCCCACAATTGCATCTATCTTACCTTCTCTCTTCTTATATTATGAATGACACATTTCTTTAGCATTATATTCTTGCTCAGATTTGCTTTCTTCCTAGAGTTTTGTGTACATTTCTTCCTTATTTCTTTACTTTTCTTTTTTTGGAAGTCAGAAAAATTATTCTGCTTGAGTGAGAACAGAGTGGAACAGAAGTGGGGAAATCTCAGTCCAGGTGGCCTGGCTCTTGTTTTAGCTGAGTTGTCTTTTCTGATATTTTGTGCCTAACATTATAGTCCCATCTGCCCCAGTGTGAACAGACCAGAGTCCACCACTCCTTGAGGTGGGTATTCTTGGAGTCTGTCCCTACGTTTACTGTGTAGGCCTGGAATGGTCATACATATAAGCCAGAAGCACTTGTTGGTCTTCTCTCCTCTGTCCCCTACTAGTTTGCTTGTATATTTAGTTTGAGCTGAAGATGAAAAGACCATCAAAGCTCACTTGATTGCTTTCCAGGTTTGCCATGACCATCTACATCATCCCTCTTTCTTTCTTGAGCAAAAGTTTTTGACATGTTATGTTTGGTTATTTTACTTAGCCTATTTGTATGCTCTTGGTGAGATGAAGACAAAAAAAACCCCATTGTTTATTTAATTAGTAACTGGAGAAGCAAATGTGTGGCCTAGTTTTTCTTAAATATTTTTATTAATCCTTTGAGAATATCATACACTGTGTTTTGATCATAATGACCTCTGACTCTCTTCTCTAACCTATCCTTGTGCACCTCACTTTCCTGCCTTCTAACTTTGTGTCGCTTTTCTTTCTTTTCTTTTTAAAATAACGTTTTGACTCCAATTTATGTTTCCCTTGTACTTCTGGGTGTTGAGCCATCCACTGGAGTGGATCATATGTTTTGTATATCTTGATGATCATAAATCCATCCCCTTTGTGTTGGGAGAATATAATGCAGCGTATGTGGCATACATGGTAGCAAAAGATATGACAATCTGATAGAGTGAAAAAAACAGGATGGGTTCTTTGAAAAGAAATATAAAAATACCTCCTAAGACTATGCAGAGGGCCCATGAGACAGCCAGAGGATAAAGGTGTTTACTTCCAAGACCCACATGATGAGAGCTAGTGCCTACAAGTTGACTCTCACCTCTTACCTCCATAGGGCATGACACACATATTCCTCCTTCTTACACACACATACACATATAAATGTAATAAGAAAGAATATGAAGAGTTCCTACTATCAACTTTTGAGAAATGAGACTGGAAGTTTCTGAGTTTTAATTGTGGGTTTTCCTTTTCTCTTATACATTGGTCAGTTGATGGTCCATGTGCTAAGGCCATATTATTAGGTATGCAAGCACTTAAAACAATCAGTTCTCCATTCTATCATTGATGTGTTGTTTGTTTTACTCTATATGTTTCATACACTGTCATGAAAAGGCCCCTCCTTATCTACTCGTAGCCTTTGCTCTAAACTTGACTTTATCTGATCAATTAAGATGTGTAAATATTTCTATAATCTACTCTTAACCCAGTTTATTTGTTTTTTACATTTTATATGGATATCTTATAGCCAACATAAATGGGGTTTGCATTTTAAAAAATCCAGTCTGGCAGTTTCTTTCATTCTTTTTAAAAAAGAATTATTATTTAGTATGCTCTACCTCTCTCCCTCCATCTGTCTGTCTGTCTGCCTGCCTGCCTCCCTCCCTCCTTTTTTTCTTCTCTCCATTTCTCTCCCTCCCTCTTCCCATCTCTCTGAATATTTATGCTTTCAAAGGCTTGTGGGGAGGTCAGAGGACAACTATTAGGAGTAAGTTCTCTCTCATTACCTTGTTGAGGCAGAGTTTCTTTTTGCTTCTGTCATCCTGACTCTCACTTTTCCAGCTTACTGTCCTCAAGGTTGTTGCCCATCTCCCATAGGAGTGCTGGACTACAGATGTGCACCACCACATCTGGATTTTTAACATGGGTCTTGAGAACAGAACTCAGGTCTTTTAGCTTTGTACAACAAGAAGTTTTACTTGCTGAGCCATGTACTTTCTTCCTTTAAATTTTGGTGGTAGGTATATGTGGGTTTGTGGTCATATGTAGTCACCCATTTTGCCATTTTTTTTGTTTTGTTTTGGTTTTTTGAAACAGGATTTCTCTGTGTAGCCTTGGCTGACCTGGACTCGCTTTGTAGACCAGGCTGGCCTCAAACTCAGAGATCTGCCTACCTCTGCCTCCTGGGGTGCTGGGATTACAGGCATATGCCACAACCCCTGGCTACCATTTGTTTTCTAAATGCAATACTCACTAGTATTTTATCCTCTTTTTTTCTGTTTTAACTGACTTTAAAATAATTCCACTCCCTCATTTATTGCATTATTAATTATGTCTTTGTGTAATGATGAACATGCAGGTTTTTAACTTAGTCATAGGTTACTCCCAAGCTGTCAGACTATTCACACACTAATGCTGGAGCCACACAAATTCTTCTACTTCCTTTTTTAGAGTTTACTTTGATACTTTACATTTTCATTTTACTAATTGTAGAAGTCCTATAATATGTGATGTATTGTCATTTTTCTCCTTGTTGTGGACAAATGCCTAGCAAAGAATGGTTTGCTTTAGCTCCAGTTTGAAAGCACAACCCATCAAGATGAGAGGGCATGTCTTCAGGAGCATCCTTACAGTCAGAGGTCAGGAGGTGTGGAGCAGTGAGTGCTGCTGCTCATCAGACTTCTCCTCTCTCTGACCTTATTTAAGTCAGGCTTCAAGGACATAGGATGGTCCTACCCACATGCTACATGTACCTCTCATTCTCAAGTGAACTGTTCTAAAAACAGCCCACAGATGTACCTTGTGCCCAACAGTGTGTTTCCCAGGTGATTCTTCTTCCAGTTAGACCCACAAAGAAGACTAACTAATCACCACACACACATACACACACACATTATTATATTTTTTAATGTAATTTATTTATTTTTATATCAATCACAGGTTAGGTACTTTGCATCCCAGGCATAGCCCCCTCCCTCATTCCCTCCCACTCTCCCCATCCCTCCCTCATCTCCTCTCCACCCCCTCCAAGTCTACCCATGGGAGAGGATCTCCTCCCCTTCCATCAGACCCCAGTTCATCTTGTCTCCTCAGGGCTGGCTGCAATGTCCTCCCCTGGGATCTAGCTAGGCTGTTACTCCATGGTGTGTATGGGGGAGGGTCAAAGAGCCAGCCATTGAGTTCATGACAGAAACAGTCCCTGTTCCCCTTACTAGGGTCTTCAGTTGGACACCGAGCTACCATGGGCCACATCTGAGTGGGGGTTCTAGGCCATATCCATACATGGTCCTTGGTTGGAGAAACTGTCTTGTAAATGACCCCTGTGCCCTGCTCAGTTTGGTCTTTATGGAGCTCTTGTTCTCCCCAAGTCTTACTAACTTCCCCTATTTTTATTATTATTCCCCACCCTCTGTGGAAGGCTTG
>CM053758.1:22118193-22143189 GCA_028658305.1 Pachyuromys duprasi
AAAGTGAAATCTCAGGGTTGTTTTGATTTGCATCTCCCTGATGGCTAAGGACGTTGAGCATTTCTTTAAGTGTTTTTCTGCCATTCCATAATCCTCTACAGTCAGTTCTCTTTTTAGCTCCATACCCCATTTTTTAATGGGATTACTTGATTTGTTTCTTTTTAACTTCTTGAGTTCTTTATATATACTAGATATTAGCCCCCTGTCAGAAGTAGGATTGGTAATGATCCTTTCCCAGTCTGTAGGCTCTCGTTTTGTTTTGATGACAGTATCTTTTGCTTTACAGAGACTTTTCAGTTTCATGAGGTCCCATTTATTTATTGTTGATCTTAGAGCCTGTACTGTTGGTGTTCTATTCAGGAAGTGCCAATGAGTTCTTGGGTGTTCCCCACTTTTTCTTCTAACCAGTTTAGTGTGTCTGGTTTTATGTTGAGGTCTTTGATCCACTTGGACTTTAGCTTTGTGCAAGGTGATAAATATGGATCTATTTTCATTTTTCTGCATACAGATATCCAGTTGGACCAGCATCATTTGTTGAAGATGCTGTCATCTTTGTTCCATTGAATGGTTTTGGCTTCTTTGTCAAAAATCAAGTTTCCATAGGTGCACACACATTATTTTTAAATAACAATTCAATAGTAAGAAAACATTCATATATACCCCTGTTACTCCTATTATTGATACTTTAAAATCCACTGGATAGATCCAGATCACCCAGTATAATTTTCTTTTACTTGAAGAATTCCCTTGAACATTTCTTAGAGTAGAGATCTGACTAGTTTCATCAGTTTTGTATGGTCAAAACATCTTATTTAATTTTTGCTTCTGAAAGACATTTTGCTGGGTGTAAGTCTAGGTAGAGCATTTAATCCATTTTACTATGTGAAAATGTTTCAAAATAGTCTTTGGACATTTAGTGGAGGACTGGTTCTCACATTACTGTGTTTCCAAGGGGTGCTGCTGGCTTCTCAGACTTTTTTATTTCAAGGTTTTAGCAGTGTAATTAGGGTGTCCTCATGTAATAGGGGAATAGGGTTGCCCTATTCACCAGACTTGGATTTCAGTAGGATTCTTGCTACATAGGTGTGTGTTTTGTATCACAATTAGCTAGACATAGTTTTACTTTATAGGTAATTATTATCAACATTCTTGGGCCTCTTTCCTATGTGCTAAGAAGTCACTTGGAAGCAATTTGATCCTTTCAGGTCTTATTTTTAATTTTTTTCAATAGCACAAGGTAGCATTTATCTGGTCTTAGAGTAGATTTTTCCCCACCATGGAGGCAAAACACTTCAAGTTCATGATGAGATGTTTATGAGTTTGGATATTAAGATGGGGGCTGTTCCAGGTTATTAATTGGGATTGCTTGTTCTCATCCTTGCAGGTAGTTTTCCTTTGTCTTCTCTAGTGTTCCCTGAGTGCATGCTCCCATTTGTATTCAGTGGAATACTACAGGCTCCTCTGTAGAAGACAACTAGCAGCTAGCTTTTTCTCTGTGTATGGTTCCACTTCTCCCTGAGAATCCTAACCACCACAATTTCCAGTAATCTTTAGTCCTTTTTCTTGTCAGGAATATAGGTAGCTTTTGCCTGGTCTTTTCCTGACTGTGCCAAGTAGTAAGCTAGGCCAACGTTAGGGCTCACTCATTTGTCCCCATCTCTTAGGGAATAACTATTCTTTGTCATCAGATATATTATCTGTGAAATCTTATTTATAAAAGGTTTTTAAAGACATTATTTAGGAAGCAGAATAATTTCAGTGTCTACCATACCCCGAAGTGAAGTGGTGATGTACCCAAACAAATTGAAATGCTAGTCTAATGTATAAGGTTATTTAAAATTAAAACTGTAAAACACATTTTTTTCCTGGTGAAAAAATGTGAAGAAAAGGGCGCTTTTTGAGGAGAATCAAATCTGGCACAATTTTTTGGAAGATAAATTCACACTATTTCTAGCATCTGGCTCTGGCCTTCCGTTGGCTCCCCCAGTCCTTGAGATCTCGGAGAAAGAATTCAGCTGGGACATAGAACACAGTATAGAAGAGAAGAAAAGTCTATTAAAGTGAAGCACTCTTAAGGTTGACAGCAGGCAATGGCCAAGGGGACCTCACACAGACTTACAGTTAAGGCAGGCTTTGTACCATTTCTAACATCTAGAGATGACATCTTTCTCTAAGGGACACTTCCCTGCCTGGGTGATTGACAGGCTCCTTTGGATCAACTCTTAAGGAGCAGGGCAGTGGTGTATATTTGTTCTTTACTAGAAAACCTACAGCTGGATAGCAATTTTAGAACGTTTTGGACAATTCAGAATGTCTTGTCTACAACCTAGAGCCAAAAACACCCTTAAATCCAGACCTAACTAGAAACCTGAATCTGTAGTTCCAGTTCCTACTTTTCCAAGCTGCTGATTATGAATGAGAACATCATCCCCAAAGATATTCAATTCAGCTAATATCTGACCAGCTACCAAGCAATAGCAATTTTAGTGTTTCATACGGATTTTCTTATGATCTATCAGTACCCTTCTTTTAATTTACCCTAGAGATACTCCTGAATGACTCAAAAGATACACATACACAAAGTAAGTCACTGTGGCATTAATGTCAAGGGGAGCAGCCCAAATAGTCACACATCAGAATGCTTGAATAAACTATTCAGCAACTACAGAATGAAATACCATGTGTCTGTGTAAAAGGTTGAAGAGAACAAACTGAGTTGGAATTATTACTAGTATAATATAAAGTAGATTCTGGTATATATGTGTAGGGTTAAGAAATACTGTATTTTGTGTACAAACAAGAGCTATCTATCCAATCACATAGAGAGAAACAGAGGATGTAAAGTACAGAGTGTTGTGAGTGGATAGCTGGAGACAATAGGTATAAATAGAATAGGAGAGTGGATATGGTGGAGCAGATTAGAGTGGCTGGGCAGGGAGTTGAGGCCATTGGGAGTGGCAAGGTATGGAGTACCTTCCCTGTCTGTAGCTCAGCACATTTTTGTATCACTGTGCCTGTTGGAACCTTATTAGTCATTCTGAACACACAAGCAGGTAGGTGTGAAGAGCCAAAATAGATGGAAAGAACAATGCGTATCTCTGTGTTGCAAATGACATAGCTGCAGTGAAAGTAAGGTTGGAGTGTGGGTCAGTTGAATTGCCCTCAGTAAGTTAGGGCTACTAAGTCTTTGAATGATATAGCCCAAGTCTAAAAAAAAGAATCACTTAAGAACACACTTTTTTGTTTGTTTGTTTGTTTGTTTGTTTTGTTGTTGTTGTTGTTTTGAGACAGAGTTTCTCTGTATAGCAGAGCCCCAGCTATTCTGAACTTGCTTTGTAGACCAGGCTGGCCTTGAGTTAATGGAGATCTGCCTGCTTTTGCCTCCTGAGTGCTGAGATAAAAGGCATGCACCACCACACCCTGCAAAAACACACTATGAAGAGACACAGATCTGTAATACAACTGTGGACTGCTTAACATTTGAGTGGAGGTAAAGTATGGGCCGAGGTTCTCCCAATACCTATTTTGTGTGTGTGTGTTCAAAGTATTAAGAAAAGCAAGAAACTTTGGCCATTGTTTCTGTATTGAAAAATATGTTTCCCCTGATGACCATTAACAAGATTCTAAGATCAATGGCAGTTTCTCAGACGTGTATTTTTCTTCTGATATTCAGAAATTATTGGAAAAGCCAGGTGCCAAGAGCTGGTAATTGAGAATTTAATTACACAAATCTGTGAGTGACCAAGCACTCATGGACAATTTCTTCCTCCTTCTCTGAGGACCACTCTACTTAAAGGTGCATCAAGTATCTGGCACAGTCTTCCAATCATTCCTCATGAGAGTTTGTAAGAAAGGACAAGAGTGTGTTCACTTTGTACAGCACAGTGGAAGTGTGCACAATTACAGTGGAAGCAGCACAGTCCCTGCTGAGATTTCAGGTTGGTCAGGAAGGCAGCAGGAGCGATTGGCACTTAGCATTAGTCTCCGCAAGTTCTATCTAGAAGAACCCCAGGGCTCTCTGGGAAACTATAAATTAAGATGAAATCAAGGCTATTACTCTTTGTCTTTTTAACTCTTGTTTAAGGCTCTTTCAAGTTTGTCATCACCTTAACTATTATTATTAATATTTTTATTTCTGTTGCTATCCTCCATAGAAGCCACTTGAAATAAAACCTTTATCTTAAAACTCTTAGTTTACCTGCAAATGTGTAAGCTTTGGAGTTTTAGAACTTTTTACAAAGAGTGTTAGGCGACTTCAAGGGAGTGAATTCACCTGTCAGCAGATCACTTGAAAGGACTTGTGTGAGTGTGAGAACAGGGACAGTGTGACCGGAGTTGGCTGTTTTCTAGGTATGGAAGCAACATGCAGCCCACAGGAACATCTTTGACCACAACTAATTATTTTGTCACTTATGATACCTACCGTAGAACGCCTCTCAGTGCTTTGATCTCAATGTTTCATTGATCTGGCCCAGGGATGCTACTGCAGTTTCTCTTTCTAAGCTGATTGACAAGGATCATTCATTGCAGCTAAGACAATGCCTGCATATTTTTCTTGAAGCACTTATATGTAACAGAGCTTCATATATAAAATGTATAGTGTTGTCTGGCTAAAAGTTCTGCCACAATGACTATCTATAGACACCACAGCCTGTGAAATCTATGACAGGGCCTGTGGCTATGCGTTGCTGTGGTGTGAGACCCTCTTTTGTACATATTTCACTAGTTTGTGGCTGTGGTTGATTTTACAGAGTTTGCATTCTGAAACATTGTCTGTGCTTTGAGACCTATTCTGTTTTTGATTATTCATTGATGTCATATTTCAACCTATGCATCTGCCATTGCCAACAGAAGAATGTTCTCTCTCATCTTGCTGGTGACTATGCAGCTTAAGTCTGTATATTTTGCTGTGTTTTCTTACTATACACAATTAGACCAATAAATGTGCCCAGCCTTTGAATCCTGACAATTGCATGATTTAGCAGTTCACTTGTCTGTGGTGCTGGCTGTGTGGTTTCTGTGGTTAGAAATCGCTCAGTACTTATACCTTATGCACACCCAGGGTCCAGACTCGCAGACATACAGTATTACCACCATCTAACTTAGCTCTTAGCTGGATTCTCTTTGACACCACTGACTGTTGCCAAGTTTGAATAGAGGATTAAGAGGCACATGTAGTCCATCCTCAAGCTGTGCAGGAAAGTGTTGAAAGAGCCTTTGTGCTCTGTGTAATCAAGAGAACTGGTCAGTGTTTGGAATCCTCACAAGACAATAGTCAGTTGAGAATTTGTTGTCATTCTTCCTGTCCTCTCTCAAACTAAAAAGAAAGGGGAATTTATTTAGATTTCAGTCTGCCTTTTTGTTCTTTAACATTCTTCCTTTTCAAAAACAGAATTTTAGCTGCAAGTCTCCTTTCACTCAAAATGTAAATGTTGAAAACTAAGCCAGGTTAAAATTGGGAAAAAAATCATGTTTAGGTAGAAGCTTTTACAGTCTTGATGATTACTTAATTTATTGTCTTAACTCCAAGAGAAGGGATTCTTTGAAGAACTAATGGACAGGCTTAACCTGCTGTGAATTTGTAAGCTCTCATTCATGTGCAGGTCATTTTCTCATATAAATGGGGAGCATTTGGTTATTTAAGGAAAAAAAAAACTGCAAAAAAACTTGAGCATGGAGAGTATTTTGTGAGAAACTCCCTGAGGAGATGCAACGTCCCTCTTTTGCTCTCCACATTTTACCTCTCCACTGTGGTTCTTCCATGGGTCTCTCATACAATGGCTGAGCATTTGGGCTCCATGGCATCTGTTATACATTTTGACACATTAACAAAACAACTGAAGTCTATAACAGATCAATGGCAAGTAATCTCAGAAAGTCTACTATGGGTGTACATGACTGTGACCACAGCCCTAGGGAGGTAGAGGCAGGTGAGTCACAAACTCAAAGACAGTCTGAGCTACATAGCAGGAGCCTCGCTCGCATCAAAAGCAGAAATAAACTGTATGGAACACTGTTTGCTGGTCTGTGGAGCCCAGGGAGTATATGAGCTTCAAATCTCACTATCTTCATTCATTTTCACCAGCTCTAGGTGTGAGGTTTTAGTTATCTCCCATTTGTTATGCTGAATAGTGAGGGTGTGCTAGACATCAGGTAGATGGGCTTGTTGATCTGACAGAGCTTACCACCTGACAGAGATCAGTGATGAAGTAAGCACAAGAGAGTGTTGAAAGGCATGAGGAGGTGGCCTTCTGCTGTAGTGGAATCTATCGGGACACTCCTGAGGAAAATATTGTGAGCATTTAAAATTAACATTTATTGTGTGTGTGCATGCATTTGCCACAGTGTCCACCTGGAGGTCAGAGGATAACTTACAGAAGTTAGTTCTCTGTTTCTATCATGTGAGGCCTAGTCTTCAGGCTTGGTGACAAGTGCCCTGAACCACTGAGCCATCCCACCGACTCAGACATGAATGTTAAATTGTCATTAAATCAGCAGTCTAGTTGGATAAGAGACCATGCTGAAAGGGTCCACATCAAGGTCTGGGGCAGGGGACACTTAGCAGGTGGCAGCTGGTCTTGGGGCACTGAAAGAATTTTTATGCAGGAGATTTGTGTAGTGGAAGGGACAGAGTAACTGGCAATACTGGAATGGATGAAGAGAAGAGTGCCTTGAAGATTATGTGGGTCAATTTTTGTTCTTTATTCTGTTCCATTCATGGATTTTTTTCTGATATCAAATGCTCTTGTTTACTGTAATTTAATAAGACTGGAAGTTAATTTAGCATCAGTCCTCTGACTGAGCTCTCCTTCAACTATAAGTTGATTCTTTTGTGAATCCATGTAAACTTTAAACTTACTTTGTTGATGCTCTTGAGGCAGTTGGTTAGGATTTTAATTGGGACTGCACTCAATCTATAAACCAGGTTGGAAGACCTCACATGTTGGTGATATTAGATATTAGAGTTCTTCTGTCCCTAAACATGGACTAGTTCAAATTTATTTAATTACTTTTTGATATATTTTGTTAGAGTCTTACAGGTGTTTTCTATAAATTTTGGGCATCCTTTATTGAATTAATACCTAAACATTGCATTTTACTAATTTAAGCTGCAATGTGTTTTAAACACCAGATTGTACTTGTTGCTCATAGGAAACTGCCTGACTTTCTGTGTATTAATCTTGTAGTCTTCAGCTTTGCTGAAGTCTCATTATGAAACTCATGCTGATTTTATGCTTTGGTCGGTATTTTGGTATTTTCTACATAGACTGCCAATATATTCTATTACTCATACTCTGTACTTACTTTACCTTTATTTTGCTGTCATGTTCATTGACTGGGACCTGCAATCTCTACTGAAGATCAGCAAGCAGAAAGGGCATCTGTGGCTTGTTGCTAGTTTCCCAGGGCCAGGCTTGAGTCACACAACTCTTCAGTGTATTAGCTTAGCTGTATTTCTTTTCTTAGGTGCTGTTTTTGAAGTTGTTTCTTATTTGTTTCATTAGGAATGGGTACTGAATTCTTTTTCAAGTGACTTTTTAAAAATTGATCTGATGTTGTTTTCCCCTCTTTGGCTTGGTGGTGTGGTATTAAATGATTATTTCCAAATCTGAGCCACTCTTGCATACCTTGGACAAATCTTAGAATACCTTAGAATCCTTCCCTTCACTCTCCTCCCTTTTATCCCCTCCCCTCCTTTCCCCCCTCTCTTATTTTGAGACAGAATTACATTCAGTATCCAAAACTGGTGGCAAAGTTCTTGAACTTCTGGCATTCTTCCTGCCTCAGCCTCAGAAGTGTTGGGATAACAACTTTGAGTTAGAGTCACCACACCTGAGCTAGCCGTTTCAGTGTCATTTACATTAATTATTATTATTTCTTTTCTTCTACTTGGAGATTAATTTGCCCTCCTTTTAGTGTGATAATGCAGAGACTAGGCTTGCTAATTTTAGATAAATGTTACACATTTCCCTTTAAGCTTTTCCTGCCTCTGAAGAATTTTGATAATCTGTATTTATATTTTCATCTAGCACAAAATATTTTAACACTTCCTTTGAGATTTCTTTGTTGGCCCAGGAATATTCAGAAGCATGTTGTTCAATATCTATGCATTTGATATTTTTGCATTATTATTTAATACTCTAATTCTACTTTGGTTTAAGAGAAATGTACAAATTCTCTTCTTCTAAACTTGCCTGCTGTATTTTACTGCTCACCACATACCCAGTGTTTTTTGTTTGTTTTTTGTTTTTTAATTTTTTGATTGTTCACTGTGAGTTTAAAGACTATTCTGGTGGATGTGAGGTATTCTGTAGGTGTCAATTATGTCCAGTTGATTGATGGTGTTAAAGTCACCCATGTCCTTACTGATTTTATGCCTGCTGCTCTGTCCATTTTATGACAAAAGGATACTGAAGTCTCCAGCTGTGAGAGTGGATTAATCTATTTCTCCAAGCAAATCTTGCCCAGTGTGTTGGGACGTTCTGTTGCTGGTGCACATCAATGATTGTCATGTCTTGGAGAGTTGCTGGGGACTGTGACCTTCCCTAACCCTGATAACATTCTTTGCTCTGAAATGTCATCAGCTGAACTTACTACAACTAATTCCATTTCTTCTGCACAGTGTTAGCATGGCAAACCTGCCTCCACTTCATTACTTGATGCATGCATCTTTCTATCAACAATACTTTCCTTTAGATAGGATATAATTGGGCATTCTGTGATTGGCCAATCCACCCCTTTAACTTGGTGTATTTCCACCCTTGATTGTATATAGTTTTCATAGAGTTGGATTGAAATGTACCTATGTGGTGCTACTGTCTACGCTTTGCCTTTGTTCTCATTCCTAGTTTTGCCTTCTATACTTTTTTTTACCTGTTGTGAGTCTATTAGAATTAATTTTGTAGTTTGCAAACAGTAATGGGTTGTCATAGCATCTTTACAAATATGTGTCATTACCATCTCTTCTCATGTATCTCTCTGCCCAGTCCTCTTGTGGTTTAGTTTTAATCTAGCAATTTTTGTGATTCCATTTCATCATCTCTTCTCTCTTAGACTATAAGCTACACTTATAAAAACATTTCTAGTCACTGCAACCTGGCTTTATAACAAATACAAGTCAACTTTCAAGTTTTTGCCCGAATTCACATATAGGACAAAAACCTTATAAAAGCAACCTTTGTCTCTAAGTCTCTCTGCTCAACCTTCCTCCTGTTACTATCACATCATCACACCTTCAACTAGATGTAACCACTGTTAGAAATGGAAGGTGTGTAGAATATGTAAACATTTATATGTATCTGGCCGAGCTCACTGTTGCTATTGTGTTGAATTAAGTGGGTCAGTTGAGCTGAGACCACCATGGGCCTCATTTTGTTTTCCAGGGCCCCGCAACTGCTCTCTCTCCTCCATTTGAGCCTCTTATTGCACCATTTGCTTCTCTCTGAAGAGTGGCTTTCCGGTTTCTTGTGAGGCAGTTTTTGTTTGAGAACATCTTTTTTTTCCACTTTGTTTTTTTAAAGCTAACTTCATAGGGCTCAGAATTCTGAGTGATTTTTCTTGGTTTTTGCTTACATGGTGGTGTGCTTTGAACTTGTCCCTCAGCTTCAGCTTCAGTGTAGTGGTGGCATAGTGGGCTCATTATCAACTGTTTACAATGTGTTACTGCTCCTTCATGGAGAGATTTTACCGTGGAAGTGGGAGGACATGTCAGTTACTTTACTCTTGCTGGTAGAAGACACCATGGACAAGAGCAGCTTAAAGAAAAAGTTGTGCAGAATTATAAGACCAGGGTGTTTAGAAGTGTTAAAAGTTTAGTGGAGGACGTAGGCAACATGCAGAAGAAGACAAACAACATAATAAAATGTTGGAAAGTCCAAAGAATTCACAGAAACACTGGCGATGAAAACAATATAGTGAAATGAAGATTATGATAGCACTTTAGCAGATGACAAAGTCTCTTCACCTGTGAGGCATTATGCAAATCCCTGCTTTTTTTCTGGATTACAAAGGAGATTCGCCTGTCCATTATTTTCTCATAAAGATTTTTGATTAGAATTTGTTGGCCTCATGAGTTCAATAGTGTTTAGTCTTACATGTTTTTAAGTGATTATATGAGACTATTAATTTTCTTCCTTGACTGGAAAAATTTACCAGTCTGGCAAATTTGGGCCTGATTTCACATCAGTGATCAGTTTTCTATCTTGATATATGCACATTCTAGCAAATTATGTATTTTATCTAAAAATTTCAATTTATTAGTATAAAGTTCCTCATATTAACCATGAATTGTTATATTAGGATGTCATTATCAGTTATTTTGTTTTCTTTGTGTATTCCAATGTCATGTTGTTGTTGTTTAAAGGCATATTTTGCTCTTGCTTTTGGCCACATAGCAATAACTGGTTTGGAGGAACTTCCTCAATACAGACAGTCAGAATCACAATCAAGTGTCTTGATAAAGTAGAAAACAGGAAACTAAAGAAACACCAGTGCAGTGAAGGGAGACAGGCAAACCAGAAAACAGAACATTTATACACCCAGGAGCTGAGAAAAGCAGTGTGTAGGGAATGTGACTGCAAACAGTCAAGTGTGGGTTAAAAAAGAAGCAAAAGTAAAGACTCTACAGTAGAAACTATCTAAACCAGAGAAAGGGTGGGGAAAAGGCACAAAATAGGGCCTAGAGAGCTGATGGTGAGCCGTGCAGGCAGCAGGAGTGCCTGGAGGAGACAGCTGAGGAAGTTTTGAAATAATTCCTGAAAATTCTAAATTTGTTTAAGAATGTAAGCCTCCAGTACCATCAACCAGAAACAAGTGTCAGCTGGTACTGTTCCTTACCTTAGACTCCCTGTAACAATCACATAGGCTCAAACTACAGGGAAGAACTGAGAGCTTTGAAAGAAAAGGCACCCCACAGTTCAGTTATTGGAAAATCTGGTGAATTAGGATCTGAACAAAACTTCAAATCCCCAGGATGTAATTGATGGTGACAGCACATGGCACATGCAAACTTTTGCATAATTATTCTTTTTAAGTGAGTTTGGAATGTTTTGCATAAAGTTTAGGTTGTGCTCTAAGCAAGTCTCTGTAAAGATAAGTTTAACTTATAAAGAGTAAATTCTGTGCTTACATGGGAAAATATAACAAACTCTTAACAAAAGGAAAATTAAAAATCTCCCAAACAGTAATTAATCCACCTGTTCTAAATCAGTCATGGATTAAAGAACTATCATATACAGCAACAAAATCTATTTAACTAGATGACAATGAGAAATTAATCTACCAAGAATATATCAGACCAGCTAAGATATAAATGTGAAACTTTATGTGCACATATTTAGCAATAAGTACAATTTAAAATTGACCTATATGCTTCATAAAAATCCCACCAAACCTTTTGATTTGTAAGTAAGACAATCCTAAGATGAATTTGAAGCTGCTAAGGACCAAGTACAGCCAAGAGCATGCTATCATTCTGTGTGAGCTCAGGGTGCCTTAGTGCTGGAAAAGCAAAAGCATGTAAGGTCAAGGAACTATCAGTAGAGCAGGTATAAATCCAGGATGAGTCTGTCCAGCCTCCCAAAGCCATGCCCAGATCACATAAGAAGAAAAAGACACATCTTCAAACAAATAATGTTGAAAAACTGGACACATGCGTGAAACAAAGTTTGCTTTGTCCTTTTCACTCATAGAACACACAAAATAAATGAAAATGAACTTCACCCTAAATATAAAACTGGAAGTATAAAATTTTTTATTTTTATTTTTGAGATTGTAATTACATTTTTCCTTTCCTATTTCCTCCTTCCATACTTTCCCAATTAATATAAATTTGCTATTTTTTTAAAATCATGGCTTCTTTTCCTTTAATTGTATATATCTATACATGTATGTGTGTATATATATATATCACTGTATATTGCACACACTATATATATTTATCCTGCTTAGTTTCTATAATTATATATATATGTTTTCAGGGCTGACCATTTGGTATTGGATAACCAACTGGTGTGCTATTCCTTAGGGAAGACTATTTCTTCCACTATCAGCATTCCTTAGGTGCCTGTAGTTCTTTTATTGAATTGAGGCATCATGGTCTTCCCCCTGTCCACTTTAGCATATCTATTGCTATCCTTGTTAAGCTCATGTTTAGGAAGTCATGTAGGTAAGACTGTACAAGTATAGCTTTACATTACTTGGAGACAGAGTAAATTCCCCAATCCTCTGGCTCTAAAAATCTTCCTGTTGTCTCTTCTGCAACATTCTCTGAGCCTTAGGATGGAAGTTGTTTTGTTGATATATTCATTAGCACTGGGCTCTGGAACTCTGTAATTTGATGGGTTATAGTTTTCTATAATGATCTTCTGTCAGAAAGAAAAGTTTTCTTGATGAGAGGTGAGGACTACACTTATCTGTGGGTACAAGGACCAATATGCATAATGTAGCTAGGGAGAATGCTGGTTTAGTAACATGGTGTGGAGGGTTTTCCTCCAAGATCTGTGACTTCACTAGCCCTGGGTAGCTTGCCAGGTTTCTAGTATCAGGCATGATATCCCTCTCATTGAGTGGGTCTTAAATTCAATCAGAGAGCTGTTGGTTACTGCAAAGGTATGTGTACCACTACTGTATCATTAGGGATATCATGCCATGCTGGTCATTGCTGTAGGCATCATAGCTAAGTAATATTGTTTGTTGCTTTCCTCCTTTGCACAGAGCTCTCTGGTACTATTAAATCTAGTCATGCCTCAAGGAGGAGGCATACAGGTCAGCACAACTATAAAATTTCTACAATAAAACAGGAGAAAAATCTTTCTAATCTTAGTGTAGACAACATTTTATAGGACTCAGAAATACTAGTCATAAAGGCAAAGTGAATTATAGTATAACACCAAAATAAAATCTGTTGTTCATCAAGAAGTACTTTACAGTGTAAGTTAGGTGCATTGTAGAGAAGAAAAAATGTTTGTTTTATATTCTGACAGAAGACTGTTAAGCTCAGATATGTATGTATGTATGTATATATGCATGCCATGTATTACCGCTGTGTTATACTGAACCTCTGCTTTCACTTTGTTTCTATTGTGTTTTCCCTGAGTGGCATAATGCTCAGAAATCCTAAGTTCTATAGAGGACTAGCTCTTGTCAGCATTGCTGCTTAAAGTCTTTGCACACCTTTCAATCAAGCAGAAACTCATTTCTGATTTTTAATGCTTGTTGCAAGATGATACTGGTTTTTATGTGATTCAAACTTTGAACATAGCACATTTACATATGTATCATACTCTTCAGACATAACAAATGTACATGTATAGCATATTCTTTCATTACAGTTTTCATATTGTTTAGATTGTTGTTTGTTTATGTTTTTTGAGACAGGGTTTCTCTGTGTAGCCTTAGCTGTCCTGGAACTCACTCTGTAGACCAGACTGGCCTTGAACCAACTGAGATCCACCTTTCTCTGCCTCCCAACTGATGGAATTAAATGTGAATGCCACTACCACGAGTCTTGTTTAGATATTTTTAAAGCTCCAGCGTGTAGACACTTAAGCAAATACAAAATATTGACTTATCTCACCAAGAAGGCCAGGGATAGTGTATGACTTCCACATTGCAGGGTTTAAGTGAGCTGATATGATGTAAGGCATTGTTCTCTGTTTTCTCTGCTCCTCACTTCTATTCTTTGTAATTTATCTTAGAGCAGTCAAGGTCTGTCTGTGTTGTCCATGGCACTCCCAGGTCCACACACTTTTTGCTTTGGATCTGAGCATGAGGTAGGCTTTCAATCATCCTAACAGAGCATTCTGATGAGTCAAATTCTTTTGGGGGTCAGGAAGAGCAATAGAAAGCAGAGAACAGAGGTCTACACTTTTCAACTCCAAAATAGCAGTGACATTCAGGGTGATGGGGAGATACCTGGGAAGCTAGGTGAGAGCATTAGTTTGATCTCCAGAACCCAAGTGAAAACACGCACACACACAGACACAGACACAGACAGACACACACACAGACAGACACAGACACCCACGCACACACACACAGAGCAGGACATAAAGCAAGGGAGGCAGAAACAAGAGGATCCCTGGGACTCACTGGCCAACCACTCTAAGTTCAGTGAGAAACATTGTCTTTAAAAATGTGTGGAGATCATCTGAGGAGTGCATCTGATATCTACCTTTGGCTTCTACATAAAACACCCCCATACACAGTGCTCTAACTCAGGATCTTGTACCTCTGAGACAAGTATTCTACCAACTGAGTTACATCCCCAGAATCTTACATTCCTTCTTTTGAGAAATGTTTTTTAACTTTATGATTCTGGGCACTTTATATACAACATGGAGCATAATTTGGGCTGCTTAAGGGGTTCTAGGCTAGGCCAGGCTGGAATACAGGAGATCCTGTTTAGAACAAGCAAACAAATGGAATATAGGACACACTAGATACACAAAAATAATTAAATTGGATCCATAATCCAATACCGCTTTTTACAGTTAGTTATATATGAATCTGACATAGTGAAACAAGTAGTTGATGAATATAGACATCAGGATCAGCTGTAACTAAGGTAAAAATATTACTGGTAGAGTATATTTTAGCAGTATGTTTACCTACAGTCTCTACAGAAATGTCTCTTACATTAATACTGTGGAGCATGTGAGGGTCTCATGTGCAAGAGGTAACAGTGGAGAACCAAAGCCTTAGTCTGCACATGCCGCTCTCAAGAAAATGAATCCTGTCTTGGAAGAAATGACCTGTTGAGTTCAAGGCATTTTAAAAAGAATTTTGTACTGATTTCTTAGTGGAAAGAAAGCTTTTAGCTTAAACTAAATGAAGCATTATGGAGAAAGCAAAATGGATGGTTGGAAAGACTAGCCAAGCAACATGTGGAGGAGACTGGGCTGCTGGGCACCATTGATTTTCCCTGAGTTACCCTGCATTGCTGGCACCTCTGTCTGAAGAGTTAGTCTGCCTGTACCCGAAGCAACTGTCAGTAAGCATAAAATCAACCCCTTCCCACTGCTGGCTGCTGTGTTGCATAGACCATAAAACTGATGTTTAAATAGTGGCTTAAATAGTCTTCAGGAAAGCAAGCACTGAAGCACAGTAGAGATTCACCATCTGTCTGAAGTCAGTGATGCCAGCAGCCTCCTCATCTTCACCCCTTTTCTTCTCCTTCCTAAAATGAGGGTGTTCTAGCTCCAACACCAGGCTGTGAGCCATGGAATCACCTGTGGAGTGTGTCCTTCCTTTTCTCTATTGGCACCTGCAGTGGTTATGCCTTGATGAACAGGTGAAAGGAATTGGGTTGCAAATGATCCCTGTGTTCATGTTTTAGGTGCTAGGAGCCTTGGTGAGCAGATGAGAGAGATGTCTTTTGCCTGCTCATATAGAACATATGTAACTACTTTTGTGAATGTATGCTTAATGCCAGTTGTCAGGAATGCCTAAGAAAAAGTCTGGTAGATAAAAAATAGTAACTAGAGAAAAGATTGCCCCTGACATGAAAATGCCTGCATGTGAGTCTGACAGGTTTTAGATATGGAGCCTCTGTTTCCTTCTGAACATCCCAGAGTCGTGCATCTTATGGTCCTAACATTTCCAACACCTCTGTTGTTTCCCCTACGCACCCTCTTTTGCAGACACACCCCCTTACTCACAGCATATTGTTCAGTAAAGTGGCTGTGGAATTGACATTTTTCCTGGAAGGATTATATCTGATTTAATGACCGAATCATTTTAAAGCAGGACAACAGAGTTTTACAGGAATGAAATCTCTCCCTTCACACCGATCATGTGTGTTTTACTTGAGTATTGAGTCATTAGCATGTTTATAATGGTTCTAATTTAGCAAAACATTTTCTGAATTTTATCCTTGAGTCATTTACAAATTGTTCTTATTGAGTAAACAAAGGGAACAGATTGCATTTTATACTTAGCAATTTATCTGAAAGAAGAGGGGAGGGTTAATTGTTTTAAAGTTTTGGTCTGTTTGGGGAAGTGAGCCTGCTTTCTCATTGCTAGGCATAAATGTCTTACTTCTCATCTTTTTGGATGGTGAGTATGTGGAGGAGGAAAATGAAGAATTGGGAGCAGGACAAGATTGGCCACTCCCCCAGGGGAGTGTGGAGCACAAGGGGGCTGGCACGAGATTATCCTAAACAGTTGGTGCATTCCTTACTGATCAAGTGCTCGAGATCCAGTCCATCCTGGCAAAGCCTCTGTGCTGACTTTTATACCGCTGCCCTGCTGTATGGGAAAAGCATGCTTTCTCTGCTGCTTGCCTAAAAATAGGACAGAGTATAGCACTGTATGAGATATTTTAAGATAGCAGAAACATTTAAGAGGTTAAAGGTTTGGCTCTCAGATCAGAAAAGCTCAGTGATATAGTGTGCACTGTTCTTTCCACACTGGATTTTCTATGGCGTTGGTTGGTGATCTGCACACTGTTGGGGAATTTATTTCTAGATTTGTTTGGTTCAGACTGAAAAACACACTCTGTGGGCTTTTCTGTCAGCTCCCTGCATGAAGAGCTTGCTTGAAAACATACTCTATTTATACCGCATGTTCTTATTTGGAAAGTCAGTTGTTTCATTGTATGTGTGAGTGTGTATGTGTGTGTGTGTGTGTATGTGTGTAGGGACAGTCATCATGGAGCATTGCTTTGTATGTTATAGTGACTTCAAAATAAAACTGGCACATTTTAGTGTCTAATTATTTTTAGTGAGCTTGGAGGGTTTTAATTAAAATGTAAGAGTGCTCTTCAAGCTCTCCAAGCTCCAATTTTATCCCACTGTATTGTGGGACTCTTGCCACTGTGTGGAAAAATGTACAGTAGCTGATAACTGCATCTGTATGTCCCTAATGGAAACATTTGGGGCTGCTGAGGGGTGACTAAATGTACATTGTCAAGTTTGGCTAGAAACAGAAGTCATGAGCACTTCAGATAAATTATCTGTGTTTGTAAATGCAGATAAAAGTGATTGCATTTTGAAACTGATGATTCTGATAGAAAAATAAAGGGATGCCTTTACTATTGTCTTGAGCATCACTAACACACACATTTCTCCTAATGCGTACACAGGAACTGAAGCATTTGATTCTTCACTAGAATATTTGAAAGATATTTTCTGTGTCATGTTCATGATATTTTATTCCTCTGACTTTCAGTTTTGCATGGAAGTGAAAGGAATAACAAATGCTTACTCACAGATAAACGGTTTTAAAGTATACTGAAATATTTACCATTTTCTGTCTTCTTCTTTGGCCTTAATTATGATTTATTTACCTTTTTTTTGACACAGAAGATAGGCCTTTATCATAGATAGTACTCTTGAAGCCATTATATATATAATATATAAATATATATTTAGAGTAATTGAAAATCATTCCTAAAATATCAGCCTATAGTTTATAATATAATCTCACCATGAACTTCTCTTATTCCATGAAATTCATCATTAGCCAGTGCATTAGCACCCCATGGTAAAGCATATCCTTTGCTCAGCCCAAAGCCTCAGTTTCTAAGAAGCACAACTATGTTTTGCAATCTGTTATATGGTGTATTTTATATAAAATCAGTTCTGAATTGTGTCTTTTTTTTCTTGTCAAAGAAAGTTTAAAATGAGTTTCCTGAAAGATAAAATCTTAAATTTGAAAAAATAAGCAAGTGAAAAACAACTCCCCAAACTTCAACCCCCCCCCGAAAAAGTCTACCAAAAACTATATAACCTAATAGTAGTCTAGAACTATAGGATCTTTATGTCTGATTCAAATAGAGAATATCGAGAATCAAATCCCTATCTTTCATAAAACACCTGAATCCGTGTGTATCACTGAGTAGGTATTGGGTAGGAGGGATGAACTCGGGCCTCTAATAACGTGCCACACAAATTTGGAGACACTGTAAGTTATGCTTGTTTTTAATGTTTCTACATTACAGGGTTTACTGTGTATCGTCCATAGTATTATGATCTTTTTCTCTCAATCTTGAAGTTATTTGGTTCTGTAGCTGCAGACAGCTCAGTCACAAAGGTTTGAACAGCCAAAGGTAGATAATGAAATTTACTGTCACTGACTCCTTAGTGGAAAGTTGTTTTCAGATTAATGAAATAAAACATATTTGTTCTGAGACAGAACCCTAAGTGATTTAGGGGACATTTGGTCCTTCCCCTCCCCTTGCCCCATTTAGAATCACTGTGGCTGCTGTACTGAGGACACTGTGTCGTACTCTTTTTGTGTGCAGCGTAAGGTCTCATTTATGCAGTTTTTCCTCTTGGACTCTGCAGCTGAGCTACATCACAACACGGTAAGGTCTGCTCTCACAGCTGCTGCTGCAAAACTAGTGTCCTATTGATGTGCTGGAAGGCTGATGCAGTCTGGGGAGGAAGCCTCACATTTAACCTGCATCCCTACCTGTGACTGGTACCTTTGGCAATACAACTTTTCATTTGTAACTTTGGAAGTTTTACATGTTTCCTCATCTCTGATCAGAAACTTCCCTAGGACAGAGTGGCTGGATATCAACTAGCTCCTGGCAGTTCTCACTAGCTTTCTTTACTCTGTAGCACCAATGTGGTCCTTGAGGGACTGACCATCAGATGAGTAGTCAAGAGATGGTGTTAATGCAAAGTTTTCCAGAATTAGGATGATAACCATGTACGTAGTAACTGTTAGTGCCTTCAGATAAATATTATCAGTGATAGTTATTTCCTGTCTGTAAATGTAGATCCACAAAGCCTGTTTTATCTTTTCCTTCAGCTTTTTCTACTTAAGCAGGAGCTGGGGTAGCTGGGTCTCAGCATTGGCAAGGGTGTACGTTCTAGTAGAATATCAAATGCTTTGGAACCTCTGAATGTGTAGCTCCCATGTGAAACTGGCTGGGTTTATGTTGGAGTTTACATTATTGTCCATAGAGTTGTCTTTTGTTTCCCATGAAGCATCAGCATTCTTTCCTCGGACCTCTGGGGTATTTCAAGTCTATTTATAGAAATTATAGGCATGCTGTACATCTAGTGTGTCTGTGTAGACTTGACCTGACTTTATGGCAATCCTTGAAGTGCTATGGTTTTGTCTGATGGGTCTATCATCTCAACTCTAACTTAAACAGACATTTTGGAGTCCTGCATGTATGCCAGTGAGCATCAGTTTAATGCAATGACAGAACATACAAGAATGGGTGAAAATGTAACAAATCCTAGTAGAGTATAAAATTCAAAACTGTTTATTGATCTTTTTCATCTGTTATCTAACGTTATAACTATCTGGCTTAGAAATCTCAAAGTGATTGGAGAAGCAATAACGTCTGCCAGGCACGCCTGTGAAGATTTGCTACTTAGCTCTATAAACTTAATATTAATATTGGAAAAATATAGCTATTGAACAAACCACATACCACATTTATGAATGTTTAGTGGAGTGAAGTTCCAGAAGAGGCACAGGGCTTTCACTAAATATTTTTTCTATGTCGACAGGACGAAGGATCCTGTGACAGTATCGGCCCTTTCATGACACTAGGGTCTGGATTCCATCCATTCCCTGATTGATTGATCTTGTTACAAACAAATGTTAATTGTTTTCAGCAATGCCTTCTAATCATGCGAAGGTCTTCTCATCTCTTAAGCAAGGATCACTGCCTTTCCAAAGCTTATCTAGCCTCTAAAGCCCTTTAGAGACATTTTGACCTAACTGTCAATCTGAAAAATTTAAGGCGGATTTGGAAGCTAGACGGAAAACAAAATGAAAGGGAAAATGCTCAAGAGATAGGTGGTGATATGGGGGAGAAAAATTATTTGGAACTGTGGAAACAATTTTAAATATAATCTAAAAAGAAAGTTATCAGAATTTTGACACTTGGAATGCTAAAGTTTAATGGGAGTTTTAAAATCTGCATTCCCTGGAAACATGGCCTGTTAAGAGTTGAGTCTTGAAAAGGTACATGTAGGCAGTTATAAGCAGGAGGCCTGCTTGCAAGTCCATCAGAATCCAGAGAAGAAAACAATGCACTAGGAAAAAATAGATTATTATAAAGACATTCTCATGTTTGTGTTTCTGTGATATTGTGGATCTTTATAAAAAAAGAGATGTAATTGCTCCCTGCAATCTAGAACATTATTTTAAAATGCTCTAGTATGGATACTATTTAAGCATGTGTTTTCTTTAATAAGCATATATATATATATTGTTTTTTATATAAAAGTTTTTAGCAGTTTTTCACTATGAGGGCACAAAGAACATTTTGATTTAATTTAATTTTGATTTAATTAAAAGAGCAATTTAATTAATTTTATTTAATTTTACTTATCTAATGTTTAGTTTTACAAAAGTTGAATTTCTCTTTTATGGGCTAAATAGTCACAGGTCAATTGACCTCTTCTCCCATAATGATTTATCATTGTTCATTGCACAGCATATAAATTTTGCTTAACCTTAAAAAAAATCACCTGGGCTAAAAGAAATACCATTTAAATTTAAAGCCTTAGAGAAGAGCCTTTGTTCTGCCTTATCAGTCTGATAAGTGATAAACATTGATTAAATATTGCTGGAATTAGGCTGCTAAGCATGGATTACAGAACACTATCATCCTGGGGCAGTGGTTTACCTCGGTCATGGTGTTTTATTAAAGAGAATGGTAGAATTTAAACAACAGCAACAGAAACAGCTTTTGTTTGATTCTCAAGTAGCTAGCTAGCCCTCTGGGTCTGTGACACACATCTTTAATACTTACTTTTGTATTTTAATAGATTCCTCCTGCATGGAAAAACTACTTTCAAAAGATTGGAAGGAAAAAATGGAAAGACTAAATACAAGTGAACTTCTTGGAGAAATCAAAGGTAAAATATAAAAAGTATAAAATGTGTTGCTGTTACTTCACACACCCCAGGCAGCTGCTGGTCTTCATGCCAGGACCCTAAATTAGGTTTCCATGGAAGAATAGGTGTGACACACTCCTGCATGACTTCTGTGTGAAGTGTGCACTATGGACATTTGCTGTCCCCGATGTCAGTGTACAAATTATCTTGTGAATTTACTTGATAAAAGTGATGGAGGGAGATTTTTGTCAAACAATGAAGAGGAATTTAAAGATATAGTTTGTTCCCCTTACTAAGGAACACACTTGGAGAGTCAGACTATGGGCTACATCAGAGCAGGGGCTTTAGATCCTCTCCATGCATGGTCCTTGGTTGATATCAGTCTCTGCAGGGCCCCCAGGACCCAGTATATATATATATTTGGCTCTGTTGGTCTCTGTTTGGACCTCCTGTCTCCTCCAGGTTTTCATAAGATTCCCTGCATTCTGTGCAAAGTTTGGCTGAGTCTCAGCCTCTGCTTTGATACCCAGATCACTATAGTCTTTCAGGAGCCCCCTGTGGAAGGCTCCTGTCCTGTTCCCTGTCTTCTCCTGCTTCCTTGTTTATTCTGTTTGCCCTTTTGAATGAGGATTGAGCATCTTTCCTAGGGTCCTCCTTCTTGTTTAGCTTCTTTAGTAGTATAGATTTTAGTATGTTTATCTTCTATGTCTGTCTGGCATGAACTCAGTGGCCAGCTCTCTGATCACCTCCCCCTGGGGCGGGAGGATGCAGCTTTGCCAGGCCACAAAGGAAGACAATGTAGCCAGTCCTGATAAGACTTGATAGGCTAGGGTCAGATGGAAGGGGAGGAGGACCTCCCCTATCAGTGGACTGGGGGAGGGGCATAGAGGGAAAAGAGGGAGAGAGGGTGGGATTGGGAGGAGATGAGGAAGAGCACCACAGCAGGGATACAAAGTGAATAAATTGTAATAACTAATAAATAAACAAAAAATGAAGATATTGTTTGTTCTGTTAGAATTATAATAAAGCTCAACTTACAAAGTTTTTTGTGTGAGTTTCTCTTGCTGGAAAGAGGCTATCTATAAAATCCCAACAGAAGCTGATTGAATATGCCCTGCAACACACTTTATGGGTGATTTCTGAGCCCTATTTACCTTGGTTCCCATCTTGCCTCTATCACTTTACGCCTGAGTAGTTTTGGTCAAAGCACTGAATTTCTCTACATCTTATACTCCTTTGTCTCCATGGAGGTGATAAGAGCTTCTACTTCATATGCTCCTTCACAGAGAGAGAGTTGACATAAGAAAAGGTTTCACAAATGTAGCGCTTGGCAGACTGTGGGAAGTGCAGGTTACAGTGCTTGGTACTGTTAATAGGCCCTACAGGATTCAAAACTGATTCATAGCCAAAAGAGTTCTGGGATTTAGTGTTTCTGGCTCTTGGGCTCCTAGAATACCATTGTTTTCTAATTTATTTCTTTTTGTGGCTCTGGGAACTAAACTAGACAGGAACTAAACAAGGTACTAGGAAGCCCTGTAGCTTCATGCCCTGCCTTTATGTCACATGTCATCTTTCTAAAATATTAAGAAATGAAGGAGTAAAATGTGTTTCAGTATTGTGTTAACCTGTGAGTAAAATGTCTCTGCTTCTGGCCTAATCCAGCCCTTGTTGTGGAGGCATTTCTGGAGAAGTGTTACATTCTTTTCCATTGGTGTCAGGAGAGGAAGGACCACCTATGGATGCTGTCAGTCATCTCTCACAGATTTCCACATTCTGTTTGCAGGAACACTTCAGGGACTTAATCACATTAGTCCTCCAGATTTATCAAACAGCTTTGGGTTGTTTAGCTCAGTTAAGACAACCATTTGGTAGTAGATATCTCATGAAATATTATTTTTAATTTATTGCAGAAAATTGGTAGACCTCTATTCCATTCAACTCAAATGAGGAGAACAGTTGTCCTTTCCCAAAGAATAACTAATAGCTCATGCCATTAACTAACATGGTGTTAAAATCAAGTGGAAATGGGATATTATTTTGAATTTTACTGCTTCTGCTTTGTACTTATAAAGGCCATTTGCTATTTTGGAAGAAAAGGAATCTCAACATAACTGATGGGTAGAAAGAAAAGTCATTAGTGACATATTCTCCATCCAGCTGCAATAACACGGGCTGTGTGACTTCACACACGTCATTTTGTGTTTTCTTCTCTTCCCAGAGCCTTTGATTTTTATAACAGTGAGGACAAAAATGGCTTATGCAAAGGCAAGCGTTGCCAACATGAGAGATGGGGGTCTTGCTTTCTCCTAGCAGCATGGAAGCTAACATTTTATTATTTACAAGCTAATAAACTCTGTTTTTTAAATACACTTCATGGTGTCTCCTCCCATATCTTTCACTTTTATTTATATTTAATTCTGATCATGAGTTTAAAAATTAAAAAAGCACAAATTTCAGGTGCTCAGAAAGTGTAATTCCAAAAGTGAAACAGGCAGAATCAAGCCTTTCTACTCCCTTTCTCTGGAGGCCCTATATGTTATTTGAGCTTCCAGTGGTGAGATATTCTGAATTTTATAGCCATAAATGATAACATTCTTATGGAATTTTTCATTTAACTTATTCTACATTTTTCATTTCATACAGTTTAGCATTTCGTCACCACATACATTACATACAGAAAATATTACCAATCATACATTACTTTAGACATTAAAAAACCTTAGTTAAGTGGTAATTCAAAAAGTTAGATTTAACTAATGTGGAGAGAACACACTTTTTGTTGTATATGACTTGGCCAGCTGCATTCCTGCACTCAGTGTCTTCTCTCTGAGGGTTTTAAGGTAATCGACACTGGATCTCTGAGGATTATGTGCTGTTGTAGGTTATCAGTAGCTTCTATCTTAAGCATTGTCTCTCAGTAGATCCTACTTTGCCCTGATTCCAAAATTCATACATATTTATTTGTAAGAAATAGAGTACAACATACCATGAAACATAAAGGTGTTCTTTAATTCTGTATAAATCTTTCATTTATACCCCAAGCTTTGTATAAATTCAGTATCACCCCCTTTGTGAGCTGCTGCTTCTGCTTAGTGTAGGTTTTCAATTTGATAGATAATCTTCAAAAATCATTATTGGCAAACACATGCTGTAAAAGTGAGGTTTCATGAGTCAGCCAATCCATTTACTCAACACCAGTTGCTCATTTCCCTCTAAATGACTTGTCCAGAGCTTGCTGGGCTGTCAGAGATTGAGAACTCTTGGGTACATTTAGTATCATCACATTGTGGCGCATACATATCTTGTCTTCCCCCTTTAAGTGCTTGATTCTGTTGCAGTTGGTTTGGGTAGGCTTCTCCCACTCTTGAGACTAGATATTATTCTGCCATATTTTCTCCCAATTAGTTGGTTCTATATTGAAACATTTAACTGTTTATTCCCTCTTAAATATATTTTGATGCATAATGTCAACTAGTGTTATAGTTTTTTTAAACAGTTAAAAATAACATTTTGTACTATGACTGAATGCTCTGAACCCATTTGACTCGGAATAGTATCTTTTCTTATACTTAATTATATATTTGGTGTAATTTATATAAACTTTTACCAGTACTTTAGTAATTATTCATACACTATATTTCATATTTATCCAATGTATTTTCATACTTTTGCCCAAGGTATTTTCATACTTTTTAAAAGTTTATCTTGGAATGTTTTATATCAGTGTGTTAATTAACATTCTAAAATGTTTTAAAATTGTATTTATATAGAACTATTGAATGAACAGACAACTTTATAAAATTGTGTATTTTTATAGGAACAATTTAGTCAATTCTTTGTTTGAATATTTATTAATATATATTTGTGTGTATGTGTATGGGTGTTGTTTGCATGTACATGCATTCAGTGTCCATAGAGAACACTAGATCACTGGAGTTACAGACAGTTGTGAACCACCATGACAGTGTTAGGAACAGAACTCAGATCATCTATCATGCTCTTAACCACCGAGCTATCTCTCCATCCCCCTAATCAATTCTTGTATGTCCCTCAGGAAACGTTTGGTTTTAATTCTGAACATTTCCTTTTGCATCTTATCCTTTAATCTATTTTCCTGTTACTATATTTAGAGATTATACTGTCTTGCAAATTCATTTTACTGGTTCACTGTATAAATTCCATCCTT
>CM053758.1:22143289-22161235 GCA_028658305.1 Pachyuromys duprasi
GCCCTGAGGAGACATGATAAGTTGGGGTTGGATGGAAGGGAAGGAGGTCCTCCCCTTTTGGTGGACTTGGAGGGGGCGGGGAAGAAGGAGATGAGGGAGGGAGTGGGAGGGTGGGAGGGAATGGGGGAGGGGGCTACGCCTGGGATTCAAAGTACCCAACCTGTGATTGAGATAAAAATAAATAAATTAAAAAAAAAATAAAATAAATTCCATCCTTATTAAGCTTTCCAGGTCTAGTCATGTAGCAGCTGACAAGAATGTCTCTTTGTCCCATTGTTTCATTTCATATTACCCAAACTGTTAAGAGCAGTATTAAGCAATAGATACCGTAGCAGATATTTTGACATAATTTTTAATTTATAGTGTTAATTATAGTTTTCCACACTTTGTATTGACAGAAGTTATTTTTTTTTAAATACTCTCTCATATAGCCCAGGCTGGCTTTGAACTTGTACATACCAAGGATTACACTGAACCCCTGTTTCTCCTATTTTTAGCTCCTTTTGTGCTGATATTACAGGCACACACCACCATTTCTACACCAGTTATTATTCTTTCATTAAAATATAATTTATCATTAAAAATGTAGTTCCTTATCATTAAATATATGGTTTTTACTCTAGACTCTTAGAAGTCTCTATGAGGAATTGTGTTGTCCTTTATGGCACATCTTGCTGGTTTGGGGATTTGAATTTATTATGAAATAAACCCAGGTTAATTGTGGAATCATCTTCTTTGAATGTCCTACATGGTGCATATTTCAAAAATTGAAATGATTTGTGTCTTATTTATTGCATTTATATCCATACCCATCTCTATATATCTATTTTCCAGAGCTTAAAGAAGAACTGGCCTTTTACTTCCTTTCCAGATAATGTAATAGCGAGTAGAGTATATGTATATTGAAATTTTGAATAATATATTCAGAAAATACCAGAAACTAAAATCATTATTTACTTTTTAAGGTTGTTTTTTAATAAAATATTTTTTCTATAATCATATAGTTTGTGAGATTTTCAAATGTGTTATCATTGATTTAATCTATAATATCCATCATTTCAGGTATTCTGTGTATTTTCTGTTATTTATGTGAATTTTTACTTTTGAAAATTTGTTTTTTTCCTTTTGTCTTTCACTTCCCTTGGCAGTGTTTTTCTACTATTTACCCTTTTCCCCTAAAGACTCAATTTCAGAATTTATGTATTTTAGCATACCAGTCAAATCATCTTGCTTTTGTTTTTACTGTTTCTTATTCTTTATTTTCTTTCTACTTTTTGTTTGTTTTAATGTATTCTAACTTCCACAATAAATGCTTAATAGAAAAAATTTAAACAATATTAAAGGCACTTGGTTGTGAGTATGTTCCTAGAAATGGCTTTATGTGTCCCTGACTGTGTGCTTTTAGAATTTTTGTCATTTTATGAATATCCAATAATAACATATTTGCTAACTATTTTATGTTGATATATTTTCCATAAGTTTATTTCTTATTTTAAAGTCATGCTGTGTAACAAAGTTATTGAAAGGAAGGAATAGCCACCATCAATCCTAGAGGAATAGTCTAGCTATAAGGAGTGGAGCAAAAAAGTGGGGGCCATAGAATGGATAAAAGAAGATTGAAAAATAAGTCTTCGATCCAGATACCCTAGTAATCCTATGCAATTAAGAAACAGTAATTTCTTTTAAAGATTTCAGTATGAAAATTTCTTCATGTAGTAACTATCCAAACGAAGCACCACAGGCTGCTAAAACCTGTGGCTAGCAGCCAAACTACAGCTGAAGTTTGAGGGATACCGAGTCAGTGTTGCCAATGAGTCTGTGCCTTATCTAGCATTTTTATTACTCGTTTAAAGGTTTTTTAAAATTGTTTAAAATTATTTATTTATTTATTTATTTATTTATTTATTTATTTATTTATTTAGTGTTCATTGGTGTTCTGCTTCCATGTATGTTTGTGAGGGTGTCGAATCTGGAATTACAGACAGTTGTGAGCTGCCATGTGGGTGCTGTGAATTGAACCCGTGCCCTTTGGAAGAGTAGCCAGTGCTCTTAACCACTGAGTTGTCTCTTCAGCCCCTATTTTGTTATTTTTAATGATATATATGTATGTGCCTGCATGTGGATGTATACACAGGAACGCAGGTAGCCAAGGAAGCTAGAGGGGTCAGATCCCCTTAAGCTGGAGTTACAGATGGTTGGGAGCAGTTAAATGTGGATGTTGGGAACCAAACTTGAGTCCTTTGTAAGAGCAGCAAGTATTCTTAAAATCACTGAGCCACCTCACCAGCCACTGTTTTTATTATTTATATTTAAGGCAGAAAACAATGTTTCTATTACATATACATTCTGAGTGGTTGGTTGTAGCCAATTGATAGGAACATCACTTCAAAGAGTTCTGTTCTTCCCAGTGTGGTATGAACACTGAATATATCTACCAGAATCCTTTGGATATGCCAAGGAAATATCCCACAGCATCGTGTACTGACATATTTCTGCAGGTCACCCTTTTCCTACCGCCATATTACTTAAGGATAGAACCTGGTAACATGCATGAAATTAATAGCAGCAATCTCATGGTGAAGAGCCCAGAACATTTATTATGAAGAGGAATTAAAAACAGGTAGGAGGGATCGTTCTGGCACATGCTACCTGATGTGAAGTTGTTGGGTAGAAGAGCAAATATCTGTGCTGTTTGAGGGAGCTAGGATAACAGGGAACTTGTTTCTAAAAACAGAACAACATCTGAAGAAGGATGACACCTCATATTGATACAGTTGAATTGTGTGTGTTAGCAGAGGGTCCTGGAATATAGCATGCCAATAGGTGACATGGTAATAATCTTGTGAGATTCTTTATTGTTCACAAAACAGAGGTAATAAAAACACCTAAAACACTTTTAACCCCCAGACTCAGGAGGCTGAGGCAGGAGGATTTCCATGGGTTTGAAGCTAGCCTGGACCACGTGGTGAATTTCAGGCTAGTCATCCTGTCTAAAAACAAAAAATTGAAGTCAGGTTTGGTAGTGCATACCTTAATCCCAGCACTTTGAAAGCAGAGATAGGTAGCTCTCTGTATGTTAGAGATCAGCCTGGTCTATATAGTGAATTCCAGGAAAGCCAGGATTGAAAAAAAAAACAAAACAAAGAAAAACTTGTAGGTATGGTGGCTCTCTCCTTTAATCCTAACAGTAGGGAGGCACTGAAGCCTTCCACTTAACACCAAAGGGGGAAGCTGGACTTGGCTCCTGGTCTCTCCCACAGCACACACTAGCTTTTGATTTTGACAAGCAACATGGCCTCAATATATAATACTTATTGCCATCTGTGGTTGAATGACTGAGAGAGGAGTGGAGACATGTGACAAGAAAACAGAGTGCAAGGCAAAAGTGTGGTAGGTTTGAGTTGGGCCGTGCTGAGCACGTGGTTTGTTTTTTGATTGTTTTTGAGACAGGGCTTCTCTTGTAGTCCTGGCTGTTCTGGACTCACTTTATAAAGCAGGCTGGCCTGGAACTCACAGAGATCTGCTTGCCTCTGCCCCCCTGGGGGTGGGATTACAGGCGTGTGCAAAGGCCCGGCTAATATGAGGCCTGCAGTACAAGAACCTGTACCCTATTGCTGCATGGAGGCTTGCCTTCTTCAGTTCACAGGAAAGCTTCTTCACACATCTTCCCCTAGATGTGGTGGCTGGCTTGGCATGAAAGCAGGAACTGTGCCAGGGAAACAGTGATGTTGGTTGTCTAAGTTAGCACTAACTGTGCTCATGTTTGTCAAGCACCCAGATGATAAGAGACATAAAAAGATGATGTGCAGTGAAGGAAACAAGGAATCTAGTGTTTCCTTTCTAGTGTCATTTATGATTAAATGTTTTGCTATATACATTTAGGTATAAGGTAGATGCATTTGAGATATAACCTCATACAGCTTAGAAAAATGAAGTTCTTTTTTTTTCCTCATGGAAAAAATGAGAATGCATTTTTCAGAGGCATTTCTGCGAATGGTTTCAGTGTTTTTCAGAGCTATTACTGAAGTACAGTCATGCATAGTATTGGCTGCTGTGTCTGAGGAACTGGTTAGGCTGTAGCCAGCTTTGGTTCTCATGTATGCTGAAGAGCAGAGGTGCTTCCCTGTTCTTTTGTCATTATTTCTAGAAGATGGAAAGGCAGGAACTATATGTCACATAGAATGAGCTATCACAACTCTGCTTGTAGCAAATACTGAAGTGAAAACATAAACTTAAACTGGGGATTGTGGTTAGGCCTGTAATCCTAGAACTCAGGAGGCTGAGGCAGGAGGACTGTAGCTTTGAGGCGAGCATGGATTATATTGTGAGTTCAAGGTGAGCCTGGACTACATAGTGAGGCTGTGTCTCCAAAACCTAAGAGACAGCATACACACACACAAATATATAGATATAGATATGATATGATATAGATATAGCAGGGACCAAAAAAGAAATTCACTCTAACACTTCTGTGAAGTACTTCTGAGGACCTGGTTTCATCTCAGTTTTGATTGCCAGCAGGAATCCTTAGAAGAAAGGATAGGCATACAGAGATTCATCGTTAATTTCAGGTCTTAAAGGTCGAACAGGGCACGATGTTCTAGAAGTAGTTTAGGCAGTATTGTTCTCTCCAAGGTCAGACTGGATCTTCCAGTTCCCACAGAACCAGTATTCTGTATCAGCCATTGACTTTACATGTCCAATGTCTCTTAAAAAAAAAAAAAAAAAAGAACCTAAACTACACTGCAGTTCTCAGGAGCTTGCTTCCTACCATGGTCCTACCCCACCTCTGACCCCCACCCCAAACCCCCACCCTCTCTACACACACACACACACACACACACACACACACTCACGGAATCCTTTGTTCTAGGAGTGATGATGTCCACTGTTTTCTACTATAAGTAATCATAGGACTTAAATGGCTGGGAAGGAACTCTGATTGTATATTTTGAATATTTCTTTATAAATGAGTATTTCTTGAATTTCTACTCATAAATTTATGATAATTTCTTATTCCTCTGGAAAGACTTCAAAAACCAGAGGCAGATCTGGAGAGATGACTAGTGGATTAAGAGCACTTCGTGCTCTTGCAGGGGACCCAGGTTCAATTCCCAGCATCCAGATGGTGACTTATAACTGCCAGTCCCTCCCAGGGTTCCTGCTGTCCTCTTCAGGTCTCTGCAGACACCAGACATGGACTCAGTACCCATACATATATGCAGACTCTGACATATCCACATAAAAAGAATTAAAAAATACTAAAACAGAAAAATTCCATCTCACTAATAAAATCAGCAAAGTTCATTTATTTGGTGATTAAAAAAACCTGTTCAAATAATAATGTGCCAATGCTTGTTTAGATTTCATGTATTTGAAAGTTGTAATTTTTTTTTTAGTGCCCTGAGTTGCTCTAGATGCTAGCTTATGAGTTCAGGGATGCTGTCTTCTTCCCTCCTGGTCTTATGACATGATGCAGTTGGCTGACAGCCAGTGCCCTTTGTACAAATTTCTGTAGCATAGTCACTTCAGAGTCACATCAGGAATCACAGACGCTCAAGAAATTAGAGCTGGAGGCTTTTTGTCTGTTATACAATCCGACTTGTTTTTCTCTAGATAAGTCCAGAAAGCTACTGCTCTAAACCACATGGTAAATTACTAAGGTAGAAACTTAATATTCTGCTCCAAATAACATGTTTAGCCAATTTCACATAGTCTTTTGGTCGTCTTGTAATCAATAGCAAGTAATTACAGGAGAACTCCTGGATTCCTTTAGCCAGCAACAAATGTACAAAGCAGCCCTCTGAACACATCCACGCATTTGGATCCAGCAGCACCCATGGTTTCTAATTACACCGCTTTGCATGAGTGTAGACATCTCAGAGCTCTCCTTTGTACTCTCTGCTATAAACATCTTTTCCTTCTTTGAAGTCTGTGTGACATACATGCAAGCAATTAAAGCTCCCCCCCCCCCCACTGGAGGTTGGAGACACAAGGTCTTCTTAATTAAAATTCTAACAAAAGCTACCGGCAAAAATTCCTACTATATGATTAAGGTCTAAAGTATTATGATACATTAGATTCATTGTTAACTGTCGGGATTAAAAGAAATCGATATGTTGGGGTAAGATTAGCTGAATCTAATTAGCAAAATCAATGTTTACATAAAAGAAAATACTAAAGTTTAATAACAGGTTCTGCTTATAAATATAACACTGGCTAAAATTGTTCTATGTTTTTACTGCATTGACCACATAATCATATTTTAAATTCGCTAAATAAGAATCGGAAACTTCTTTCTTGTAGTTAATTATTATAATTAAAACACAAAACTTTAAAATCATATCTGGTTTCAAAAGTTTTAATTATGAAAGATTCTTAAATGTAAAAATACTCTCCAATTATAAAGTATTCCCAGTGATTCCATTTTTAAAAGGCTAATTTTAGCAAGAGTTATGTACCAGAGTCAGAAAGGAGGCAAAATTGGGTAGAAGTAAAAAGAACTAAAGTATTCTTATGCAATTATGATTGCATTAATATGCATTAGTCCATTGGTGATATAGCAAAATTAAAAGGGATACATTTTGATATAACATGGAAATAACACAGCTTACCTTTTCCTTCCTGATTGCTATGATGAAAACAAACATCACAACCAGTATTGAGAAGAAAAAAAACTTTCCTAATTGCAGCTTAGATTTTAAGTCAAATGAAGGTCATTAGCAATTTCCTGGAAGCCCTTTCGATTGCTTACCAGGAAATGGTGGCTAGCAGGACATCTGTAGTCCTCCTGGTGGATTTAGTAAAAACACACTGGAGTTTTAATGATGTGTGTCAGATGTAGGCTGATGGGGAGTGGGGTGGGGCGGGGTGGAGTTCTCTACTAGACTAGGTAGTATTCTTTGAGCAGGAACATTTAAAAAATTTTTCAATCTTAGTATTCAAACCCAGAAATAACATAGCCATTAGCATGCGCACATCCACCCATGCTCTAATACACAACTGTAGGAAGTAGGACAACAGGGAACATTGTGTAAAAAGGGGTCTGCCAGTGGAGTGGTACAAGCTAAAAGAAGCCACGCTCAGAGGCTGGCGTGATGACATGACAACATTGTGTGGCAAATTCAGTCTCATTTTTCCATCTCCATAAAAGTGAGAAAACTGAGTATAGAATGCCTTCCGAGTCTGATTTACCCTGTGTTTTGATGATTCTGTGGAGGTAGCATCAGCCAGGTAGAGACTTGCAGCTTAGCTTTCCTCATGGTACTGAAATGATCCACTCGCTTTCAATGGGCTAGAATGTCTGGAACATTTAATAGTGACAGAAACAGAGGCAAGAATATGTATTTATTAGTTCATATAGTAAGTTATAGAGACAGAAAGTTTTTGGTTGGTTTCCAGTAGGGACAGGAAGAAGAGTACTTCATAGCTACCTCTTGTATCACAATAGATTTTATAGAAAATGAGGCCTCATATGGCAGATGACATAGACCAAGAAATTGACATCATCATGCATATCCGTAAAGTTTACAGTGTGGAGTGTGTTGTTAATGTAGCATTTTCAGGTCAGTTAGGCCTGGCAATATCAGCCCAGCTTCATTTCCATCTTGTTACAGTAGACAGGTTAGTTATCACAGGCCCTCTAAGCTTTTTGTAGGATTATTAAACTGTTGTGTTTAAGCAAGGTCAAATTGTCTTACTCAAAAATTAAAGTGATTTCCCATGTAACTTTGGTTATTTTGTGGGATGTTCACATTTAAAGTATTGTGGACACAGTTGACATATGGTTTTTTGTTTGTATGTTTGTTTTTGTTTTGGGTTTTTGTTATTGTTGTTGTTTTGGACAAAATTTTACTCTGGAGCTCAGGCTAGTCCTAGAACTCATGACAATCCTCCTGCCTCAGCCTCCTGAGTGCTGGGATTATTGTGAGTTAGCAATCCTGACTTTGCTTAACTTGTTTGGAAAGCAACTGTGGTAGAGAAAGCTACTGTGTATACATTTATTTTAGCATTTACCCGGGAATTTTAGCAAATGCAAACTAGAGAAAATCATATTAAAATATACTAGCATTCATTTGCTGTATTTTCTCTCTGCCTTTTTCATTTGAATAAGTTATAGGGTTTTCAAATATACATTTGTGGAAATATTTATCCATAACTAATTCTGGGAGAAACATTCATGGGAAGTTATTAGTCTCCGGTTCTCTTGGGCCCCACTAATGCTCTGTGCTGAGCACAGCAGGTGCCAGCATGCACCCTAGGTATTTCCTTAGCTTAGAGTCAGGTCTTGAACACATTCTCAGGGGCTGTAAAAAGCTGGCACATGATTCTGGACCTCCCACACTCCGGTCATTTGTCTGAATTTAAAAACAAAAACAAGACCCCCCCAAACAAACAGGCAAACCATTTTTGTCCAAATGCTGTTTTTATGAATAAGAATTATGCAGTAAGCATAAATTGTACATTATTCTCTACATTTTAAATTTGTTACCACTGTTGGTAATTACCACTGAGTGCATATTTAATGCACTGGGGAAATTTGATGCAATTATTCATTTATTTGTTATTCCCCCTCCATTCAAATGTCTTGAAAAAGAAAACTGAAGAATTTAGGTCACTTTAAAAATTCCCTGACTTTCTGAACTCTGGTGGTATACTTCTATTGCATTAAACAGGAATAAATTAACATTAACCCTACTGTAAAAGATACAGTTCCCAAGTTTGGTAACAAAAACAAAACCCCTCTTTGGACACATTCTTCAAGAGGGTGTACCGTCAGCCATGCCACCTG
Source organism: Pachyuromys duprasi (assembly GCA_028658305.1). Classification (NCBI taxonomy): domain Eukaryota; kingdom Metazoa; phylum Chordata; class Mammalia; order Rodentia; family Muridae; genus Pachyuromys; species Pachyuromys duprasi. Next base: position 22,152,081 of record CM053758.1, read on the forward strand.
CCTGCAGAGTCAGTGGGAGACGCTGTAACTAAATGCACATTTTAGCTAGTTTAACTCCAGATAAGTTATTTTTCCTTGAGCCTTTTTTTCAGCACTTTGGCATTGATTACACCCAGAAATGGACTAAATAGATAGAAGTTGGTAGCTCTTAGGAAGTCTGTTCAAAATGACAGAAACCACAGAGAAAAGGCTCAAGTCTGACTCTCTGTGATTGCCCAGACATTTTTTTTAAAGCTCAGAGAATTTGGGTACTGAAAAAGATCTCTAATGCTGAAAGGGTCTGAAAATAAGAAAAGTGCGAGAAGGGTAGAGTGTGTGTCGACCCATGTTTTATTTTCTCCTTTGATCATAAACTGAACAGGAAAGTACACATTTCACGGAAATGGTTCAACATCATTTAGATGGCCTGGCCAGGAGAAGGGAGTGAGGCGCAGAAAGACAGGTTTCTGATGAGGAGGTGGGATTCCATAGGTATTTGGTCCAGTGGACTCCTCCAGATTTTTTTCTCAGCTATTTGTTGTGTGTGCTTTTATGATATTCTTAAATATCTCTCTATAGAAGAGAGCAGATGTAAATGAGGTCCATTCCAAGCCTTTAAAAATAGGTTTCATGTAATAATAATGAGATTTGTGTTCTTGCAGTTAAAGCAGAGTTTCATTCCTGTTCACATTTGTATAACCAGACTCCCATCACAACAGGTGCACAATATTTTTATGAGTAAAATATTATCAGCCTTCAAAATTAGCCAGGGCAAAATGCAAGTTGTCTGATTAAATAATCAAAGCTGATACTTAAAATACATTTGATTTCCACAAGAATTTTAAAATGGTAAGCACTAGTGTCTTATCTTGATGTTTAGAGGGAGTTACAATTGTTGGTAGCATGTAAGTAGTACTTGTAAAGTAGTACTTGTAACTAGTCTGATGTGTTTCATGTAATTCAGTTGCTGTTTTAAGGCAAACTATTATTATGTAACTAATTTTGGTCTGGTACTTCAACTGTCAGTAAAATGGTGCCTATCACAGCAGGTCATGCTTTCTCCTTGAAGACTATTCAGCATTTGGTCAGAATGTAAAATTAAAATCCAGTGTATGCTCACTTAAATTCAGTCTGTGGGATATAAAATTAAACATATATTTCACTTTATAAGATGAACCGATCATAGATACATCTAAGTTACATATTATCTCGAACAGTCAAGACAGCTGTGTGGTAGAATACAAGGAAAAACCCAACCCCAATCTGCTCCTCCTGAACTGAACAGGAAACATATCTGGGTGGCAACTTCACTGTGATTTTGAAAGCACTACAACAGCGCAGCGGTTAGGAGCCAATTACAGGCAGGTAACTGTTTGTTTTCATATCTAAATCGGTTTGTCAATCAGGAGAATGCAATGAATCAGGAGAAGGGATCTCAAACACAAACCACAGAGTAAGGCGGAGCATCTGGAGGAGGTCCAAGCCACAAGAATTAGGGCAGGAGTACAGATGGAATCAAATCCACACGTGTCCATGGCTTCTGGCTTTGACCACATTTTTTAAATCGAGTCAGAAGTTGAGATGATTGGAGAGAAATCTCAGTTTTCTATTGGGAGTAGACTCATTTTAAGGTTTGTTAGAAGCAGTGTGGTTACCAATAGGAAAAAGATTATAAAAGAAAGCTGCAGATTGTCATTAACCTAGGACATTCCAGTACTGGCTCATCAACAGTCTTAAAAAGAGATCGTGACTTACGCTCTAGCTTGGGAGTGCATTGAGATCCACCTTTGGCTGTCTTGTGAACAAGTAGGTTTTTACTACTTTGACTGTAATTCACAGAAGCTTTGAGCTTCTGTGCCTGTTTCTGAAGCATCTTGTTTTATCTGGACACAGCTGGTGAGGCTACCTATACTGTTCCAGTCCTCAGCTCTGTGCTGACCGTATGAGACAGTGAGGCTCACAGAGAGTGCTTTACACATGTCTGTAAGGCTGAACTTGGGGAAACCTACCGAGAGCCAAAGTTTAAGTTGGTAACATCAAGAGAGTATAAATAGAGGTTTATTAAGAAAGCTAAAGAAAACAAAATAGGCACAGCCATCCTGTGGTTTTGCTTAAACACGGGCTTTTGGATCCACTGAGAGCCCTGGATTTCTTTTCTGCTGCTTACTGAAAGGAGCCCTTTTATTTTTCCAGGCACTGTTTGTGCCAATGGGCCTTAGCCTGGAAGCATGGTGGCTGTTGATCAGCCCTCACTGTGAGCTGTGTGTCTCTCTGCTGTGGCTATCAGGTTTTAGGCTACCCTCCCAGGTCGATGTGGAAATGTATTCTACTCAAAGACCTGTTGCTTATCCCAGGTCTCTGTGTAAATTCAGTTTGGATATCAGGAAACTGGGAGAGATCTTTGTGACTTGAAGGGGCATTCTCTATAGACTGCCATCTGACATGGCATCAGAATTAATGCATAAGAAGTACCTGATGAGTTTAAGTGAAATCCTGCAGGAAATAACACAATCCTTTTTTATTGTAAAAGTTAAAATGGCAGGAAGGATTCTGAAGAGGTATTCTGTATTACTGTATTCTGTTTCCTGAAGAAAACCGGAGGTGTGTATATGTGTGGGCACTCAGCACGGTGCCATTGTACAAGACAGAGGGCAAGTTATGGGAGTCAGTTCTGTCCCTTTAGCATGTGTGTCTGTGGGGTTGAACTTGGGTGGTCAGCACCTTTATCTGCCGAGCCATCTTGCCAACCAGAGCAAAAATTTTCTTATTGAACATAAATCCCAGAGCTAACATGGGATCTTTAGAATCCATGTCACCCATTCTTTTGCTTTTCAAGATGGAATGTGTTTGAAAAAGTTCAGTCAACCCATAGATTCCCATTCACTGCTTATTTGGGGTTTACATTATTTCATATTTCCTACTACTCAGACAGGATTATTTATTTTATGTGTATGAACGCTTTGCCTGCATGCATCTCTGTGTATTACATCTGTGCAGTGTTCAAGAAGGCCAAAAGAGGGCACCAAATCTCCTGAAACTGGAGTTACAGATAGTTATCAGCGGCTATGTATGTGCTGGGACTCAAACCAGGTTTTCTGCAAATGTAGCAAGTACTCTTTTTTTAATTAAATTTTTATTTTTTATATATTAATTACAGTTTATTTATTTTGTATCCCAGCTGTAGTCCTCTCTTTCATTCTCTCCTTATCCCACCCTCCCTCCTCATCTCTACCCTTCCTCCTTCATCTCCTCCCATGCCCCTCTCCAAGTCCACTCATAGGGGAGGTCCTCCTCCCCTTCCATCTCACCCTAGCTTATCAGATCTGATCAGGACTGATTGCATTGACCTCCTGTGTGGCCTGAGAGAAACTATCCAAATCAGCAAGTACTCTTAACTGCTGAGTCACTTCTCCAGTCCCAAGAATTCTTTCTTTTAAACTTACTTAGAATCAAGAGCAGAGTATGACAATAACAAGAGATAATATTTATTGATTAAATACTGTGTCACAGTGCATTGTGTGTTTTATCTCACACAATACTAATGCGAAGGCTGTGAGGTGTGCATCATCATTCTTTTATTGAAGAGGAATAAGGGCTCAGGAAGAAAGAACAGCTTTCTTCAGACACCAAGAAAAGAGCAGCCATGCCAAGGTTCGAATCAGGGCCTGTTTGCTGCTAAGCTGCTGTTCTTCCTGCCTGAGCTGCTGGGACTGCAGCTGCTGCAGTCTGGACCCTGCTTGGCTACTCAGTCACACACTTTTTCATGTGCTTCTCAACTCTTTCAAGCCAGCATTTGAACCAGTCAGACAGATGAACAGAGATGGGCAAGCAAAGCAACAGGCACCGATTATTACTATCCAGGATATAATATCACACTAGGAACTATACATTCACTTGTTTTGAGAAATTGGAGACTATTTCTATCTTTTAAAATTATATCTGTAATTTTCATTTAAAAGTCTGTGAGTATACATCTTCTTTTTTCTGTTCTTCAGGTTTGAGGTTCTTAGTTTTTTGTTGTTGTTGTCGTTTCTTTTGTTTCTTTAGTGTACCTGTACCTTTGGGTTCTCTAGTTGCTATTAATTGCAGCATAGACCTGTACTGTCTATGTGTGTGGTATTATTCTACAGCGTGCTATGGCCTTCTGGGATATCTGATATGCAGTTCTGCAGTGAAGGATGTATGGATAAGTCAAAAGAACAACAGTGGAACACGAACTGCAGACACTCTGGCAGCTGGTGAGGCTTCTGGACTTTTTAGACTTCTAGCACAATGGCATGTAGACTTCAGTGTTTACTGCAAAACCTCATGAACCATGAATAGAATTTTAATAACAGATTGTACTGTGGTTAATTATTAAGTTAAAACTATGAGAAATAGTTAGAGAAGATTGCCATCTCACTGCAACAACAACCCTTTGTGGTTCTGCTCAAATTCCTTCTATCACACCAGGTGCTGTTAATTATTTGGTTCTTTTAGTCTTCGTATTCATAATGTAATTTTCTGCTCTTTCTGAAGATATATTAGAAGTCAGTTTTAACCTCTTTAACTCTCAGAAACAACAGGATTGCTGGTACACTCTGAATGACCAGTGTTTTGGATTCTAGGGGATACAGAGGATGATTGTGTTGAATACAACAGTATTATTTTGAGGATCATGTCGCAAAATTGTCTGCAGCAGTTTCCATTGAGAGTTCTACCTTTGAAATGAGAAAGCAGAACCAGTAGAGCCACAGATTTGACACTTAGCCATGGATCTGGAAGTGGAGACTGCATCTCCTAATAGAGAAACAGAGCTTGGGGGCTCTGGGCTCATGGTTATTGAAGCTGAGTCATCCTGCAAGACCAAGCAGAGATGCCCAAGGACTTAAGTTAGGAGAGTACAGAACACAACACTAAGTTATCTGGGACGCAGGACTATAGGGCAGCGTATGTGCTGAATTTCTTCCCTTCAACACTAAAAGGAAGAATTTACTTACTGTTTATAGAATTTGAGTAGTATACCCCTGATCTTGTAGTGAGATTTCCAAGTTCTGGCTACCTATTTTGTATAGATAGAAACCAATGTTTAGGCTTGTACATAAGGAAAAGTTTTCTAGATAACTTTAAATCTACTACCCACCACAGACGCTACTAGCAGTGTATGGCTGTTTAATAAATTCAAGCTCATGAATAGTCACCAGAATTAAAATGTAGTTCCTCAGCCACGCTTTAAGTGCTTAGTTACTGTATCTGTTTAGTAGCTATCACATTTAACCAACAAAGATGTAAAGCATCTCCATTATCTAGAAAGTTCTATTGGACTATTGTTGTATACTAGGAACTTCTAATGCTATCAAAATATAAGTATAAATATGAGTCAGTATCCTTAGCAAGACACCTCAGTATCAGTATGCTTTAAAGATGACAAGAAATAATATTTAGTGAGGTTTCTGGAAATATAATTTTGTTGTTAGGAGAGTTCTATTTTGTGGCTAGTTTTGAAATTGGTGTTCATAATTATATTTATGTACTTGCATATTGTTACAATACAAATTTTTTCACTACAATGATCTATTTAATTTCCACTGCAATGAATTGTGACTAGATAGAAGGCTGTGACAGTGAAGTAAAAGTCTTTTCCTCACATGTATATATAAACTTGGTGACACACACTGGCTTTTCTAAGATATCTTCACTAATAGCTGATGGGAAATTCCATTCCTGCATCTCAAAAAAAAAAATCTCATTTAGACAGCTTCCAGCTACCAGTGTGGTTTAATGCACGTATTGTTTATTGTATCTAATTCCTGTTTTGTGTGTTTAAGTATGTGTGAGATGTGGAAGTGACCACAATAAAAGTGAGGAAGAGAGAAATTAGACATACTAAGGAAAACATTAATGAGGAAGCAAAGTGCAGAGAATATTAGCTTTTCCTTTCAAAGTAAATAAAATGCAGAGGCAGAGAGCATTTGCATTTGTAGGTATCACCTTTTACTCTGATCTCCTAAGTTCTGCCAGCTTGCCTTCCTAACATTGAATAAGAGACATTTAACATGTGATACTTCTTCCTATGCCTCATCCATGCTGATATGGACTCTTTTAGACTACCAAAGTCCAGAACAACCCTGAGGAGATTTTTACAAGGAGGGTATCCAAGAGCCACCACTGCATTTTCTGACTTCTAGGAGAAAATCCTTAAAATTCCTTTGCTCAGAATAGGTTGGGTTTTTTTGTTGTTTTTTTGTTTTTGTTTTTGTTTTTTGTTTTTTGTCTCTGGCGAAAATTCTTGACAGACTTGAACACTAAGGTCATGGAACCAGATAACTGTGACCAACATCTCTTGCTAGGTACAAACTGGTTCGACATGAAAGACACTTCATGGAAAGAGTTGTCTGAAGAAAAGCAAATTAAAGCAACAGACAGATGCTGTTCCGCGTAGTCAGGCTAGCAATCAGTGTAGGGAGGAAGCATTTGCAGGAAGATCAGCTGCTCTCAGGCAGTTGCTCAGCACCTCACAAAACTGAAAAGGTACTTCTGTGTTGGGGTGTTTCTCTGCTGAAGAAAACTCCTGTTTCTACAAAGGAGAGCATTCTTCTAGTGTAGCTTTTAGTAGCAATCAGACCACAGACCCAGGGAAAGAGCTACAGAAACCAACACGCACAAGTTTGAAAACATTAGATGAAAACTGCAAAATTACATATCTGCTCTATAATTTATGTAAAATGAAAACATAAAACAACCCTGTAGATTTTCCATATAAACTCATGTGGCAACAGTATGAAATGTGTTGAATTGATAAACATCTACTATACAGGGGGCCAGTAAATGGTTTTTGTTGTTTTACATAGGAGCAGCAGCAAAGAAAACAACCCGATAAATGTAACTTGTTACCTACCACCTAGGAACAAGGAGGCAAACATCTCCTCTTTCAACCCCCACCCCTGTCTGCTCCATAGCAGCTTTGAGAGTTTCCTAGCCTTCTCACACTGTCAGCTAGAAGTTCAGCTGTTGTCCTCCCCTTGACTTCCAGCCACAGGAAGGAAGAGTGAGGACACTGGAGTCTACTGTAAGGGGAGGAAATCTTTTTTTGTAGAAGCAAGCCATTCTCGTTAGTGCCGCATTGCAGACAGCACTTTAGGGACAGCCGGTAATTCCCCATGCCACTTTCTTTCTTTTATTTTTTCACCAGTTCCACTCACTCGTCTGGCCATGTTCTTTTGAGAGAGAGGAAGAGAGAGGGAGGAGAGAGGAGAGAGAAAACAGATGTACATATGTGTAGGTTTGGGTACATGCTCTGGGCTTTTACACGGGTACTAGGATCCCAATTCATGTCTTCACACATGTACAACAAGTGCTCTTATCAACCAAGCAATCTCTCTAGTTCCACGAAGAAGCTCTTATGTGCTAGGTGTTTGGAATGTAAAGATGGTTAAAATGTAGGCCCTATCTGTAAGAGGTCCATTATCTACAATAGCATCCAGGTAACAACTGATTTTAGTTCATTCTTCTGAGGATGTTAAAGAGGAATTGGTTAAATTATGATTTATTTTTCATTCAAGAAAATAAAAGGATTTTATATTAAAGAAAGAGAATCATTTGGATTTATAGAATGCCATTATGTCTTCTTCAATGTCTCAGGCCCCAGACAGCTAGAGTTCACATTTCTCTCTCTAGCACAAACCTTGTTTCTGAGTTCCAGCTGTATAGAGCCAGCTTTCTGTCATTTATTTCCATCTGAAAACTTGACATTGAACATAGATAAACAGGTGCTCATGACTTTGTTTCCCAGATTTAGCATGCCACCATCTTCTTCCAGGAAATGGTAACTCTGTCCCAGAAGCTCCAACATCACCTCCCTAATGCTTATGAGCTTGGCTTTGCAACACAAGTTCTAGTATTCCGGACTTTAGTAGTGTCTGAATTCTGGGCTGGGACAATGGGAGGCAAGCAACATAAGGGGAGGCCTGGGGGCTGGAATGGACTCCTCTCTTAGCTTGCTTGTTTGAGTTTGGGGTGGATTTTGACCTTTTCATGACCTTACCTTTCAAGACCCATCTTGTCCTTCAGTGCGCCAGCCCCAGAATCCAGTGCTCTCCACTGTTCTATCTAAATCCTGCCCAAGAAGGTCATCATCAAAGATATGACCCATATGAACCCTTTTTGCCTCTTTGACTTCATCTTCTGTGACTGCCCTTAATTTTTTGTCATAAAATACTGTTTCATGATATAAATATAGACCATATTTTATTCATCCAGTTCTCAGTTGATAGTTGCAGTTTTGCCTTCCTACCTATAGTGTGAATGGCTTGCAGGTGCAGGTTCTCCATGTACTCATGATACATACATATATGTATGTACATACATATATATATGTGTGTGTATAATTATTTTTGGAGGTTACCTGAGCATATATATCTATATATATAATTATTTTTTTGCCCTGAGCACTGCATCTAGATCACTGCTCTATCTTCCTGTCCTAATTCCTCCCATGTCTCTACTCCCAAGGTCATGCCCTCTTCTTAATTGTTATTGTTGCATCTGTTTTCACACATACTCACAACTGACTAAGTGGTTTAGTGTTGTTCATATGGGCAAGTGCTCAGGGCTGACCACTTGGGAGTGGACAACCTGTGTATCATTTTGTCTCTGGCAGAGATGAAATCTTCCTCTCTCAGCAGCCATTGACTACCTGTAGCTCTTCTTACTCCTAGATGGTCCTTTATGATGCCTACTCACTCTTTATTGAAGAACGTAGAAAACAGCTAGCATTATTTCACAACAGTTCCTCTTGGTGGAAACTCTAAATCTTATGCATAGGAAAACCCAAATTCTAGAGACATTCTAGGATATGTGGAGCCAATTTTTAAAATCTTTTTTCAAAAGCTCTCTTAATTTATTTTTTCAAAGTTCATGTTAAAGATCTAAATCTGTAAACATTTTTTTTGTCTATCAATCATTTTCTCAAGAGAATGTGGTTTTCTCTAGAGAAAGCATCTAGTTGGCATCTTAGAGCATCACACATGTGCTTTTTCTCAAGACAACAACTATATTTTGCCATGTAGCAAAAGTGTTTTTTATTTCATTTGGTCATGCACATTATTTTATAAAAATCTACTCCAAAATGAACTTTGAAAAGTCAGAGCAGATATTAAGACTCGCGACCAAGCCTCTGACTGAGGGCGAGAAGTAAT
>CM053758.1:22161335-22171335 GCA_028658305.1 Pachyuromys duprasi
GCCAGCCCTGAGGAGACAGGATAAGCTGGGGTTGGATGGAAGGGAAGGAGGTCCTCCCCTGTTGGTGGACTTGGAGGGGGCGGGGAGGAGGGAGATGAGGGAGGGAGTGGGAGGGTAGGAGGGAATGAGGGAGGGGGCTAAGCCTGGGATTCAAAGTACCTAACCTGTGATTGAGATAAAAATAAATAAATTAAAAAAAAAAGTTAATCTCTTTTACGGCTTCATCAAGAAGTTTTAGTGGAGCCCGCCTGTTAATAAATGTGCCCGTAAGCATCCATAGGCACTAGCAGAGTCAGTACTGTTGCCTTAACTCACATCAATACCATAGCAGTTTCACCTGCCATTACTTTTGTACCATAAGGGCAAATATCAATACAGTGAAAAGAAAAAAATCAGTAATATTATAAAAACAGCTTATTATGTGTAGATAGGTATCTGGCTCTGTTATATTTCTCTCAAACAATGATTACGCTCCCCAAAGCAGCACAATGGGAAGACTCATGCTGGCTCTAGACTCTAGCATCTAGAAGGAAAGCCTTGGTATAATTTGACATGTTTTTTTTTCCATTACTGCTTGATTGGCATTTCATTGATAAATTATATGGTATACTTGGGAAATTTAAATCTGCTAATAAAGCACTTTACTTTTAAGGTAGAAAATGATTAACAAATAAACTAATGGAGAATTAAAGTGAATTATCTAACTTAATTTTAAAAATAACAACAATAAGAAGCATGTTATAGTGGAAAGAATTCTTTCCTCAGACCCAAGGTATCTGATTCCTAGGGCCGGGAACAAGGTTGACTGTCATGTAACAGGCCCAGGTTCCATTCCTAACTCTGCCCTAGCCAATTAACTACATGACATCAGCAATGCTTTCCTCCCTTTCTTGCTGTTAGTGTCCTTACTTAGAAAATGTAGAGTTTAATGATCCCTTGATTCTCTTCAACAGTGATTTTATGAGTCTATGACTGGGTAAGCATGCTTTTCAAAAAGACTTTGCAATTACTTTTGAAAAGATAAGATAAATTTTAGAAACCATTTCCATCTGGTGATAGAACCAGTATGGGAAGCAGTCAGGAGTGTTGGGGGAAGTACTTTTCATTGCATAAAGTTCCTTTCCCCTGTACATTCAGGTTTATGATGGCCTGTGTGAACAGCTTACTGAGAGCTTCACTGGACGCAGGCACACAGAGACCATGTCCAGCATGCCCACAGCCACATTCACTCTTTCTTCTGCAGCTTTCCAGGCCACTGCAGTACATGGGCCCTATCTGGGACTTTGGAGGGAAAGTCTGATGGTGGTTTGATGCTAATAAGACCTCCAAAAATTTTAAGATGAAGAAAGAATAGCATGTTTGTGGACTGGAGAAATGGCTCAGTAGCTAAAACGCTCCCTGCACAAGAGTGAGGACTACAGTTCATATCTCCAGAGGCCACATAAATGCTGAGTATGTGTGGTGCCCCCTTCTGTAATTCCAACATTTGGATGGCAAAGACTGGTGACCTCCTGAGCAAACTGGCTAGCCAGACTAGTTCTGCAGTTCCATGAGCTCTGGATTCATCTGAAACATCTTGCCTCAGTGAGTAAGGTACAGAGAGATTGGAGAGGGCTCCTGAAGTCACCTTCAGGCCTCTACTTGTATACCTGTGTACAGGCACATGCCTACATAGACATGTGTCCTACACAAGCAAATCCACATACTAACATGATGTATGGGGGAAGAGAAAGAACAGTGTGTTTTCAATTAGAACCCACAACTCTCTTGCCTCTGCCGTGCCAGCATATACTGCCAGTGTGAGTGTGCATGTTTTGACCTAGAAAGGCAAATAGGTCAAGGTCTGGCTATGTGTTCTGTGAGTGTGGCATATGTCCTCCCTGTATGGCCCATCATTTGTAAGTCGGTGAAGATGTCAATATCAACTATTATAGTTTTAATGACAAAATTGTAATAATATTATGTATTAGTTGATGTTTGTGATATGTGCATTGTGGAATAACTAAATTTATCTATTATTATAAAACATGTTACCATTTTTGTAGTATCTATGATACAAAATTGTGGTTTTTGTTAAGAACAGAGCGTTCAAAGCACTTTTCAGTGTTTGGCTTATCATTGTTTCATATTGATCTCCATGAACAAATTAGCCAAGACAGTGCCATCCTTCCTGTCTCATTGCAAACGATTTCTTCTTTTTTAATATAATTTTTACTTATTACAGTTTATTCACTTTGTATCCCAGCTGTAGCCCCCTCCCTCAGCCCCTCCCAATTCCTCCCTTCAACCCTTCCTCCCTCCCTTCTTTCCTCCCACGCCCCTTCCCTGAGTCCTTTGAAAGGGGAGGTCCTCCTCCCCTTCTGTCTGACCCCAGCCTCTCAGCTCTCATCAGGGCTGGCTGCATTGTCCTCCTCTGTGGCCTGGTCAGGCTGCTCCCCCTCACAAGGAGGTGATCAAAGAGCCAGCCACTAAGTTCATGCAAACGACATTTTTACATAAGCTCATTTGATACCTGTTTAGGCAAGTTCAATTGCCAATAGATTGTTTTATATTTTATTAGTTCAGCAGAAAAACAGGCTAAAATGAGTCACTTCATACTCAAAATTACTCACTGTCTATTTTTTTTAAATCTTGGAAGAGTTAGTGCCCTGGTAAAAATCTATTATGATTTTGAATTTTAATGGTGAGATAAATGAATACATCACTTTACTTTGCTGATGATCTCTGCTTTATATTTATTGAAGCATAAAGAAAAACTCAGCTTGATTTTTCCCAAGTGATCTAATCTTCAGTGGTTGTTCATCTGATATGTGGTAATGGCAGAGATGGGGCAAGTAGTGGTCAGCTCGGTCACCTGTGCTCTTATTTCCACTAAGAACTCAGATCAGCAGCTACACAGATGATTACACTTAGCTCAGGAATAGGCTTACGTGTTAACACATGACTATAACCATGTCTGATATTTTGCTTACCTGTATGATTTTTTTTTTGCTGCAAAGATAATTAAAACTTAGAAATGCTTTTGTTTGAATCCAAATTTCACTTTATTGTCTAAAATACATTTGGCCCCAGAGTCCTGCAATGTGAGTTTCTGGCCATGTCTGTCCTGTTTCTCTCCCTGCCACGAAGGAAACACCACTGCCCAGTTTCTACACGTACCCGACTAATCCTTTGCTTAGAAAAAGATGTCAGAAAACCAAGTTTTCTCCAAGTGTTAATAGTTACAGTTTCATTGAATTTGTTCTGGATGAAAAGGAAAAGAAGCCTCAAAGGCTCAGAGTCTATATTTAGTGACATTGGGTTGCAGTGATTTGGCCACCTGCTTTTTTGTTTTTCTGGTCTTCAAAACTCTTAATTAATACATCTTTTGGTAATTCAGAATTTTTCATTAAAAATTTTGCCTCTTACACATCCTTTCTTTCTCTGAGCTTCGTATTATGAAGCAAACCAAATAAGAAATAACTCCAAGATCATATGGAGCCGTATCTACAAAGCTGTAGGCCTGCTGAGCCACTGTGTCATTTTCAAAGCATAGATTCCTTAGTATCCTGTTTGTTTGCACGAAGTCTTTTAAACAATTTTACCTGGTTTAGAGACTTCAGTTTTTATACTGACTACTTATACAGATCTCTCAGATGTCTTACGTTTGAGATATTAGAAGTGTCTTGACAGGTTAGAACTGAGGAAGTATGAACTTGAACATGTAATTAGGGCTCAGATGAGACTCAGTCATGAAGGATAGGTCATTTCCTTTCATTTTTTTTTCTGCTCATAATATGGGAGTTACTTTTTGAGTTGGTAAGACATTGCATAAGTAGTATTGCTATTAATCTAGAGATTTAGTTATAGACTCTTTAGAATAGTATTCATATATGACTATTTTAATGTTGTTATATAGAATAGGGAGAGATGATGTTTTAAGGCATTAAAGCCACTAAATCTAATTCCTTTGAACTGTAAGTCCTATCCACACTTATATTGGGTGCCATTTTTCACTGGCTTATGAAAGTTTCTGCTTTACCCTCCTTATACTGGATGGGACATTTGACTAGTCTCTATCTTTCTTTATGATGAGCTTTATTATTTTCCTCACTGTGTATGTCTATGGGTTTAGAATCTTTCGGAGCAAATATGAATGCTACATTTATATATGTATTTATACTTTCTTCATGTACTTAACATAACACTTAAAGTTTATGCTAATATAATGTTATAAAATATAGGCATTTTTGATACTATATTTTGTGATACTATATTATTATAAAACATGTTACCATTTTTGTAGTATCTATGATACAAAATTGTGGTTTTTGTTAAGAACAGAGCGTTCAAAGCACTTTCCAGCCTTTTCAGTGTTTGGATTATCATTGGAGCTTTCTGTTGCTTAGTTAATTATTGAGTAAAACTATAAATCTTTTTCTTCTAGAAGGGAGATATCTATATAGTCTGAAAATTCCCTTAATTAGGAATCACTTTTTGTAAAAAATTTATAGGATATTTTTGTTAATGTTAAATTAAGAAGTTTTCTCTAAAATACATGACAATTCAGCAGTCATGGAACCAAGAGTATACAACCTGGTTCACTGGTAGGTTTAGTCTGAATATAAGTCATATCTGTACCTATGTATTCACCTATATATTTACATTTTATTGTGAATTTCTACATATTTGAAATAAATAATTGAACCTACTTATGTATAAAATTTCATCATCTATATGTCAGGTTTACAAACTGCATAGGCTCATATCATGGGACTCTTGGGAGATTTGTTTATCAACTATGGATCTTTTGCGTCTGTGATACTTAGAAAATGACACTGAGAATAGGTTGTGGCAGGAGTGCCCAGGTGTCCGGGTTTACCAGGTATCCTGAATCTCACACTCATGTTATTGCTATAATGCTAATGGCGTCTCCTTTCATGGCATCGATGATATGTTGTCCAGACTTCACACGACACAATTGCTTTCAACAAATAGTTTTTGAAGGTCCACTCACCTATGTGCTGGATCTGTTGTAGGTGTTGAGAAGTTAAAAGTGAGAAAGTTATGAGAAAAACAAGGACCCAAGATGGTTTTATATATTACTGTTGACAAAAATGAGATTAGGTAAATTGTCTTTGCCATGGAACATAAAAAATAAACATCAACTCTGCATGACAACTGAGTCCTTTTAGAATCCCAGCACATTACTGAGATAGAAAAAACTTGCCAACATTTTCAGCAGAACCTCACAGATATTCTGTGCATGTGTCAGTGTGATGGAAAATTGCATTGTCTTCATAAAGTCAAAGAGCACTTGAGATTGTTTAAACTGGGAGCAAGCTGCCAATACTCAATGAATTAAAATTCTTCTTTATTAGTAGAGTTGGATTCTCAAATGGGTTAATAGCATATGAAAGCTTATTCAATGTGTTAGTTTTCTTCGTGTGTTCTGTATACTTCCATTAGCCGAGGAGATTTTGTTCAGCTGACTGGCTTTCTATAGTTGTTTAATAAAGTAGTAAATATGTTGATTTTAAAATGTTTGGAAATGCTGATATGGATAAATGTCAAATTTAGTTAGCTTTAGATCACAATAAAGGTTATTCTTCCATTTTTTAAATTAAAAAAATAATTAATTTACTCATATAAACTGTATTTTCTTTTAAAACATCCTAAAAAAGTTTTTGGTGATTTTATCTCTTCATTCAACTTTAACCTCATTGATAGCTCCCTACACTGACTTGAGCAATTAAGAATCAGAACCTGTACTCTAGCTGCAGGTTATTGGTACATAAGCCAATTTTATCAAAAGAGGTGATTTTAGAAATCATTTATCCAATAATATAACTCCTTTAAAAATATTTCTTTTAAATGTTTAGACTATGTAATCCACACAGTCCCCCAGTTAATTCTTCCTTCTAACATAACTTACAGTTTTATATTTGTTATATTTTAGAATTTGACAAAACATTTCAGTTTGAAATTTTATTTCTAGATGTAACATTTTTCTGAGCAGTTTCAAATTAATTAGTGTACATTGAGTCCCCTCCATTTATGTTTATAGATCTTAATATAATTTTCCTAAGTATACTTTACTTATTCATACTGTCTTTACCAATAAAATATTTAAACATTTAATAACAGAATTACTTCTTGAGGAATTTATGCATAAAGTCATTGTACTTTTCTGTTTGAAAAACACATGTGATTTGCTGGAGAGAGATTTGGTGAATAGATCAACTGACTTAGAATCATGACTCAACAAAATACAGTCCATATGATCACAGACAAGTCTTAACCGTTCTCATTCTCACTTTCCCAAGTTTATTGAACTACAGACAAAAATATGATTAACCCCAGTAGGGACTGGGATCATCATAAGTACTCAAAAACGTTTATTAATCTAAACATGAAACTTCTTTAATATTTAGCATCCTTAAATTGCCTCTTTTCTTTCTCTGAATTCCTTTTGGCGATATATATATATAGTGGAGGAGATGGCCAGGTCCAGTAGGTTCATTTGGTTACAGTGCTCCCTAAACTGGAAGAAAGTCTCATATGACACATGGATTCCTGGGATTCAGAGCAATCCATCTGGATTGCTAACTTCTGTGGCTACCCACCTCCAACTTTTTGTGAATTCCTGATTTAGAGCTGGTTATTAAGGCATTTCAGCTTTACTGAGACCAGAAGTACCAGTCAGCATCACATCTGCACTATTCCCATCCCCCCACCCCCAAAGCTGGCGACATAGTCATTGCCACTGAGGAGCTGGCATTCGGGTGGGAAGTATACATGGTAGCTGATTACTTGTCCTCCCTTGATGACAACCTTCCCTACTAAATTGTGTGGCACTATGATATATTCTTAGAGAGTCAGTATTCTATGAGCCTCAACAGAGTAGGTTTTTTTTTTTTTCAAACTTGGGCTGGAAAATCAGGAATGTCTATCTGTGACTGTCCATGGCTACACTTGAGGTTTATGTATTCTCAAATGCCATCTTTAGAAAAGTTTACACTTAAAATTCAACTTCTTTAAATAATCCTACTACCTTCTACACTTTTGTCTCTTCAAAGTATGATGGCCATACCTGGAAGGTATGGTTACCTTGCCCCTTAAAGGGACCAGCTGGCCATGTGGTCCCTCTCTTGGTCTCAATTGCTCCTGGCCTCTTCTCTTTTGGCCTTCTCCCCTTTTTCTATGGGGGAACACCCTCTCTTTCTTTCCCCTCTCTCTCTTTCTCCCCATCATGTCCTGTACTCCCTTATCTCTCTCTTCATATCCACCTAATAAACCTCTTCATATAAGAAAAAAGATATGATCACCATCACTGCTTATTTGTATATCCCTCCCACCACATTAGTTGTGGAGTTCTATTCTCTGTGAGTTTCAAATAGTTCCTCTATCTTGTTTTTGTATATCACATGCAGAAATTGCCGTTATGTTAAAACATCAGAAAATCTCTTAGTTTTTATTAATAGGACAATTGTAAAACCAGAAAAGTTTTAAAGTTAAAAATGAGTCTATGAAATTCTTTCCAAGTTCTCTTTGGAATCTACAATCACATAAAATGATACATTTAGACTTCAAATTGAGTTTTCTTTCTCAATACTTCTGAGTGAGTTTCTTATTATGATAATATAAAGAAATTATTGAATAATTTTTGAATAAACACATTAACTTTTAATTTTTATAAGAAAAGGCTAAAGAATATTCTGGATATTTTCATTATATTGTAGTTCAGTGTGTTTGTCACCATCCTGTGATAGGAGACCCCTGGTCATTTCTAGATCCAGGTTTAATTGTCTTTCTCTCTGTATCTAGCATTCATTAATTCCTTTATTCTCAATATTTTGAACTATGAATAGAAACTACTAGAAAACCTTCAAAGGAGCATTCTCAACATAGTGTATGTTCATAAAACAATGGTGAGATAAATTTGGCAGTACTTGTTTTAACCAGAAGGCTGGATCAGCTAAAGCTGAGAATGAAAAGAACATATTTGTCCATGTGTATTGAACTATGAAATAACAATGGAAGAAAAAGGAAAGTCTTGCTACTATATGAGCCTTTACAGACTCATCATCTGAGTTTTTGATGGGTGGGATGTCCAAATAGCCTGTTACCTGGTTGGATGCTCAGCCATGTAATTCTGGAAACTATCAACCACATATGGTTACATAAGAACCCAGATTTTCTCATTAATGTTCATGCAATATGCAATAACTACACCATTGATATATGTACATATATTCATATATACATATACAAATGTTTATGAATCAGGTAGACAAAGCATAACCTAGTATAAGAATAAAGCCCTCTACCAAGAATTGTTCAGAAGAATAAATGGGCTAACATATATAAAGCTCTTATCACAGGACAGTCCCTGTAGAATCTAAATTGGATTTACTGAGTGATGCTGGGCTAGTTCGGGAGTCATCCTGACTTACATCAGGAAAATCACAAATACACCTGGGAAATGGCACAGTGTCCGTGTGTGTATACGTTCGGTATGTGGCACTTAGGACTTTGAAAAGACTTTGTGATGTTTCCCCATGTAACCTCCTGTTGGCCAGCCCTTGTCTCAGTCTACACATACACTGCATCCAAGGCAGTAACACATTTGACACATGCAAATATTTGAGAAGTTTTCAGACTTTCATGGGTGTTGTAAATATTGTATCTAGAATGTTAGAGAATGTCAGAGAATGCCATGCCTGAATCATCATTGTGTCTAGGCTTGGAACCAGGAGGCCATATGTTTTTTGTGAAGAGGAAGGTAGGCTTCAAAAATAAGCACATAGAGGGTCTTCCCTGCCAGGCAGGCTGCTCATTTCTTGAGGAGCTCTAGAATTGTCAGTGTTGAGATCTGTTTTCACGTCTATTCCCTGTCAAAGTTTAGTTTGCTTCTGAACTCTTTGGCTATTTGTTTTCCTAGTCCAGCTTTTAAACTTATTCTGCAAATACAACCTTAAAAAGAAGCTGTATATTATTTTTCCTTAAAAATAATCATTTACTGAGACCAAAGAGCTGGCTCAGTGGTTTCAGAATATATACTGCTCTTGCAGAGGATTCAAGTTTAGTTCTAGCACCCCTATTGGGTAGCTCACAACTACTTGTAATTCTAGCTCCAGAGCCTCCAGGGGCCATTTGTACTCATGCACACACAAACACATATATACGTAATTTTTAAAAATCTTTAAAAAGATTTAAATATAAATATTTAAATATTTATTAAATATCAAACATTAAATATAAATATTTAAATATTTTTATATTTAAAAATATTAAAACATCAGTTGTCTATGTCTAACATTTACCTGGCATTAAAAATGCCCTGTGGGTCCCTCACAACATTGCTTCTCATTTCTCCATATTCTCTGATTATATTTTCAGCTTGAGCTGAGGGTTGGTAGCCTTGACTCTGGACATACGTGGATTGGAAATGAAAAGACTTGGATTCAGATCCAGTCAACTGCTTTGTAAGTTGGTGAGGTTACCTAGGCTCTCAGTGATTTAGCTGTTCATCTGTGACATGAACATAACAATGCCATGTTTAGGGTGTGGATTTGGTAATATAACATGTAAGTGACGTTTCAATAATACTGCCTTAATAAGGTCTGCCTGTCTTACTCCTCCTTTCCCATCCCTAGATATGATGGTCCAAAGAAGCCAAGTCTGCAGAACTTGGTGATTGAAATAAAATGATTCACTGTTCTTCCCCATAAAGGAGCAGAGACTCCCATGTTTCTGAAAGGTGAAGTTATTTTTATGTGTGGGGTATGGAGACATAGCCATTACTGCCTGTAACACACACCTAGCAGTACTGTCATGGCAGCCTGTCTCTCACTGAAGAAGAGATGTGTCAGGATGCCTTCATTTCTGGACCCAAAAATGATTGGATAATAAAGCACAGTGGGCTGGTGCCCAGCTGTGAGGTTGGGAGCCCAGATGGCAGAGTTCCATGGATTGTTCTTGCTCTGTGAGGATCTGCAACATGAATAGACCTCAGTTG
>CM053758.1:22176335-22198366 GCA_028658305.1 Pachyuromys duprasi
AGATTGTTGCTTTTCTAGGCTTTCTTCCTTGAACTTGGGTCCAAACTTGGGTCCAAACTTGGGTCAGCTGCCGCCCCCCCTAAAATGCTTGATTTGCTTGCAATTTGTCAGTAGTCCTTTACATTCATATAGTGATTATTTGATATAGTACCTGGCACATTGTTCCCATCCAAAAAATATTTACTGAATTAAAAATGAAATAAATAAATAGATAAATAAATGAGTTCCTTAGTTTTCTTGTATCATTCCTGCATAACTTAATGAAACTATACTTGGAGCTTTTTGTGGTTTTAAAAATACTTTTTGATCTCCTTTGGTAACCTACATTTATATTTTTATTATTTAATATTTCTGGGTAAAGAAATTCTTTTTCAACCAAACCTAAAATTCTACTGGTGAAATGAAATCCATTTTTCTTCTTTAATGATTTCAAAGAGTCATTCTTCATTTGCTGTGTATTTCTATAATCAGGATATCTACTTTCTTGTACCTAACTTTTATCTTTTAATTTTGATTATAGATGCTCTTTCAGATCAGTCTTTTTTTTTCCCCAAGGACACAGTTTTTGTTTGTTTGTTTTTAATCCGGGTTGGTATTAAAATCCAAAGGTATTCCTACCTGGATTACTTTTCTGCCAACATCTGTCTTACATTGAAGAAATCTTATGCCAGCAAGGGCTAGCCAGCACCCTCTGAAGACACCTTTTTTCCCTGGGGACCACTCAGAAAATAGGGACATCTACAATTAAAGTAGTCTTAGCTTCTTGGGTTGTCCCCGTGCTTTCTTAGCAGGCATAGGGAGCAGGGAGGGCTTCACAGGGCTTAAAGTTTCCCTTCCACATTCACAAAAATCTGTACTCTTCATCCCCTTTGACAGCTGCTGGCATCTTCCTGAAAAGCTTTCAAAGCAGAGGTCTCTTCTTTATAATGAAACCAGTGAAGCTCCAGTACAGTGACTGGACTCCTTATCTTACGTTGCGGTAAAATGCTCTAATTTAGATTCACAGAAGGATTCTGTCCCCTTTACTTAAGAGTCTGTGCAATTTGCCCATAAAAGACTGTGCAGTGCCATTAGCGCATACCGTAAGTGCTCAGCATCTTTGCGTTCATTAAACGGCACGTCCTTATGCATAACCTTTACAGCCTCTGAGCCTGTTTTTCACTTTGAAGAGTGACAAATGGCAAAGGGGTGCGGGAGCCCCTAAGCAACATTGTTGCCTTTGAGGACAAACGTGGAATCCTTATCTTGATCCTTAGGCACAAACCAAACCAAAACAACAGCCCTCAATACTTTTTTATTGTAAGGCAGTTTTTATTCTCTTGGAAGAACATGTTACATGGCCAAGAGATTGACCTCTTACCTCTGAACTTCAGACATACCTTTGACAATAGAAAGCCTGTGAGGACAATGACTAGGCAATTCCTGCGTTAGTGTTTAGGAAGCACCTACCATACCCTTGCTGTTGATAGTGTCACTTGTGGAGAGGGTAGTTATAGAATATTAAAATATTTAAAGTTTCTGACCTTTGATCAGAACTATAGAACTTTGGCTTCTCTTGTTAAAAGTTTCTTAGCATATATTAGCTACGTATAATAGTATGTTTGTTACAACATTTTCAGTATAATAGTTTGTTTTGATGATACTCATCTCTCATTACACTCTGCTTTTCTCCTCCCACTCTTGTTGATCTCCTTCCTCTTCTCAACAACCTAGACCCCCACGACCCCCACGTGCCTTCCTGTCTTTGTTTTGATTCTTTAGTCTGTGGGAACTTGATGAATTTAATGAGCCTTACTTCTAAGGGCACTGGGAAGGGCTCACTTACAGGAACTGGGTCTCCTTGCCTGTAGCTAATCTCTGAAGTAAGTATCTCTCTCTCCTACAGCCACCATTCAGTACCTCAGGTTTCTTGGTTTGCTCAAAAGATGGGTGTGTCATGAAAAGTAGTAGATGGGTAGGTTGTTGTGCTTTGGTTTTTGTTTAGAGGGGGGTAGGAGATTCTGGGTGACAAGACAGTTCTGGGCGTGGTGATCCCTAAGCACATCACAGCACACATGCAATCACGGTGGCTAATAGTCACCATCCCCGTCCCTTCTCTAAGCTTCTTCTAAACTCTGCTCTTCTTTCTCTGATTCCTGCAGACAGTCCTCAAGCTGGTGAGATTTCTTCTCATTTCCATTGTAGGTACACCTGAGAGCCTAGCAGAGAAAGAACGGCAACTCTCCACCATGATTACCCAGCTGATCAGCTTGCGGGAGCAGCTCCTGGCAGCACATGATGAGCAGAAAAAGCTGGCAGCCTCACAGATCGAGAAACAGCGGCAGCAAATGGACCTTGCTCGCCAACAACAAGAACAGGTGAGCATTGCAAAAGGAGCCAGGGAACTGGAGATGTGGGGGCGTGGGTGCCAAGCTCTGCAAGCAATCACACTGATTGGTCTATTTGTTGTAGGCTTTCTTCAGAAAATAAGATCATGAAAATTCGAAAAAGAAGAAAGAAAAAGACAGAAAGAAAGAAAGAGAAGGGAGGAAAGAGGGAGACTTCTAGTAACTCAGTCTTTAAGAGGGCAAAGAACTGCGCCCTCGCCAGCAGGGCTAGACCTGATGGCAGCGTGACTTTCGTGTCAATTACTTGGGTATAGTCCTGTACAGAGGCGCCCAGTCCATCCTAGTGGTAACCGTGGCTTATCGCCAGGCCTTACTTTACCCTCTAGAAAAGAAGGATTCTTCTAGAAAAACTTGGGGACTTTTCAGCTTAGTGATTTTTCTTTCCTCTAACTTAAAAGTGCGCACCCTGCTTCCCCCAATAGCCATGCCTGGCTTATGCTTACTTTCCAAGGTAATTATTAATATTCCATTCCTCATCCATGTGAAAGTTGTGTTGGTTTGGGTGGTTTTATTCTCTCTCTGTAGTACACTGACAGCAAATTAGCACACGGCTCTTCAAAGAGCTGGTCTTGATCGAATCAGAATGAGAATTAAAAAAAAAACAAACAGAGTTTAAATGTATGCCTTTTCAAAAATGAACCACTTTTTACAAATGATTTTCTTGTCTCCTAGAGTGCATTAATATAACAATGATTCTATAGCATAGTTTCTCATGACCTAGATCAGACCCAAATTAATGTGCAGTTTTTAGAAATTTGACATTATTACTGGAATTATCTTTTCAGTTAAATGTATTTTACAGGGATATATAGAGCAGTATATGCTCTGTTGATTTTAATGAGTTGTGACGTCTGGTATTTTATATGCTTGAGTATTTGCCCACATGTAGGAATATGGACTCAGCCCCTAATGGAAAATAACATAAAGGAACACTGTAAAAAATCAGAAGTTAGAATGTCATTTAGCCATCCAGAGATGACACAGTAATTAACTATTGACACTTGTGAATAAGCTAGCACAAATTAATCTTGACACATTTGCAGACGAGTGATATCTTACAGTGAACACTTTGTAATTATATTTCAAAATGAAAATTAAATGACACTTAAAACTAGGTTGTCATGCTCAATGAAGCGAGCATGTAGCTCAACCGATTGGCAAATAAAATTCAGAGTCTGAGCCACATGGTGCTTCTGCACCATACTTCACTGTGTCAAACCCATGTGTGTAGAGTGGATGATGGTAATTGCGCTGTGGTGTTTCGATGCATTTCTAGGCAGCACTTTATCATTTACGAGGGACCATTAATATTAGATGCCTAGTGGTGTTTCACCAGTTTGCTTAGAGAAAATAAATATTCAGAGGTCCCAGCATCCATACCTAGAGCTGCAAAGTGAGTGGTCTGTTTCTGATTTGAGTGGCAACAAGCCAGAGCAGGCCATCCTAACCTGATTAAATCCTGATTCTGTGTGGACTGTAGACTCTGAGAAAGAATAATCCCAGTTTTCAAACTGGAGCCTCATACTTTGAGTATGAACCAGTTGTCACCAGAAAACATGGAGGAGCGTCAGGAAGTCTCCCATTGTGTTGTCATTGATTGTATGCTGGATGACATGATTGGGCATTTCCCATGTTCTATGTGAGGGAGGATGACAGGAAGACTTAAAATGAATACAGGTAGAGATTAGAGTCATCTGAACTCATTTTCATTCTCAACACAGATCATTCTAGAATCCTGGCTTATGGAAATAGATAGAAGGAGGGTCTCTTGACCAAAAAGCACTATGAAATTAGGTCCTTCTGGGAGCTCTTCAACTCCCCACGCCCTCCTGTTTTGCAGTGCACACTCTGAAAGAGACCTCTTTAGAGCCTAAGGCTGTGAGGTGGGCAGTGAGCAGGCAAGGAGAGCAGCTGAACACTGACTCCCATTTAGTTAGGCACCAAACTCACTATCTTAAAGTTTTGCCCTCCTAAGGCCAGACTTGGTCTTCAGTAGGGATTGTATTTTACAGTTAGTGTTTCTTTTTATAGACTAGATAACTTCCTGAAAGTTGAGTTTGAATTCTGTGCAAAGAAAGGGAATATAACACTTGTATGCACATCCTGTACTAAAAACAATTTCATTACCCTAAAGGGTAAATTTAAATTACAGCATAGTCTGCCTTAAAAATGCTTTGTAGAGCACAGAGCATCATCCAAAAAACTAAAAGATTTTTTTCACTGTTTACCATGTTTTTATGTCCTTTTGATAATGTTTATAAGTCTGCCATGGCTAAACGACAGAAATAGAACTGTGGCACATTAGGAAGCCTTTTACTTTCAGATTTTACTTTTTAAAATTTTTTATAGCCAGACTATCCTCTTTAGACAAATATGGCCAGGGTTTTCCTGTTGTATTCTATGAAGGTCTAGAGTCCAAAGTCTGTGGTTTCCAGCCAGTCACTGCAGAATGAGGAGCTCACTCCCAGCTAGAGCACAAGGCTGTCATTTGCACCTCTGGATAAAGCAGAGACAACCCACTGGTTCAGATTCAGGTCCTCTCTGGTCCCACTGCCTCCTTCCAAAGGGAATGTTTCACACTGAAGTGCAGTAAAGCACTCAGGCAGTAGCAGGAGGGAGGCAGGGCTAATGGCAAAGGTACAAGCGTTTCATTTTAACCTAATGGAACTTTATTTCTGATAGATCGCAAGACAACAGCAGCAACTTCTACAGCAGCAGCACAAGATTAATCTCCTGCAGCAACAGATCCAGGTCAGTGTGTTTTATTACCCTCATCTGACTATCTGTAGATGCGCTCTTCCTTCAAAATTGAATTTAAGGTGTTGTAAATGCC
Source organism: Pachyuromys duprasi (assembly GCA_028658305.1). Classification (NCBI taxonomy): domain Eukaryota; kingdom Metazoa; phylum Chordata; class Mammalia; order Rodentia; family Muridae; genus Pachyuromys; species Pachyuromys duprasi. The sequence continues at coordinate 22,181,556 of CM053758.1, forward strand.
TGTCTTGTCAACAGTGCCAACATGGCTGTTATTCAAGGACGATGCTGTACACAGTTGTTATCCCAGGGGACAGCCAGGTGGTGGTCATGGCAACCTTCTATGGTGTGATGTATAAGCAGAGCAGACCTACCCGCCTTCCTCAGCCCTGCCTTCTTCCATTTGTCCTAATGCCACCAAGCTGCAACCCTTGGTTTCCAAGGCAGCATACAGATGTTGTTTTTATTGCTAAAAGCCACTTTCTGCTTTGTGTTTTATTATGTAAGAGGGCCACAGAAAGAAGATTACTTTTATTTACTTGTTAGGACCATTTGGGTCAATTCTGAGAAGAATCTGGGAAAAAGCCTGTTAATAATTTTTTTCTCAGCAAGTACTAACCACACTATGTTGGATACAAAGAAGAGCAGAACTGTGGCCTGTCTTCAAGGAGCTTACATTCTAGACAACAAGAAAAATGGTTGCGAATAATTATAACCTACTTTACAGAAGTCATTGTTTTTTTTTTTTCTAGCAGCAGTATAAAAATTGCAGTTCATTACAGGGTCTGTGAAGGGAAGGTGACAGCTGGATTTATGTTGTTCCTTTAGACACTTGATAATTAACTCAATTAACAGCTGTTTCAAATAGGTAGAGAGAATGGCTTCTATTTCTGAATAAAAACCTAAATTTATGAATTCTAGAAAACACCGGTTGTAGATTAACCTTCAGAACACTGGTCCTAGAGGTAAGCTTAGCCAATCACAGATTTCTTTCTCTTGTTCATTGCGGATATTTTCTAACCTGTTGAAATCTGGACCACCTTAGCCAAGCCAGTATCTTCTGAGGTTTATCAGTGCTTTTGCTGAGGTTGATGCCCTGCCTTCTTGCACCTCCCAAAACACCAATAGCATAAAATCATAACTTCCTCTAATGCTCTACAGTATTGAACAATACCAGTGATTTTAACTTAGATCTTTGCTTCATCTTGTTAATCATTCTTACTGTGCTGGCCACTGAGACTACATTGACAATTCCAACAGTGTCTGAAGAGGTTCCTCTCCTCAATTTAGCTTTTTGTTTCAGCAGCTTCTCTGGGAGGATTTAGCTGGAATATGTTGTCTAGGTTTTTTTGTTTGTTTGTTTTTGTTTTCTGATTCTGTGTTTTGTATTCAATCGTACATTTCAAAATCAAGATGAATGTTTTTTGCATTTTTGATGGTCAGATTTCACAATTAAATCTGGGAATAATTTCTCATCCTGATGTCTCTTTCATGACTCATGCTGAGGTTCTTAATTATATAGCTGCCCAGGTGTCCCGTTGTCTGCCCTTATTAAAATTTACAGTATATTTCCTACTCCTGGGGTTAAGATTTTTAGTCTGTGGTTTCTTGCATGTTTCTTTAGTTACTTCTCCAAGAACTCGAGGGTGTGGAATAACATGATCAGTTAGTTTTCCCTTTGGACACTCCTATGAGAGTATATATTTCTAATATATTCTGTTCTTCATCCAATGTTATTTATATCAACTGACTGTTTTGATTGACATCTTCCTATGCTACTGAAAACCTTAGATGCACAGCAGTTCATAGTATTTTTATGAAACGTTGTAGCTATTGATTACATATGATTTTATTATTATAACATGAAATTGATGTGTTTTCATTAACTGTAGAGTACAATCTTAAAATATTAATCTGAATATTTGGTTTAAGAAAATAGGAATGGACCTGGGGAGATAGCTTAGTTGGTAAAATGCTTGCCATGCAGCATGAAGATTTGAGTTCCTTTCACAGAACCTTACTTATAATCCCAGAACCCAAGAAACAGAGACAGATGCATGCCTGGGGCTTTCCAGCTAACCAGATGAGCCTCAGTGGTAAGCTCCAGGCCAATGAAAGACCCCATCTTAGTATAACAAGATGGACAGCACATGAGAAATAGCATGCAAGATTGACTTCTGCCCTCCACAGGCAGGTATATACATTTTATGCAGCTTTCCCCACATGGACCCCACCCCCATGTGTACCCACTTGCACATGCAGAGAGAGAGACAGAGACAAACGGAGACACAGGGAGAGAAATATAAACTTTAAAAAAAATTTCTAATAGAATTGTAATTGCCTAATTATTGGTCAGATTTTTTAAAAAAAATTTAAAGAATCTAGCTAATCAGCACTTGAACTCAGAAATTCAAGTTATGAAACAGCAGAGGTACGCGATGTCAGTTTTAGGCTCACTTTAGGGATTTAAGTTTCTTCCTGACAAGATTTCATGCTTTTCAAAATAAGAAAACAGTTAGGCCTATGTTTACTGTTCCTTCTGTCCTGGGATCCTGCTACAAGACCTATCTTGTCAGCGCTTATCTTATCAGTAGGAGACCATTCTAAGAATTTTTCAAATGCTGAAAACACTCCTTACATGAAACTTATTTATCTCTGACACTTAAAAAGCAAGTTTTGATGTTCAGCCTTCCTTCCAATCATGTACTTTGGAAGATTACATGAGTTAACTGTATTTTTGTAGGTAGTTTCTCCCCACCCATAAACATAGTCTACTTTATAATTAAGACTATAGTTGGATTAATTTCAGTGTACTTTTAGAGAAAAAAATGTGAGACTAAAGGCAGGTTCAGCAATTTTTGTAATCACAGAAAAGAGAACATTTCTTCCATCTGAAACAGAACAGAAAAACAGGGTAATTAAAAAAGTAAATCTAGTTCTTAAGTTTTTATTTTCTGAGACAATGTCTCAATGTGTAATCCAGGCTGGCCTTAAACTCAGAAAGAGCTATCTGTTCTGCCTCCCAACCTCTGGGATTAAAGGGCAGTTTAACTGCTTTTCTTAAAGCTCCCAGTGACTACAAAGGCAATTTGAAAAAGTTTAGCACTTCTAACCTTCTCACATCTTGAGTCCTAGAATCTGATAGCACACATGTTCAGCAAGAACTGCCTTGGGTGTCAGCTATATTCAAGACATTACTCTAGTTCAGGATGCTGATTTATTTTCAGTTGGCAAGCTTTAGAAGAAAGAGAAAGTGTCTAGACTAATTTTTAATTTTTTTCATTATATGTCCCAATTGAAGCCCCTCCATCAACTCCTCCCAGTCCCACTCATCCTCTCCCTTCCCCCATTCCCTTCCTCTAGTCTACTGAAAGGGGGCGTTCTCCTCCTTTGTCATCTGCCCATAGTTCATCAAGTCTCATCAGGACTCTAAACTCTCATAACAACTGTATATAAACACACCTGGCTCGATTATAAGAACAACAAATGAAAACGTCAGTGATTTACCCAAAATGAAAACTATAATCTTTCATTAGAATTAGGAAAAGACATGATTGAGATAGTATTTGTAAAGGTTCCAGGAAAATTTTATTTGCAGTCATTCAGAACCTATATGTGCAGTACAGATAAGTTTTCCTTTATAATTTTTCTTCCTTGAGCATATTTTTAGACATAATTTTGCCTTGGTGGATCCTAACTACACTTTTCAAGAGATTCTCCTAAGGCTGTGTAAGTAAAGTTGGCAAAAGATGATAAAAGATTTTGTGAAATTTTTTATGGTTTTGATGAGCTAATGCTTACCATTTAAAAAGCTAGGCTAATAATTTAAATGATTATTAACATAGTTTAATATTAATAATAGATGCTGTTTGCCTGGTGAACTCAAATCCCTGTTTGTGTTTTGGGAGAAAATGGTGATTCCTCAAAGTTGTTACATATTAAGTGGATCTCTTCTTTGGAACCCAGGAAAAGTCAGACATGATTTATATTCCCAGGATAGCAAGACCATGGAATGTAAAAATAATCAGTCATGGAATGTGGGTCTTCCTAGTCAGCAAAGTTGCTTCTTAATACTGTAATTCCAAGGAAAGATAACGGCCTCAGTCATTTCAAATAACTTTCCCTACCAGCTACACTGTAGCATCTAAGCCAGTGTTCTGAAGCATTTCATTCATGAGTTAAGTAAACTGACATACAAAACCCACTTTTTAAAATGTATTTGATAAAAAATGTATTTGATAGTTATAGTATTTTAATAAACTAGTCAAGGTAAGGCTATATTAGATAAAAATATTTTATAAATCTAGATACCTTATTCTTTTATATATTTCTTCATCTATTCTCATTTGAACATATTGTAGGTTTCAATCAGAGAAGCCTTTCTTCATGGATACAATATCCCATACTGGCACCTATAACTTGTCATTGGGAATACATTTAATGATGGCACCTTATGGCTGCAACTTAGTCTTTGTAAAAGAATTCAGCTCATTAGAATACCTTTGTGAAAAAAAACTTACTTTTCTAGAGAGTTATCTAATTATCAGAGTCTTTTCAGACCAGGGAATAGAGTTATCCAAGGAGCCTGTCTTCAAGACTGGCTATAGAACAGACTCCTGTGGATGAACTGGCTTATGGAGATTTCCTCACGCACGTGGCTTTCTGAACAAAGGCTGATGTTGTCAGTTCATGCATATTCATCTTCTTGAGTAAAACTAAGAAACTTGGAATCATTATCAATTTTATGATTAATACCCAATATTCTTTGCCCCTCTCTATCACTTCAGATACATGTTAGGTTTGGAACTCAGTCTGTAGAAAGCCAAAAACAAATGCCATGCTATTTCTTTGCAGAGCCCCCTGTCTTGTGGAAAGCCCCCTCTTTTAACTGTTGTAGAACATGCTGTTTATTAACTTTTTTCCAAATTTGTTCTTCAGTTTTGTTTTGTGAAAGATTTACTCTTAAGAATATATGAATATTTTATATGTAGTGCTTTCTAGTTTGATTATGATATATTCTTATATGCTATTGGCATATTTCAAGTTTGTCCACATTGCTTGTATGGTAGAGCACCAATAAATTTATTTTCTCCTTTCCTCTATGTGATACAGAGATACACAAATACTCCAAGGAAGAAACTGATCATTTTAAGCAATCAGACAAGATGGCTTGAGATGTTCTCTGTCTTTCAGCTAAGCTTTGCCTGTAGCTTCCTTCAGTATGATTAACTACAGACATTTCAGGTATCTGCTGAGCAGAATAAAGGACTACCCTTTTATGTGAAGTAGTTGTCTAAAGATCAGAAATAATTACTTTGTACATTAGCCTTCATGGCCTGCTTGACCTGGTTAATTAATTTTTTGCTAGCATAAAATAATAGATATATATTTGAAGATATGCTTCATCGTTAAGTATCTAATTGACCTCTAATTTTAAGAGCTGGACCTTCCATTTATTGTCTTTTCAAGATGGCTTAGGTAGAGCACAGTCAAGACCTAGCTTCCTCGCTCAGACAGGCTTAGGTTGCATCGTTTCTCTAACTGCATTTAGGGTTGAGAAACAAAAGGCAATTACACTGCTTCTGTTTTGGCTCCAGCAAACAGTCTGGTTCTGTGTGTTATCGATCAGGTAATGGATCTCCTTCCAAAAGCCTCAGAAAGAAGCAAATAAATCCATCGAAAGCAATTTGATACTTCTATTGGCATTGTACATGTGTCTGGTAGTCTCTAGCCATGCAATGAAATAAACAAAGCTTAGAAGTCTAGGATTAGCCCCCAGCTTCAGCAAGCTCTTAAAATATCTTGTAATTCTATCTTCAATCATGAATTAGCCAAGAAAAACAGACCCTCTCTCCTCTCTGTTTCTCTGCTATATGTTTTTTTCCAGTTGCCCACAGGCAAGCTGTGGTGATCATCTTTGGAAGTTTAAAACCAAGATAAAAATGCAAATCTAATTATTTCTTTTCTGTAATATAATTAACTTTTTAAGTAATGATAGATACTGTATAGCCTGCTTCAAACATTTTAATAATGAAGTTTCTAGGTTATAAAGAATAGGTAAAGCTGCTGTAATTTATGAATTGCAAGGCCCATAAAAGCTAAAATGACAAACTCTCACTGTGGTTTAGAGCTGCACATTAATCACTCTAGATTGCTTAGTTTGGAAGAACATGGACAAGATCTCATAAGATGCTCTGCAGATCTAGTCCTCTGGCTCCCTGCTTTCCAAACATGTGCAAAGATGCTAGGGAAGGGGAAACGGGAAGCTGTTAAGTCCATGGTTTTCTTGTGTGTGATCCGCCCTCTTCCACCCTGGCACTCTACACTTCCCTAGCTATCAGACCAGTTCACACCTCAGACCCTACCCCAGCTTCCTAAATCAGAGATTCTGAAAATTCATGGAAGCCAGAGGCTCTGCTTCTTGCTTGCAATTAACTTGCTAGGAAGTCTCCTCTCTTCCTTGTCTGGGCATGAAGCTGCCCAGTGAGCAAGTGATCCTGCTGGTGTCAGCAGGTGATATCACATAACACTAACTCAGTCTTAGAAAGAGAAAGTAACTCTGTTTTGTTGGTTTCTTGGTCCTCTTTACATTGAGGATTCAGTTTTATATAAATATTTAGTCAATCTCATTTCTCCCTCATCCTGCCTCTCTTTCAAGTGTGTATGTGTAAGAGAGAGGGGTATCTAATATGACAATAATATAAGTTTTTTTTTAATTTTCATCATTGCCTTATTTTGGAGACAAGGTCTCAATAATTGCCCACAGTGCCTTGTACTTGCAGTGATTTTTCTGCCTCTGATTGCTACCATTAAGAACGTGAGCCACCACACATAGCCTCAGCTTATTTGCTTATTTACTTTCTTATAGGATAAATACTTGCTTTTCTTTTTAAAAAATACTTCTTTGGTCTGAGTACTCAGTCCTTGATATTTAATACTTTAACCAGTTATAAGAGACTGCCCACTGTAAAAAGAAGCTTCTCTGGCCAAGGTTGAGAGCTACAATATATATAAATATTTAGAAGGCAGTTTGACAACATGACCATTTAACAAAAGAACACTATGTACCCTCACTAGGTCCAGTGACTTTCCTAGTCAAGGACTTTTGACCAGGTTTATAATAACAGCCTCAAAATCAATTGAAAGAATTTTATTACCCCATAACAGTAATGCCACTATTTCACTAGTCAATACACCTTGCCCAGCAGGTCAGTACTGTAGCATGCAGGGTCTAGTGCTGGGTCAGATCCTTGTTGTTTTTTCTAAGAACCTACATAGCACCCTCTGGCACCATGGAAGCTAGCCAGCAGGGACACGGTCTTCTGCTCATTTCAATACAGATTTCTGGACATTCTGCAACTATGATGTGTGGTGTCTTCAGCATTAGGGTCTTGCTATGTAGTTATGGTGGGCAACTAAGAACCAAAGCTGTGTTGTTGTGGGTGCCTTAGGGCCTTCCTTGACTAATAACTTCTAGGAAGCTATCTCATGTCTGGTACCATGTTTTTATTTAATAACCTATGTCTTCTGGGAGCAGCCCTGTCTACCCCTGCAGTACCTCTTTTCAAACCCACTATTTTGCAAACTTCTGGTTATTTTCTACTGATAAGTCACATTAGTTTTGTTTTTTGAGGCAGTGACGGAGTGTTTTTTTTTAAATGAAACGATGTATTTGTAACAGAAAAACAATGTTAGAAAATAGTAGTTATGCACCTGCATTTGGATCAATCTGAAGGATATTGTTGATGGAATTTGGGGAAATTCTTGAAGAAGTACTAGAGGAGGAGGTGGTACATGTCTGCCATCACTGAATAGCCTAAGTTGCTGCAAGGTCCTTGTTCACTGGTGAGGGAAAGGGAAAGGGAGGTGACTACCACAATGTTGATCACAGAGCCAAACTTAAAAGCACTCCCTCTTTTATTTTATTTTATTTTTTGCCTTTTTAGGAATTGAAAATGTCCTTTCTTTTTAGGGAGCAGCAGTCTTCATAGATGTTACCTGCTTCCTTTTTAGTAGTTTTATTTAGTAAACACTATGTAAGTTTGTAGTCTATATTACTTTCTGTGGACTTTAAAATAGTTTGTGTCTATATGGAGGGTCAGTAAATTTTCTTCATGTTAAGAGCTTTTTAAAAAACAATCTCTATGTCAAAAGGGATTGTTGATTGACAATGTTACGTATTAGTGGTTCTCAACCTTGTTTGTACCTTGTCATTACATGGAAGACTTTTAAAAGTACTGACATCTGACACCCATGTGGAATATCTGAACGTAATTATTTAGATAGTTAGGGTACATTCCCATCATGGGCAAAGCTACAATGTTCCTTGTGTATAATTGTAGTGGGTTTTAAGAATTGAGAAATGTTGGCCTTCACATTTACACACTTAAATGTGAAATCTAGGTTGTTTAGATAGGTTCTCTCTGTCCATCTGTCTATCAATCTAACCATCCATCCACCTTCCCACCCACCCATTCACCTTTTCACTCTGTTCATCTATCCACTCACCCATCTACCATTCACCTATCCATCCATCCATCCTTTCAATAATTCAGAGAGTTAGGATACAGCCTAAAAACTGAATGACTAGTTAAAATATACTTTTGTCTTTGGTCACAGACACTAACTTCCTAAAAAACTTAAACAGACTGTATCTGAAGCAAATAACTGTGACTAGCATTTCTAATAGTTTGACTTTTAATTTTTGTAGGAGTATAGGAGGAACACAAGAAATATTAGATGTGTGTTTTTAGGAGCTGGTACATTTGAAAATAAAAGGTGGTCTTATAAAAAGAGACAAAGTGAATTTTCAGAGATTACCCAACTTTCAGTATTATTCTAAACAGATTTTTTTTAAAACCAGAAACATGAACTACCCCCTATCCTGACATACTCTTATTGGGCTGAATAGATGGCTTAGCAGGTAACAGTGATTGCTGACCAAGCATAAGGATCTGAGTTCAAATCTCAACTCCTACATTTGAAGATTAGTGTGGCCATACTCATGCCTGAAACCTTGATTTGTTAGTGGGAATTGCTGGTTAGCAGCCAAGTTCCAGGTTCAGTGAGAGACTCTATCTCAAGGGAACAAGCCATAGAGTGATAGAGCAGGAGACTGGGTCCTCTTCTAGCCTTCATATGCATATTCACAGGAACATGTACTTGCATACCACATATGCTTGTATACTGCAATATCACATTCACACGCTCATCCAAAATGTTTGTTTGTTTAATTAATTACTTAATTTTGAAGTATGGAGGTGTCTCATGTAGGATACCCTGGATGGAGCTCCAGCATAGCTGAGGAGGACAGTGTAGTTCTGTGGTTCTTTCATCTCCTGAGTTGTGGGGTTATAGTTGTAAGTCACCATGCCTTTTTTATTTGGTGCTGCATCAATCCAGAGCTTTGCTTATGCTACACAAGCACTTTTACAACTGTACTGCACCCCCAACTCACAACCTGTTTTCTTAAAGTGTTTTAAAATTGTCGAGTTGACTGCACTTTAACATCCATGAGGAATGTATGAATCTGGGGACATTTGAAGCTAGATTCCCTGTATATAAATCAAGCACTCTGGACTCAGGCATGTTACAGTAGAGCACAGGCAAGTGGCACAGGTGTTGGAGATGAATGAATCAAGATGGAGATTCTGTCAATAATTAGCTTTGTAGACTTTCCTAACACTTACTAGCTTCCAGACAAGCTACTTTAGATCCCTTAGCCTGCGTTTCCTAATCCCTAAAAATGGATGATTATGGTAGCTCACAGTAGTTTTGAGATTAGAGATAATTGTAAAAGGCCCCCAAGAAAGCCCCGTGCCTAGTGTCTGTTACCACACTATTATTAGTGCTTCTTGGTGATGGGGTTCAGGGATAATTTCAGAGCTTCTGGAGGAGAAGCAGGTGTGGGCATATTTTCAAGTGCACATATATGAGTCTATGTAGATACACAATGTATGTTCAGAACCCACAGGTTGATGATGTGAATATAAAATAATCATTGTATAATGCTGTAATCAATTATTATCTCCATAATAACTGCATGCAAAGAAAGAGGAACTATTTCTTCTGGCTACTAAAGGCTTACCAGGCATGTAGAAATGGTCAACTGAGAATTAGACAGTGGTGCCTGAAAATGTTGGAAGAGGCATCAGGGAATTTTATTCTGGAAAACCAGGGTCCAATTCTTTGCTCTCATGCTAAAACAGGCCTTGTTATTAGATCGATAGTGCTTGAGAAATTAGAAGGATAGTAAACAAACTTTCCAATTTATTTTATAGCTTTTAAAACACAGATGAAGTTGTGCAGTGTCGCTGCACAAACACAGAAGACCTTGTCTAACATAAAGTTGTTGATATAAATCTTACATGTGCCATCTCCCATAAGTCAAGTGCTTGCCGGGCTTCTGTGAGTTATGTCTACACTTAGAATTTAAGAAGTTAAACAGTATGCATACCAGGCTTGAGAGGGGAATAAAAATTGATATACTGTGTGGCACTTGATGGAGCACAAGGGAACACCCTCTTGAATGCTGAGGGATGTCCTGACATAACATTTTTAATTCACATATAGTAATTCCCACTCAAAGTGATTAAGGTCAGAGTCCAATGTTTTTACCTATTCAAAATAAAAAAAATGAATGATGCACAATGCGTAATGTCTCTTGCCAGATGCTGGGCTCATCCGCCACCCAGTCCATTAAGAAAATGTAAAATTATACCCTTCAAGGAGGAAAGTGTAGCAGTTCCCAGATCAGAAGGAGGGTAGAGTCCATCTTCAGTCAGGTGGCAGTCTTGACTCTTGTCACCGTGTGTTTCAGTGAAAGGATTTTCTCGCGGTAGCTGAGGTTACTGTGGTGGAAGGCTCTTTACTGGGCTGTCTTGACTGCTACTGGGACAGGCTGATGGGAGCACACAGGGGTGTGTGTGTGTGTGGGTGTGTGTGTGTCTGTGTATTACAGTCAGTAAAAGGAAAGGCTGACACAGAATGAGAAAGAAGTCCTTCCTCATATGTGTGTATGTATATACATATGTATATACATTCTTTATATATATGAATGTATATCTATTGATGTATCTTCTTTATATATGAATATATATAAATGAATGTACATTCATTTTGGGAAAAAAGTTTAAAAACTGGTGTCAGTTTTTTTTAAACAGTAGTCACTTTAGGAAACAGTGTCCTAAGTGAATAAAATATTTCTTTTATACTGTTACCAGTGTATTGGTGTTTCTGAAACTGCATTTGACAGCAGTTGTTTGTAAATATTGAAGGATCAATTAATATAGGGCACTATGAGATTAATATACTTGGGTGGAGCCTGAGGAGGCAGTTGGAAACTGGAAACTTCCAAGAGAAGAGGGACCCCAGATGACAGCGAAGGTATTTGTTCAAGGAAGGACTTCTTTCTCATTCTCTGTGTGTCAGCCCTTCCTTTTCCTGACTTGCACTTTACTGAAAACCATAAGCTTCAAACAGTTTATAAGCTGGAGTTTGGGGCTTGAAAGAATAAACATGAGTGTAGTGGCAGAGCACCAGTGCCCAGGAACAGAAAATGTCACATTATTTTGTGGTGATTAATAGTGGCTTGATAAAAGGGGGATAGGATATATACCACTCCATTGAATTCTTCGTGTGCTCTGTGTGTACCCAGGGGTCTGTGTCATGTGAAGACAAGGTACAGTGGAGGCACCATTTGCCGACCTGGGATTTGTCTATGGCAACAGTCTATGGCAACAGTAGTATGGATTACTGGGTTCTTGGAGGATTAGGTTGCTCAGATGAGCATCACAGTGATGGAAGCAGCATGTACTTTACCATTTGAAAAATTCCAGCTTCTTGCTGACTCTGCAATGCAAGAGCAGAAACCAGCATCCCCCGACCCCCCAGCTTAGCATCCACACCACAGCTGTATTTCTGCAGCATGTTCTGACTTAATTCTGACCGGATTGTTAGATTGACTAGGTTCTGAGAGGTCCTCACATGGAACCCATTTTAGGATGGAGGATATCATTGGAACTCCTAAACCCTGAAAGACCTCTTGCAGAACAGAGCTCAGATTGTGGTGATCTATAGAGTAGGCAATCTGAACTTTGTGAGTAGAACTTGGCCTTTATATTGATGACATTGTTCCTTCCCAACGAATTCGATCCCTGACTAGGGACCCTGATTTGTGATGTCCTCTGTACACCCAGTCCTATACAACCATTATGGCAAATGTGTATGAATAGTAGACCTAAATTAAGCTAACTTTTTTAAGTTTATGATTAAATTATTTTCTAAGTGCTTTTTATATAAAATACTTAAAAATTTAAATGTAAAGTGAAAGATCTTTACTATTAAATTCATTTTCTATTTATTTGTTGGGCTGTCATTGACTATTAAAATTGACACTGAAGTAGTTTTTAGTGGTTTGGGATAATGTTTGTAATATAATATACAAAAGGAAACCTAGGGTACAATAATGCAAAATCAGTAAGATCTTCTAAGGTTACATAAAAATAAGCCTCAGAAGAGACTAGAAGAGAATACAATACTTGTCTGGTGAGTGCCATTATTCCTCTTTCAGAAAAGACTGGTTGTCAATCTTCTTATCTTGTGTCTGCCTTTATCATATTTAATTCCTAAATCTTGGGATTGGATAACCATCTGTGATTGCTAATTGCTTCCACAGAACTTCCAGTTGAAAACAACTAAGTTTCCAAATGGCTTGCAAACATATGCAAGTCAGTGTTTTTCCAGGGTCTGAAGCTGCTTTTGCTGGTACCTACACCTGTTTCTGACTAATTCTCCTGACTTTGCCTGGGACATTGGATTAATTCCACACACTTAAATATTCTCCGTGGCTCAGGGAGCCTAACTTTCAAGCCTAGAGAAGGGGATTCATGAAGATGACTGAGCTGCTCTGTGCAGAACTTATTCCCATCTCAGTAGAGGGCCTGAATACCTAAATTGAAGACAAAATAGAACCAAAGACAAAAGATTTGCCCAGTGACAGAGGCAGACCGAGCACATCTCTGCTTGGTCTTTGCTCTGCTCCCACTCATGTCTTTCAGATAACTCTGCTTTCTTGTTTACCTCAAGAGGTTTAAACCATACACTTGAAATCCTGAGGAGCTTTGATCCTGGGGTAAAGGATAGACATGGGTCCTTAGAGAAAAAGGAGAGGGTGTGGGCATTCTTGCCAATAAAACTTGACGGCAAATGCCAAGTTGACTGTAGCACTGGCCATGCCTCTGCTGTAAACCATGGAAGAGCTCAGAATTGTGGGATCCCTTCATGGGACATTGCAATGGACTATAATGCTTGCTGCCTAGATTCTGGCTGTGGGGATTTTTAGAATTTTTTTCTTAGGAAGAAGACTATAAATGCCTGCTTTCAGGGGACAACAAACACATCTTACAGCTAATGACAAATTCTTGGCACTAGGGATCCATAATGGAAAGGGTGACTCAACTTAATTTTAGGGTTACAAGTAAAATATTACAATTTTTTGTGAAAAATTCATAGCTTTCCAAGGGTATTAATTGCAGGAAATTACAACACATCCCACTAAAGTGTTACGTCAATGGCATACAGAATGTAGAACAGCAGTTCGCAGTTTTTCTTGTTTTTACCCTCAGTTGTACTTTCATTTGGAAAGATATGTTAAGTGATTGGAATGTTGTCTAACCTAGGGTGGAGTGGTGGTTCTGTCGATCAGTGAAGGGCAGATTTTCAGACATGCTTTCTGTGTAGATAACTTAGATGTGAATTTTTATGGCCATTTCTTCATTTGTAGCTAGTTATGTTTCATCTTCTGGTATCAATGAATTTTTCCAACTACAATTTATTTATTGGGTTGTATGATGAAAATATGAGAGAATTTCATTTCTGATGTGTGGTTGTACTTAATATGGTTTACTGATTCCCTCCCATTTTGTTTGAAGTAAATAGGGTAATTACTCACTAAAATTCTAATATATTTCAGGGCTTTAGGGATGAATCTAAAACAGAACCATATAATGTTCTATTTAAGCAAATCCAAGTTTTTATTAGGCAGTTCACCTTAATGTCATTTTTTATAAATAAACTTTGTTTCATTTTTTCAAGGGTTATTTAATTCTTGTTGTGATACCACATTCTGATATCTGCCTCTGCCAAGGCCTGCAGGGTGTGATTGTTGCTTAAATGTAAAAACAATTTGTTATTTGAAAATTGATAAACCATCAAGAGAGAATACATAAACAAGAATGAGAAAGAGTCTAATGTACTTCCATTTCATTCTTTTCTTTCTACTGAGGCCCTTGTAGAATTTATCTGTTCTTGCATAAGGCATTTGTGCCCGTTGTACAACTGACTATTATCTAAGTAGATAGGAATGAAGCAGATTCTTGGGGAACTGCTTCCATGTTGCTCTCATGGATTGTTTATGGTCCTCATTAATTACAGGGCTTTGCCATATATCCATTGGCTAGATCTGGTTGTACTTACCAGGCCAGGCCTGCTCTACCTCCCATCCCCACTCACCCTCCAGGCTACTTAGGGTACAGTGCTGTGCTACCAGGTTCTTATCACTCCTGGGCTCAGGGCATCTTAAGTATCGAAGCTGTCAGCCCTGGAACTGCCAGCATTTACTTTTTTTTTCTGGAATGATTAACACCACTATAACAAACCCTTGGCACATTTGCTCTCTCTCCATGCAACATAGTCAGGTAAGATGAGCAATTTACTTTTAAATGTAGTAGTCATTTTAATAATTATTGACACATATTCATTTCTCTCCAGCTCATCCCTTCATTGCTTTAGGTAAACTGAAGACTCCTAAAGCACTCCACAGCCTCCATGTTTATTGTCAGGGAAAGGAGTAAGTGGGATGGGGTGAGAGGCAACACTCCGGAAGATTGGTACATCACTACCTTTCCTCAGAGGAGCAGTGTGTATCTTGGGAAATAAGAATGCAGGAAGGGTGTTTGCTTGGGCTTCTGCTGTGCTTTCCTGGTGGTAAGAGCTGGCAGTAAGCAGTCCTGTGTGCTCTGCCTTGAGAAAATGCGTTGCCCTTGTGTCCAGAGGAGTGACGTATTGAATTTGAATAGGATGGCAAGTTTGTGGTGTTCTAGGCCTTTCCATTTTAGTGTTGCCAGGAATGGCTCCTGGAGCTGGGCTTAAACCCAGCTGTGAGTGGCTTTGGCATTTTACAGAATGAGCGAGCTAAGATTAACCATCCACGTGGGAAAGATCTGTGGGAGGAAATCAGAGGAGACACAGACTCTTATGTGGATAGTGTTTGGGACATTCTCATTACAAAAAAAATAATGTCATTACATTTTGAAAACAAACAATAGGAAGCCTTTTTTTTTCTTTTTTTCAACTAGCTGTGAAGTTGTACAAGAAAAAAACACTGAGAACTGGCCAGGCTCATATGCACTAAACAGAGCAGATGAAATGATTTATTGGGTTTTATGCACATTCTGTAAAGGGTTGCATTGCTAACACAATGAGTGGCAGCCTCTGGGAGCTGAGCAGACCCCAGGGACAAGTCTTTGTTCCTCTGGTCTTGACAGGCATGTGCCTCTGTTAAATGAGGGCTTAATTTCTCTCATATGTGAACAATTTCCAAGCCCAACAAAGGCAGCCAGGGCTGGAGCTGTTCAAAAGAACTAACACAGGAGGAAGCGTTCTCGAAGGAAGAGGATGCTAAAGGCTAATTACTCTCTCTGCTTAGCCACTATTTTATAGTTTTCACTACTCTAGGTTTATTAACATGAGTCTGCCACAAGTTTTTTTTTACATAAACACACATTAAAATTACAAGGGTATATTTTTATTCTCTGTAAAATAGCCATTTGCTGATCTCTGCTGTTTGAAGAGAGGTGTGCCCCTCAGCAGTCATGGTGTATATCATGGAATATTAATTCAATAGAGGGGGAGGGTAGAGACCAATATACTTGGGATTTCTGTCTCAAGTGGAAGGAATTTAAGCTATTTACTAAGCAGTACCCCTGGAAACACTGTGAACCTTTTCTTTTGGCAGCACTGGCCTCAAGTGTGGACGGGTCTTTATGGCAACGGTTACTGTAGGAGTTTTAGGATTTGAATCTTTCATTTGTCTCAATTTGCAGCTTTCCCATATTGTTAAAGGTGGAAAGTCTGATATACATTTCCCTTTGTACTGTTCTTGTCTTCATTAGGACTTTACACAAGGCCATTTTTACTTTATTAGAGTTATGTTGTGTTCCTCTACTTATATATCAGTCAGTTGTACAATGGGGACAAGTGACTTATGCAAGAACTCTACAAGCCCCTTAGTAGAAAGGAAAGAATTAAGAGAAAGTGCATCTTTAGCCCTTCCTCTAGTTTTTTTAAACTGATATTTAAGGCTAAGGAGTGTTTTTTTTTTTCAGGATGAGTACCTTCCAACAGATACTATCAGTGCCCATTTAAGTGTGTCTGCAGGGGGAATATAGGGAGCTATAAAGATAGGGCTCAAAATGACCCTGAGATTTCACCTTACACCCACCAGAATGGCTAAGATCAAAAACTCTAGTGACAACGCTGGAGAGCTTGTGGAGAAAGAGGAACCCTCCTCCATTGCTGATGGGAATGCAAACTTGTACAACCACTCTGGAAATCAATTTGGCACTTTCTTAGACAATTAGGAATAGTGATTCCTCAAGACCCAGCTATACCACTCTTAGGCATATATCCAAAAGACGCTCAAGTACACAACAAGGACATTTGCTCAACTACGTTCGTAGCTGCTTTATTTGTAATAGCCAGAACCTGGAAACAACCCAGATGTCCCTCAGTTGAAGAATGGATACAGAAATTATGGTACTTTTACACAATGGAATACTACTCAGCAATTAAAACGGAGGAAATCATGAAATTCGCAGGCAAATGGTGGGACCTGGAAACGATCATCCTAAGTGAGGTATCCCAAAAGCAGAAAGAAACATATGACATATACTCACTTATGTAGACCTATAGGATAGGAAGGTCATGCTGAAATCTATACACCTAGGGAAGATATACAAGAAGGAGGACCCAGGTTGGTATGATCAATGCTCATTT